>JAUMHQ010000071.1:4732119-4777491 GCA_032361165.1 Enteromius paludinosus
GACAGACAGATAGATAGATAGATAGATAGATAGATAGATAGATAGATAGATAGATAGATAGATAGATAGATAGACATGACGGATGTTGGACGGACGGATGGATATATACTGTATATATATATAGACAAACAGACAGGATGGATAGATGGATGGATGGATAAAACTCACCACTAGGTCTGTGGTCCCGCTGAAGGTCTCTATGTAGCGTGAATAGTGTCTGTCATCCATCTGACTGAGAATAGCCGTCATACAGGCCACCACTCGAGACTACAGAGACACAGAGACACAGTCCAGGATCACATCTCTGCTTCAACAACAACAAACGCAAAAGTCCTCAAAGTCCTGACACTCTGATTCCGCGGACGCGGCGGAAGATGATGAACAACATTTCAGATAGTTTGGAGAATCTTTCAATCATTCACATCGACGTCCAATTTCCCCTCCACTCTGCATGTGCCTTCCTTCCTTCCCTCGCTCTCTCTCTCTCTCTCTGATCAGATGATAAATGATAGGAAGTGAGAGGAAAAGTGATGGATGACGGATGGATGCATGCAGACAGAGAGGTGAGAGCCATCACTCACACAGACCTCACAGTCCTGACTGCGTACTGCTGATAAAATGTGTGAATATGAATGAAATGAAGTGTGCAGCTTATTCTGCCAAGCACACACAAAGTAAAAGAGTATAAATATTGGACGAAAAATGAATTTTGCATTCCATGAAGGACTGTGAATGATATAACTGAATCAAAAACAGTGGTGCAATATGAAAATATGTTTATAGTTGCTGATTATATATAAAAACTTCAAAAGTTTAGGGGTCAGTGAGATTTTTAAAAGCTTTTGGAAGTCTCTTCTGCACTCTAAGGCTGCATTCATTTAGGAAATATAGTAAAAATTGTGAAATATTATTAGAATTTAAAATAACTGTTTCATATAGCATAATATGTTCAAATATCATTTTTTCCAGTGATGCAAAGCTGAAATCATTTTTTCTTTTGTTCAAGAAACATATATTATTACTATTATTATTAATATTATTATATATATTATTACAATTATTATCAGCAAGTCAAATCAGTTGTGCTGCTTCACATTCTTTTGCAAACTATATTAAATTTTCATAGATTTTTTTTCTTTGATGAATAGGAGGTTCAAAAGAACAGCATTCATAAAATTTTTTTTTTTTAAATCTTCTTTTTAATGTCTTCTTAATGCATCCTTGCTGAGTATCAATTGTTGGAACAATATCTTTTTTACTGACCCTGAACTTTTGATTGATACAGTATTTGAAAGTTTATTTGAAAATATTCCGATATGCACCAGTAGTTTGATGGTGTGTTTGACTCAACTATGGCATCTGCAATGCATCATGGGATAATGATACTCTACAGAACGTCAAACAACCTACAATGACTCTGGAAAACACCCATAAAATATGTTAACACTGAAAATATTACTTGTCCTTCTTTAAGACAGAAAAACTTGTGAAAATTCCTGTGACAAAGCCATCAGACAGACACAAGACTCATCTAAAGGGTAGCATTTCAAACGATTGTGCTGAGACAGACGCCAGTGATGTTCCCATCAGCTGTTCAAAGAGCTCTGAGATCCGTCCTGCTGCTGGAAATATGCTGATCACACACGCCTCTATTGCTTTAAACCATCTGTGTGTGCGTGTGAGGTGAGACTTCTCTCCAGTGAGTGTTATATGTCTTACTGCTGTCTGTCTGCAGCCTGACAAACAAAGACATACTGACAGTAAAGCAGACACACACCGGCTCTGCTCACTAATACACAAAACACACTTCACCGAAACCCTGTGAGCTTTTCAACTAGACAGGGACTCGTCCAAATCAGGACAAACTTACAAAGACTTTTAACTATCAGCATAAAGTCTGGTCCATTTTGCATCTCTAGCTCTCGGCGGGTTCATGAGCGCAGACGACCTAGAGCTGACCTCTCAAAAAACACTGAAGCTAACTTTCAAATAGGCATCATCTTTATAAACAAACCACATATTTGAAGTCTAAACAACTACATTCTCACCTCATAACTGCTTAAAACTACACTCTGTTACACAAAAACGATTCGAGGACCAGAATGCACTGCTGTATATAATATAATATTAACAGTGCTGGGCAACGATTAATTGCAGTTAATTGCATCCAAAATAAAGGTTTTTGTTTATGCAATTTATGTGCGTTTATTGTGTATTTTTAATAAATATATATATACACACATATATACATATATTAAGACACACAAATAAAGTGCATATTTTTTAATATTTACATATATATTCATATAATTATATATCATATAATTACATTATATTTATATAGTTTAGATTATATGGAAATATATGTAATATATAAACATATTTTCTTAAATTACATGGATGTTTTCTTTAAGTACATGCATGTGTATTTATGTGATTAACTGCGATATTGCAACATAATATTTTATATAATTACCACCAAGCAATATTTTATTTTATCTTCTGAACACAAATCTGTCCCTGAGGTGAAGCTAAAGTAAATAGACACAGACAGAAAGTCACACAATCACCCAAAGGCAGAGAAAAGGACACAATGTCTACAGCCAACAAAGGAGTTTCACACACACACACACACACAGGCAGGGCAGCGGTAGAGGTGTAATCTGTGTTATGTAATAAATCTAATTAAATAGAGCGGTGTCATCTATAAGGACAGATGGCTCACTCTGCCAAATGAAAATAAAACCACGCACACATGAGTCATGAATATCCCTTCATCCTGATTCCAGCGTCGCACCTGTTCAAACATCTCTTATCTCTTCCGATCTGTTTCCTGTTTCCTTCCTTATTCATTGAGAACGTAATTGATACTCGCATCAATTCATTTATCTGCTAAAATATTCATGTCAATTTTTCAGTGGTTTTTAGACAGAAACAGCTCAAAATTTGAGAATTCAAAACCAGAAGTAATATATATGTAAGAAAATTATGAGATTGAAATAAATGTTATAATTTTACAGTATAACAGTAAGTTGTATATATATACAGACGTACACACAAAATTAATTAAGATTAGTATTTATTGTAGATTAGTATTTTAAGTCTAAACATATACAACACAGCAATTTTTTATTTTTTTTAATTTACTTTGTATGTGATATTTACCTATACTTGTTACTCTTGTTATTGATTTGCTTTAGAATACCTGGAAACACAAATATATGGTTTTATTCATGCCCAAAAAACAAAAATAAAATAAATAAAAACCCGACCAAAATAAAACTAAGATTGAGAGAGACCGACAGAAAGACAGAGGTTTGACATTCAGCTCAGACTGTTGACAGAATAACTGATGACAATAAAAATATAGAAACAGACGAGAAGAGAAGAGACATAGTCTAGAGAAAAAGACACACACACACACACACCTGAACACACACATGACGTCTGTTAGCATTTGGAGCATGTTGAAAATGTGTGTCTGTGTCACGGTCACTTCTTGTCCTGGTTTCAGTTCTTCTTCCCCTGCGGCTGTAACCTCATCTACATCTTTCTCATTCTTTCATTTTCCTCCTGTTTTCCTTCTTTTCACAGCTGCCCCCCCTCAGTCCTCCCTCTCCCTCTCTCTCTCTCTCTCTCTCTCTGTAAACTGATGTTATGAGATTCCAGCTCCACTTCAGATCAAATTAAAATGAGCTTTAGCGAGAGCAACCTGCATGGCTTGCCTTCATCCTGGGTTTTAAATATCACACACACATACTAAATGAGAACATGTCGCATACCTCTATTGTTTTATGTAAGGCTAATAGCAATGACTGCAGACCAACATTGTCCCTCAAACCTAAATTTTTTCCATTTTATAAAAAAAAAAAAAAACTTGCTCAGATTTGGCAAAGTTTAGAAAATACCAAATATATATTTTAAATAATTTCTTAGTTATTTCCACTTTCATTTTAGTAAAAGTATTAATCATTTGTCAATTTTAAGCAAATGAGAAAATGTTAAAAAGTGAGATAAAAATCACAAATCAGAATATAAAAAATAACCTGGTTCCCAAAAAAAAACCCACACAGAAGACTGTGCACATCGGTATAATTAAACACATCATCATTATATTTAAATAGAATCAGGATAGGTGAAAACATACTTATTACAAATATACCTTACAAACAAAACATCTGATGAAAAGAAATGATAAAGCAATATATATCAATCACTGCTTTCCTAGCACAAAGGTTATTTCTTGTTAAACAAAAGTTTTTTGTCCACTAACATTACATTTATACATTGTGGAATGATTTATTTTTAGTTTTGTATATTTTAGTCGGACGTTGATTGAAGCTATTTTTTCATGTTTTACATCTTAGTTCACTTGTCCACATTCAAAAGAAAATTTCCATCAACTTTCTCTGACATTTTCTCAATAACCAAGAAAAAATAAATAAACCTTTTTAAAAACTGGCGTTTTTAGAGAACATTTACAAGTAATGGTTAAAAAAACTTTGAAAACAATCTTTGATCATTTTTGCTAATTTCAAAATATTTTATGTTTGTTTGAGCCTAATACAGAAACAGTGACTCAACCAGTGGTGTGAGTTTGGAGGCGGGACTATCTATATCTGATGAATGACAGGTGAGATGAGTGTCTCAGAAACATGTCTGAAAACAGTCATTAATCAAATGTTTTGATTGTAAAGTCTGTTAAATATAAATGTGTCTAATATACTGACATTTACACATACTAATAATAGTAATATATACATTTTATCCATTTTTAACACCATGCAAGATGTTTTCTACTTTGACCCTAAACCTTGAACACGTTTGTACAGTGTGTGTGTGTGTGTGTGTGTGTGTCCAGACCTCCTATCAGCAACTAATGTGACCGAACAGGAGGGGGAAACCAGGTCACACAGCGGGATTAAAACACACACACACACACACACACACACGGAGAGAGAGAGGGAAAGTGAGTGAGTGAGTGAGTGAGAGAGAGAGAGAGAGAGAGAGAGGAGGAGGAGATACGAGGCGCTCAGTTCACCAGTAGATGGAAGGAGAGACAGATGTGCTCCTGAAAGAGAGACAGATCATAAACACAGACAACAGAAAATCACACAGACACATGTAAGAAAGAAGAACAGAAACACACAGAGGAGTCTGATCTCACAGGAATATAGGAGAACCAGAACGAGTGAACAAGACAGAGATGAAGAGATGCAGGGATGAAGAGCGGTCCGTTCACCTACACAACACTCTGTTATGAAGGTCAGTAACCAAGTTATTCGTTTAATGAAATATTACAACAGCGCTTAAGCCATTAGCGGACATCTAAAATATTAATTCAGGTTAACTTCAATATTTTCAATTTAATTCAATTACATTTATTATTATTATTTAGTTTATGTGTGTGGAGTGCTTGAGTTCAAACTAAAGCATATTAAAAGCACCTATGTACTAGCATGGTACTTTCGACCTGCACCACGGTCGCACCATAAAAGTATCAAAGTATCATAACGATGGTGTGTTTTTTGGACTTTTATCATGGTAGTGTTGTGATATTCTCTGTAGTACTTTGCAGAATCACATATGCACCATAGTAAATGAATATGGTAATCATTCAGTATCGTGGTGTATATCAAAACACTGGAGTTGCCATCTGACACCATCATTTCATCATGGGACTGCTGCAGTCCTTCCGTATGGGTCTCTGGCTGATCAAATCTCTCCTAATGCCTGTGTGTAATTAATCATCATAAATAGCACAGAGCAAGTTCATGAATGTATTGTAAACACAACACTGGGATTTCTGTGGTTGTGTGTGTGTTATGTAACAACAGGTATCTAATACCCATCTGTTACTGAGACGTGTGTGTGCATACAGTAAGTGTGTGTGTGTGTGTAGTGCCTTTAAATGAGTGCATTTCCCTGCATGCATTTAGGTGTGTGTTGTGTGTTCTTTAAAAAACCTTGGACTGATTGGTTCTTTGTGGAACCAAAAATGGTTGTTCTATGGCATCGCTGTGAAGAACCTTGTAAACACCTTTATTTTTAAGAGTGTGTGTGCGCGCGTGTGTGAGACTCAGAAGAAGAGTGTGTGAAAATTAATTTCACGCTGAAGAAATCTGAACTCAGATAAAACAGAGAGAAACACAAGTAAGAGAAAATAAGAGAGGAGAGATAGATGGAAAGAAGGACAGAAAGACAGACAGCGAGAGATACAGTAAGCACCTGAGAGAGGGATGGACGATAGACAAGAAAAAAGAAAGACGAGAAGAGACAAATGAACAGAAAGATATGAGACAGACGGGTATTTAAGAGAGACAGGCCTGAACCTCTGAATGAGGTGAGTCTTCAGACACCTGTCAAGATGATGTCCAGCTCATATTTCACCTCAGAATGAAAAGGAAGGAATCAGAAATGTCTGACATGATGAAATTAAGCCTAGTTTTAAAGATTTTGCACTGCTTTACTTTTTATTACTTTTATTATTTATAATAATCAAATTACTTACATAAATAAATTACATTTACATCAAATTCTCATTACTGTAATGCACAGCAATCCCATACTTAACGTACACATTAATTATTTAAATTATAATTGAATAATTGATACAATTGAAATATTGAATGAAGAAGTTTCAAACCATATCAAAAGTCAGGGGTTTGAATATTCTTTTAAAGAAATGAATACTTTTATTCAGCAAAGATGCATTCAACTTATCAAAAGTGACAGAAATGTATTATGTTCTGAAAGATTTATATTTATAATAAATGTTGTTCTTTTGAACTTCCAAAAATCTTTGAAAACAGAAAAAAAGCAACACCAAAAACTGGAGAAATGGAGCTGAAAATTCAGCTTTGCACTTTAGCAGTAAATTAACTGTCAAAATATATTCATATAAAAACAGTTCTTTCCAATTAAATTAATATTGCACATTTTTGATTCAAAACAAAAATACAGCCTTAGCATGAATAAGAGACCTGCTTCAACAACATTAAAAAACTTTAAGGCCCAAAACGTTTGTGCAGTAATGTATATACACTATTTCATATTGGCAATAAAATATAATGAGAATCATCAGTGACAACAATGAGAATTACAAAACCCACAGGTGAAATGTCTGAATACATTACAGTAATGAAAATTTGGGGGATTAATGGTCCTAAAAACAGACATATATATTATTTTCCTCTGATTTTAGGATGAAATGTGACTTGGACATGACTGTGTGATTTACTCAGAGAAGAGTGTATAAAAAGAAATGAGTCTGAGAAAACACGCCTCATCCTCCAAAAAAGGTGAAGACACAAACATCAGCATGTCTCGTGGGACATTTATGTCCTTCTGCAGACAAATGCACACTCTCTCTCTCACACACACAGTTTTTTTTTTTAAAAAGCTGTTTTCTTTTTAAGCTGATAAATCTTTTAAGCTACCCTGATACTCTCACAGGCGCAAACACACACTCGTCACATGACCAGTTCTAAACAAGTCCAGCAGAGTGATTTGAGACCAAATTAAATCATCTTTACATGTGCTTTTTTTTTGTTTTAGTAGTGTTGTGCTTGCTATTCAACAAACCCAGAAAAATCAGTCTTAAAGTGGCTGTGTTGTCCGGCAGAGCTTGTACTCCAGTCTCCATAAACATTGTAACAGCTACACAAAACAAGCAATCTTTCAATAATGCCATAGCAACAACATGGAAACCACCTAAAACGCCACAGCAGTGACCCAGTACAGTCTAACGACCAAAACAACCAAGCAACCCTCCGATGACCAAGCAATCAGTGTTAATTTTCTAAGACATTTGTAATTTAGTCTTAGTCTACTTTTTAGTTCTTATCATATTTAGTCGATAAAAACCCTGTTTTTGTTAAGTTCTGTTTTAGTCGATTAAATGACTGAGCATTTTAGTCCATTTTAGCTTCTCGTGTGGAGATCACTAAATGCCAGCTTTCCCGTTTGTCTGTGTTTTCATACGATCATCGGTGCTCAAAAATTAAGCAAAAAAGCAGTCAGAAAACGTATCCTTTTTTGACTAAAATTAAAAGTTTTTCTTTTAAAATACATTTTATACTTTTCTTTTATTGCCAACAATTTTGCATGTTGATATAGTCACAGACATCATTTATTGACCCTCATGTCATCTCGTCTTGTTTTGTCTTATCATGGGAAAAAAGCTTGTCAATTAACATTTTTCATCATTGTTTTCATTACACTCTAAGCAACTCGCTGGCAAGCACCCAGAACACACTTGCGATTCCCTCTCAATGCCCTAGAGACTCTCACCCTGAACACCCCTTCTAACAATACAGTAGCAACTGTATGACACCCTAGCAACTCCCTGGCAACTACCCAGAACACACTAGCAATCAACTTCAAACTACCTACAAATCCCCCTATGGTATCCCCTAACAAAAGCCCTAGAAACTGTGGCAAGAGCAAAGAACAACCAGCAACTCTGTAACATTGTATCAGCAACCACGCAGAACAGCCTACTGCATCAACCACAAACAATGTCCTAGAAACTCCCTGGCAACCACAAAGAACAACCTAGCAGCTCTGTAACATTGTATCAGCAACCACCCAGAACAGCCTACTGCATCAACCACAATCAATGTCCTAAAAACTCCCTGGCAACCACAAAGAACAACCTAGCAGCTCTGTAACATTGTGTCAGCAACCACCCAGAACAGCCTACTGCATCAACCACAAACAATGTCCTAGAAACTCCCTGGCAACCACAAAGAACAACCTAGCAGCTCTGTAACATTGTGTCAGCAACCACCCAGAACAGCCTACTGCATCAACCACAAACAATGTCCTAGAAACTCCCTGGCAACCACAAAGAACAACCTAGCAACTCTGTAACATTGTATCAGCAACCACCCAGAACAGCCTACTGCATCAACCACAAACAATGTCCTAGAAACTCCCTGGCAACCACAAAGAACAACCTAGCAACTCTGTAACATTGTTTCAGCAACCACCCAGAACAGCCTACTGCATCCACCACAAATAATGTCCTAGAATCTCCCTGGCAACCACAAAGAACAACCTAGCAACTCTGTAACATTGTATCAGCAACCACCCAGCAGCAACCAAAAACAATGTCCTAGAATCTCCCTGGCAACCACAGAACAACCTAGCAACTCTCTAACAGTGTGTTAGCAACTCCCTGACAACCACTCAGAATGCCATAGAAACCTCCTACTAAGAGCATAGCAACTCCCTGGCACTTACCTAAAACAATTGAACAACATTCTAAAGGTCGTTGTACTGAGGCCAAAATAAATAAATACAACCTCACAACCTTTTAACAGTGCATTAGCAACTCTTTGGCAACCACCCAGAAAACCCTGGAAACTCACTGGCAACTACAAAGAACAACCTAGCAACCCTTCTAACAGTTCCCTAGCAACTCCCCGACAAACACCCAGAACATGCTATCAATAAGCCCCAAACTACCTGAAAGAAACTTGTAACAAACACCATAGCAACTCCATGCTAACCACCCAGGCACCCTAAAAACCATATTACAACATGCTAAAACCACTAAGAACACTCTGACATCCACACAGACACATCCTGACAACTTCCACTGCGTTCTGTTAAATGTGCATCTACTGTACGAGCTGCAAAAATACAGTGAATACTGTGGTATTACCATGGGATCATGTTTTTGGTTTTTAACCTGAGGTATTTTTAGTTAGTGAGTGCTGAGTAGAGTATTTGTCAGTATGCACTGAGAAACAACACAGTCAAGCCATTACACACACACACACACTACATGCACCTGTGTGTTTATAAATGTGTGCAAGTGTAATGGTTCTTCCATTAGGTTTCCCTGTGTGTGTGTGTGTGTGTGTGTGTGTGTGTGTGTGTGTGTGTGTGTGAGTTATGTGTGTAATATAACTGGCAGCGTTTTCCCCTCTCAGTGTGTCTCAGAGGTGCTGTGCTCTCCGACTGGTTAATATTGTATATCAGAGGTTTAAACACACCCGCGTGACTTTGTAACATCTCCCAGAGCTTTGTTCAGTTTGATGCTCTGAATGACATCATACCGTACCACCGCAAAGCATGAACCACAAGCCAAACCAATCAAATCATCACAAAAAGGAAGTTAAAAAGACCATTCTAATGTAATTGTTGTTATTGGAATATTGGAAAAACAATCCGATCTCTTCAAATTTCATTAGATTCCAACTAAAAGTGGTTAAAGGCTCTGGGTAATGAACAGACTGCTGGGAGTCACTGCACAGAATGAAGACAGAATAAACTACCTCTTACATTCAAACGGACACACCAGATCTATCTGCACTCACTCTTTATGCTTATCCTGTCTGCTGTTGCTTATGTTGATTCATTCCTGTGCACACAGTGTTCAAAATATACACCTCTGAATGACATTTGCTAATACAAATTTGGCTTTGTTGAGTAAATAACATGACAACTAACAACTAACTGACCCCTCAGTGAAGCAATAAGCATCATCTATACAGCCAGAGCTCAATAACTTTAGGACTGTATTTAATTTAAAACGTGGACTTGTGCTCTGGACTGCTTTAATGAAACTGTTAACTCATAATAAAAAATATTAAAGCCATATATTTTCATGAAAATCATTTTCTTATTATTAATCAAAATGACTGGTAATATATATATATATGGTAAAAGTGATCTATATCATCTAAACTAAGGACCATAATGGAAGTAACAGAATTAAAATGAAATGCAATTTTAGCTATTAAAGTAAAAAATTGTCTAGAAAACTATTTTGAAAAAAAGTTTTTAAAGCTTTATAAGCTTTTACTATTCAGTAAATTTCTCTTGCTGTTATTTCAGTTCAGCTTTCCTAATTCAAAATATATCAGGCAAAATATGGTTTTATGTCTGAGAGTAAATATTTATGGCCGGTAAACAAACTTTCTGTGCTCCAGTGGCAGGTCTGACAAAAGCATAATTTTTGGATGGTAGGTGTGTGTGTGTGTGTGTGTGTGTGTGTGTTTTCAGGACAGTGTGGTGATGGGACGCTGCATCTGCGAGTGCTGAATATCGATCACCACACACAGACATGCCAGAGAGTATTTGATAAAGCATGTGTGTGTGTGTGTGTGAATGATGACACAAGAGAGGCTCAGAAAGACAAAATCAAAGTCAGGAGTAACGGAGTGTGAAAGAGAAGAGAGAGGAGGAGTACAGGGCTCGACCGGAGTTGATGAAGAGATCAACAGAGATTCAGTGTGTGTGTGTGTGCTGGAGAATGGAGGGATGAAAGTGGAACATCTAACTGTGTGCTGATGAACCGTAGCGAAGATCAACAAGAGACCTCAAGAACACAATACTCAAGGAGTATGTGTGTGTGTAGAGACAAGGTGCCCTTACAGAAAAGCACCGTGGCTGTACCGTAATGATGTATCAGGTGATGTACAGTAAACTGCACTGTAAAAACATTTTTTTCAAAGTTGTAAATAAAACTAAAATTTTTCGAGCATGTTTTACAAGAAAATACTATTTCAGTCTTTCTGCTTCAAAATGACAGTGTTACTTGCTGTTTATTTGTAATCAATTTTCAAATATACTAGCAATTTCTATAGAAAGTCAATTTAAATAAAAAAGCAATTAGCAATATATGCAAATACAATTACAGACTAATAGATCATCTCCAGTTAATTATTAGCAAAAAAACACAAAAAACACCTAATTTGAACTTTGAAGAGATTTATTAGGGTAGCATACATGCTTATTACTGTGATTTACCGTTACTTTAAGCTACTGAATATTTCCCATATATTTAAGTATCTCAATGGTACAAGGTAATACTGTGGTGGGTATATAGAAGTCTTTGTTAATGACTGCTAATAAATGCAAAAGCAATGCACGCTATTTACACAGTACTCTAAATCTGATCCAATACAAGGTCAAAATGTGTCAAATCCAGCAGATCAATGAATCTAAATTCTTCTAAACACATCAGAGAGCAAACAGCCGCCCTGCAGCCCACTCTCTCTCTCCAGAGGATTCACAGACGGCAGACATGAAAGACGAGAGGAGGAGATTTGGCTGCGGATGTCTCTAATAGTTTGTTCAAATGAAATAATCCTAACGAACGCAATCTCTGGGACGCTCTAAGAAATGCAAATATTCAGTCAAATATTCCATACTAACTTCAATTACTCTCATAATTAAACTCACTGATGCTTTGTTCCTTCTTAGGTCTGTTGTGTGTGTGTGTGTGTGTGCATGAAATAAATGAGTAGTATTATAATGTTCATCTGTTAGAGGCTAATGGGGGTCATTAGCATTTCTGACCAACAATACTCTTCTCTCTCTCTCTCTCACACACACACACACACACACACACACAAACAATGATAAAGAATCAAATACGATATTATTTACAGTGTGGAAAATAAAGCAAACAATTAATTCAAAAGATGATCAGAATGCATTTTACAATTCAGCATTTTTACTTCTACATTTCACATTTAACTTCATTATTTAAATGTGTTACTTGCTTCCTTTTTGAAAAGTAATTATTGAATAATTAGGAAGTTGAAATTGTTTCTACATATTCTACACCTTTATAAGTGTAACTCATTTACACTTTTCATGAAAAGTAGGTCACTTTAAAAGGATCCGATGGCTGTGTAATAAGGGTTATTCTGGACTGTCCCTCTTCTAACTAATCTATAATGGCTTTTCATAAGCGGTTATGGATTTAAGAGTAACTTTGAAATACCTCATATAAGGTCTGCGGTTAATGTTATCTATATAGACTTTCACATTTCTTTTATAATGTAAATTGCACCTCATTTCAAGAGTGATTTATCATGCATATACTGTAGCTTTACATTATTATGGCATTAGTTATAATGTATCAAATCACAACCATATTGACTGTATTGAAAAACAATACATTTTCCTCAACTATAACTGTACAATAGTTTTTATAAAGAGTTATTATTCAAAAATGTAAATAAATAAATAAATAAGTTGTGATTTTTAGTATTACTGGGCTCAATCTGTCTGTCTATATATATACTTGTAATGTATTAAATATTTTGTTCAGTTTTAGTTATTTAAATTATTTATTTCAATACATTGTATAATATTATTTTTTTATGAACTACTGTATAATAAGAAAATATTTATAGTGTTTATACCCTGTTTTGTTCCCCATTCAGAGAAAGTGCAAGTAACACACACACACACACACACACACAGTGTTTGGGTCAGAGGAGCTTTGAGACGGTCTCATAAAAGAAAAGAAGCTTAACGGAGAACAAGATATGAACTACAAGACACACAGAGAGCTTATCAAAGAGCAAAAGAAAGGAGGGAGAACATTTAAGAAGAGGAGGAGATTACAGAGGAATAAAGTGATAATAATAGGTCCTTCAGGAAGAGAAGCAGCGAGAGAGAGCGAGACTTTAATCAGCTGCATGTGACATATGGGGGATTTTGTTAACCCTCATTAATATTCGTAATAGTCCTGTTGGGTTATTGGAGTCTCTGAGCATAACATGGACGTGAACTTTAAGAGAGTCTCTCAGTGTTGACTGGCATTCTTGATTTCAGATACACATCTTGTGTTGTTGTGTAGTAACTCAGTTGTGGTGCTACCAACTATTCAACTATTCAAAAGTTTAGCTGTTTTCAAAATAAAAAGGAGGAGTATTAATCTGCTCCTTCCAACCATTATCATAATAAAACCTGTATTTGTCACATATTGCACACACAGCTTTGCAATCATATCAAATCAGTCAATAATAAATGGAGGATGAAATAAATACATATTTTCATAAATATTTATAAATTATTATATAAATACATGTAATAAATTACTAATTTAATAAGTACAATAGCAAATAAAAAATAAATATATTAGTTTTTTTTATTAAATGCATACATTGATGAATTTAAAATTTGTGTTGAAAACTGTATCATTTATTTATTATGTGCATTTATTTATTTCTTCTTCTTTCTTATTAATTTATTTAAATGTTTCATCCTCCATAAAAGCAAAAATAAATTTCAAAGCTAGATTAATTTTATTGAATTGGTTAATTTGAATAGTAAATTTAAACAGACCTTTCAAAATTAATTAATTGATTCATCCATCTGTTATCTCAGTTATTCACATTGGTTTGAATGCTGTTATAATATTTACAGAGTTTTTTGCTTGACTTGCACTAGATCAAATGACCTGGACATAAGAGATTGCATGGATGCATGACTACTCAAAAACTTTATGTCCAGTTATATTTTCCAATTGCAAAAATAAATTATTCACAGTTAGCCATGATTTATTCATTTAGTGTGCAAATAATCCAATAACAGAAAAACATCAAAACGGTGTCACAGTCTACATGATTTAAATCTTTTTGCAATTATTCTTCACTTCTTTGCTTAAAAAATATTATAATGAGAGAAAAAAAATGACACAGTGCACCTTTACTATCACCGCCTTAATTGAGATCCTCTTAATTTTGCACAAGATAAAAACAACTCCGAATGAAATCATCTGATAGCAGACTCTTGAACAGCTTCAATGCAATTAGCTACTTTTTGTAAATGCAGATCAAGAGTGCAGCTTAACATTTAAAGAGACAGTTCATGAAAAATACAAATTCTCTCATCATTTACTCAGCCTTAAGTTTCTATCTTCTGATGAGTATATAAAAGACACTTTGAAGAGTGTTAGTAACTAAACAGTTGACTGCAGCCTGTAGCTTCCATAATACTTTTTTTCTTACTGTATAAGTCAACGGCTACCGTCAACGTTTTGGATACCAACATTCTTCAAAATATCTATTTTTTGGGTGAACAATGCCTTTAATGACTTTAAATTATGAATGGCACATGCAGTCGAATATCTTTTACACACATTTCTGCTTTCTCAGACAGGCAAACAACGAATGTGAAGACTGACGACACTGGAATGACAGCAAGACGGATTTAAAAACGGATTTCAAACCAATTTGATCATTTCTAATGCTGTGGAATACAACTTCCCAAAACACACCAAGGAATAATCATCTTTGCTTTAGATAGTATGCTTATAAACGAAGGCCACACCCCGTCCAGCTCCTCCTCAGGGGGCTGAGCCAATCAGCAGAGGTCATGGGCCGACGGGCAGCTGACACATCCAATGCAGTGCCAGCACTGGAGGTACCTCTAGCTGGTGGGCGGGCTGTACTGTCTCAGAAATGGGGTCCTCTGTGCAGTGTTGGTGTCCAAACGTCGCCGGGTCTCCGCTCGCTTCCGTCATTGAAGAAGAGGATTCAAACAGTCAGTACGGCCAACGGACCGACTGTCGAAACCATGTCGCTGGACCGGGTGAGACGTTGTGAAGTCAACGGAAGGCACGTCGTCAAGGCAGCATCCAGGAACCATGTGGCACAGGACAGGACGTCCCAGGAGAGCGAGGTGTACTGTCAAATCAAAGCCAATCCAAACCAATCTGGACAAAGAGAGAGTTTAAAAAGAACCCCTCGGTATGTTAATGGAAGTATTGTTGCGCCTGAGGTGGTGGGCGGAGTTTGTAGCGAAGGGGCGGAGTCTGAGGAAGCAAGGCGGCAGAGCCAAACAATGATACGTGAATGTAGGCGTGGTCAGTCACTGAAAGGAGAGGCGGACCGGCCAGCCACCTGCCCGTACACCACACCCCCTCGCCCATGCCGCGTGATGACCTCATCGCCCAGACTGTGCACCAGCTGTGGACGGAGACAGTCTCAAGCCCCACCCTGCATGGCGCCCGCTTGTCGCAAACGAGCCGCCAGTCAGGTTCAAGCAAGCATGACACTGCCAATGCCGCCAAGGAGAAGCTGTTCACCTCGCTTGCAGAAACGTAACTCCACGGTTGGACAGCCAACATATGCGCAAATTCCCAATCACACAACACAAAACGCATGCTCCACCCCTTTACAATCCAACAAAAAAAATGCGAGAACTGAGGCGTCAACGCAGTTTGAAAAGCCCAGTAATGACTCAGCGATGCACAAAACGCAACACACGCAAGCACGAGTCAAAACAGAATCAATCGCACAACAAGACGCAAAGGACAAGTGTGCGATTATGCAAACGCACAAATCTGCCACGTCTAAACCAACTGGCTGTGAGTCCCAAGCCACACCCACTCCTCCACCCAAGAAAGACTTGAAACCAATACAGGTAAAATGTAAACCAGCACCTCCAGAACTTCTGATTGGCGTAGGGGCGGAGCCTAAACCACAAATCCTACCCCCTCCTCCATCAGAACCTATAACGGAAACGGACTCTAAAGACACCCACCCACCTCCAACAGATGATATCCCACAATGCAACGGTGCACCTGGCGTTCTACACGGACTGCTGCAGAATGTAGAAGAAAACCTGCTGTATAATCAGGAAAAGATCAAAGTTCTTCTCAATGTCATTCAGGATCTGGAGAGGAACAAAGCATTGAGCGAAGGGTGAGTAAGAGTGAGAGATTAAGGCTCTGGAGTTCATGAAAGCGTGTTTGATTTGTGATTCCACACTTCCATCATCCCATAATTCCCCTGGTAGCCGATGCATCCTGCGGCAACGCTTCGGGAATCTCAATCATCAATGGGACATCGACCCCCTACTGCTCCCAAACTCCCTCTCTCCCTCTCATCTGATGTCTTATTTTCTGTCTCATCTACACTGCTACACCTCCTAACGCATTTACACCCTTTCTCTTAATCTCTTAAGAGTTTCCCTCTCTTTTTTCTCATGTATCCACACACACAGTTTCGTGTGTGATTGAAAGCTCAGATCTGTCAGGATCGATCAGGAAAGTGACTGTGTATGTTTTCAAGTGCTCATTTTCATTACATACTCAAGGACATTCAATAGAGGCCAGTATGCCTGCGGGATTCCAGTTGGCCTTGATTTTATTTGTTGTGACACAGGACAAAATTTCTGAGTTGTAGAAAAAAAGTTTCTTTACGCAGATTTGCTTTCAAGATACTTTTTTTTTTTTTTTGATTTACAAAATAGGACTGGAAAAAACATTCAAGCACTTTCAATTGATTGGAAGATCAATCATTCAATAGAAAGAACTAGAGAGATAGATAGACAGAAAACACATTATTTTCCACATACTCTACATTTTTGTTTCTCCTCTAAACCCTGCATCCTGAAACGGGTCAATTTGTACAAAGCTCATTGTAATAAAAAAGCAAGATGTGCTCTGATTGGCCGCCTGTCCAGTGCATTGTAATTGGTTGAATACCTCAAGTATGCAGAGGTGGGTGGTAACGAGTTACATTTACTTGAGTAAATGTTTTGGGTAACTAATACTTTTACAGTATATTTAAAAATGGGTACTTTTACTTAAGTAATTTTTGATTTAAAAAATTGTACTTTTACTTCGTTACTGTGGGTAAAAAATGCTTCCATTTATTCCAGACTAGTCGTCTACTTTTCTCTGGGCAGTGAATGATGCCCATTCGCAAATGATTCATTCTTTTGAGTAAATTCTGTTCAAAGGCTTGATCAAACCAGTTGGTAAACCAGTGAACTGGTTCGTGAATCATTTTAAACGATTCGTTCAGTTCCCTGCAGCACACGCTGAGTTGTCTGAAGCGGTGAGTTGTAACAGAAAGTTTAAGGTTATCAGGAGCGTTGAAGACGTGGCTTTGGATCTTTAGTCAAATTTGCAAAGGCTATTGTTTTCTAACTATGAGATCTTTGATTAACTTCACGTGCTGTCTACATTTCCACAGGCTACGTTCGATTACAGTACACCATACCACTAAGACATTACCAGTTTGTTGTGCATATACCTCATACATTAAATACAGTGTTTAATTTATAAATTAAATAAGCTGTCAGAAAGTATGAAATGGGCTACGCCAAACCTGCGTTACCTCTGCGTTTCCACTGTTCCAGAACGCCATTGCCTAAAGTCAGACTAAATTAATATTTACGCTTACAGACCGTGTTAACATTTTGCAGAACAAACAGAAGAAGGTCCGTAAATGTTCATTTGTTTAGTTATGTTCAGAGGTTAATTAATATACTTAGTGATGCAAATCAGAATTTTCACCAGCTGTTACTCTAGTATTTAAAAACATAACATCCTTCAGAAATCATTCTAATATAATGAATGCTTGCAGTGTTTTGCAGCCTAATATTTTTGGAAGCTGTGACATTTTGTCCCGGATACTTTTATAAATAAAAGGCTAAAAAGAACAGCATTGGTAGTAAATCAACATATTGAAAGGATATCTGAAGGATTATTTGACACTGAAGACTGAGGTAAAGGCTGATGAAAATTCTGATTTGCATCACTGAAATGAATTACATAAAACAAAATTAACATTCAAATCTGTGCGTGTGTGTGTTCGGGCTGCACAATTAATACATTCTCCACTTATGTTATTCTCTGTGCTTCAGATATGTTTTCGACAGGTTATCTTAAGCGTTATTCCATTGTTTTAATAAGATTATAACACCATTAATATTTTTTCTTTTTCTTTTTTTGTATAATTATCATTTGAGGCTTAATACTATAGAAAAGCAATGAAGGTTTTTCAGTTAGTGCTGCTTGTTTATATGCATGAATAAATATGGCATGTAACTAGTTTTTTTTATCCAATTCTTTTTTACTCTTACTCAAGTAACTATCCTGACTATCAGTGATGTGCAAGTTGACCCGAAATGAGCAGGTGACCGAGCAGGTTGAATAGCGGGTTACGAGTCCAAAATATTTTTAATGATATTCGAGTCGCGGTCGGTCAGGTCGTTTGAAATAAAGGTGCCAATTAAACCTTTGTAATTTATATAATACTAGACACAATTTTCTATGAAATACATAGGCCTACACTTTATTGGCCAATTTACTGGCGCGAAGGTGACGCACAAGCTCAGTCTGCATGTAGAGATGGAGGCGGCAAGAGAAAAGGTAAAGACTGGGGAGTGGAAGCTTCGCAAATACACAAATAGAAAGAGCAAAGTGTGGGACACATTCGCCCAAATAATGAAAGATGATGACCAAAGTGCTGGCTTTGTCATGTGTAGGCTACCTTTTGAATGTTGAGCGTAATTAACTGTTGAATAAATGATGATGCGGGACAAAATTCCCGATTTCCCAACACATTGAACTGAGCGATGCCATTGTATCATTTTAATAAGTTACTTTTAAACGCATATAGCTCAGTAATGTCCGTTTTATGTGTTTTCTGAGAGGGGGTGGTATTTTTGTTGCCAATTTGTCTGGGGAGAGACGCACACTTCGATTAGACTGGATAAACACATGCAGCATCTTAATTAAGAAAATTAAACTAAATAAATGAATACATCAAGCCTTTATTACATATTACATTTATTAATGCTATATCAACGTTCAGAAAACGAACAGTTTGCGCTCCTAAGGGCTTTCACACTTTTCCAAAAGTGGGCTTTCTTTCAGTTGATCTGCTGATGAATTCTTCAAGCAGGGTCGAAACATAAACATCGCATTCATCAGTAATATGCATCTAGACAGCCGAAATGGAAAATGATGGGTCGCCTCAAGAACTGCCTGCTCTCGCCGCGTGCACCACGAGCTCCGAGCGCAGCACGTCAGCGAGCACACCATTTGAAAAAAAAAATGCGGGTCAGGAAGCGGGTCAGGTACAATATTTTCTCTTTTTTTTGCGGTCCGAGTTGCGGGCGGGTTAGTTGACAATGTTGTTCGGGTTCGGGTTGTTTACACATTGATATTATTTTTACTTGAGTACAGTTTTTCAGTGCTCTACCCACCTCTGCAAGTATGTGACGGAAGTGTTATGCCCCTTATCACAAAGTGATGCCGTCTCTATGACACCAAAACAATAAAACACATTACAAACGCAGCATTTCTTGCATCCAGTGTGGACATAAATACTGATTATAATGACTTAGTACTGTGTTTTTTATGCACGCCTCGTAAACACTGTGTCTGCATTTATGATGGGAGAAATGACAAACAATAAGTACTCCCTTTCACTGCTCAAAACTCACGTTTGAATAGTAAGTAGCAGGTTCTTTTAATAAGAAAATGTAACTTACTGAAAGGTTGTGAGTCAGAAGCGCCAGGCTGTTCTTGCAGAGGTAGAATTGCTCCACTTTACAGTCTCTGAGCACAGCCAGTGAGACTGCTCTGTCAAGTTTTAGGAGTCTGTCCTCCGTAAATGTGCTGAACGCACTCTAATATTTGTGTTGAACTGATTTGAGTTTTTTCCTCTTTTGGAGGCACAAACAATGTAGTTTTACTTTCAACACGACACACAGTATGTCCTGGGGCCTGTTCCATAAAACAAGTTTACCAAATAAGCCAGGCTTATGGCAGATAGTCCGACTTATTTTAAACCAAATGAACTGGCAATAAGTGAGACTAACTGAAATAAACCTGGCTTATTTGGTAAACTTGTTTTATGGAACAGGCCCCAGGACATTGCGTCGCTGCACCACTACAGACAAAATAATAGTTCCACCTTCTTTCTTTGTGTAAACATTTGCCAGGTGTTATGTATGAAGAACATATCTAGAAAGAATATCTCTTTGGTTTTCAAACTTTAGTCTTTGAAACTTTACAGATCTTCTTTGGCACCAAGAGCTTTTTGAAATTTTTAAATCGCACCACATGACTCCTTTAAATTCATCATATAAATATAAATGTCCACAATCTGAACTGAAGCATAACATCAAAATATTAAACAGCTAAAACCCGGCCTACAATAAGAGCATCTTCTCTAACATTGTTGAAAAGAAGACACTTTTCTGTAATATCTAGAAAAAACTAATAAAAATGCAGACATGTAGGAAGAAACCTTTTGTGGGTGGAAGTGGGATGGAAAAGAACAGACCTTTAATTCAATGTTCTGTGTGTGTGTGTGAATCACATGCTTAAAGTGAGTGTGTAGGTCTTCATACTGTCTTGTTTTTGCAGGCGTTGTTCGTACAGAACAGGTCAAGACATCAACAACTGTTCAACCTGCCAGAAAACAGCCTGCATTATATACAGGTAAACATCCCCGCAGCAGTCCACGTACAGTATGTCTCTCATGGCATATTTTAGCCTTTTATGAACATCTTCATCCCTTTCCAAGCCTTACAATTAAACGGGCTGATTCTGCCACCATGCTACATGCAAATAACCTCTGCTGTGAAATCAAGCATTTCACACTTAAAGCCCAGCAACGACAACATGCAAAAATGCCAAATTGGAGCCGTTTTTTAATTTTGTGCTTTTTTGAAGTGCCGTTTTTGCTATTATGTTGGTTATAGGCTGACAAAGCCACACTTTACTCGGTGACTCTCCAGACTTTTAGCAACAGCGCTGAACGCTGCACAGGGAGCATTAGCGGGTGTCACACAGGACATGCTGTGCTAAAAAACAGGTCGACGGTGACTGAATAGAGCAGAACACAGGAGTCTAAAAGCTATGTTAAAAATGCAACACTCGTGCAGAGAGATGCAATGCAACATCTAAAACATCCGTCTGATGAATATGGACTGTACATCACATATAATATGTTGCAGGCATGTAGCAGATTGTGTGTGACAGGTTTATCAGCCACATTTTGATCATGCGTCTGATACAGTAGGCTTCGCAGGGTTAAAACTCTACTCAAAAGAGCAAGAAAATCCATTTTCCATGACCCATTTAAAATATTATAAATCGTGCGCAGAGCCATATCTGAGTTATGTGTCTTCTGGGGGGCAGAAACAGACAGAAATTCACCAGGAGACCATGAGAATGATTTAAGAGTTGCATCAATATCCTACAGCAGATCAAAACATCCAACGGCCAGCAGAAACATATGAGCATCTAGAGGAAACAGATTGTTTCAGTCTTAATTGGTGCCTCTTGCTAAATCGAGCATCATTATTACTATTTATCATAGGCTCAGAAAACAAAGGAGAAATCTTTAAGTAGGCAGTTAAACAGATGAGTGTGTGCTTTTGTAGGCGTGTGATGTGTTTATTAGAGTCAGCTGGTTTGTATGTTTGTTATAATCAAGGGACAGCGAGCTCAAGCTCCCATTCAACATCTAATGAACCCCTGAGAGACACATACACACATAAACGCACGTAGCATAAAGCAAGAGAAAACTGAACCTGTGCGATATCCCCTCTGTCACACAAACACACACACAAACAGTGCTGTATGAAATTCCCTCGACTCTGTTATCTCTCTTCCTTACTTTCCTGTTGGGATAAACAGGATCATTATTCCTGTACTATGAAAAGCTAATCGCACACTATTACATGTTTCCAGCACTCACACTGAGGTAAAGCCTCGGGAATCAATTAAGAGAGATGGATTTCCTATTGAAGTTAAATCTCATGACAATAAAGCCAAGAAAAGCCAGGAACTCTCATACACATGCAGTGCTTGTGTTCAAAATGCTGTCAAGCTGCTTTGCTGCCTACATAGGCAACTTCCTTCTAAGGCAGCATCCTTACTCATTCGGCACACACTAAATAGGCAGAAACTCTGCTTCATACAAATAGCGCTCCTCATATGAAATGCACATAGGCTTGACAAGTTTCTCTAATCTGCTCAATCATGCATGCATGCATTTATTTGTTCAATTGATGATGCGTGCATATACAGGTATCTGTATAAGAATCCATGCAGTTATATTCATTCATTTGCCTTCATTCATTCATTAGTTTATTTGATTGCACTCAGTTATGCAAGGATAAATTTGTTCATGCACGCTTTTGTTCTTGCAATTCATTTATTTGCTCAAGCATTCATTTGTGTGTTCTGTCATGCATTGATGTTTTTGTTCATACTTTCAAGCATTAACTTATTAGTTTAAGTGCTTTCAATTACGCTTTTGTTCACGCATTTGTGTAATTCATTCATGCATTTGTTTATGCGTTCATTTATTAGTTTGTTAATGCATGAATTAAAGTGCTCATGCATTCATGTGATAATGCATTCATTTATTAGCTGACGCATACATGCATCCATTAATGCTTTCATTTATGCATTTGTGCATTCATTCATGAGACAATTCATTAGGCTGTGTGTTTATGCATTCATTTTTTAACAGAGGGTGCATTAAAGCTAACATTTCAACCTTCAAACAAGAGATAATGTTCTAAATTCAAAACAGTTTTCACTGTACCAAGATTTTTATGGACACTTTGCATTTATAGTCTAAATGCAATAAGCAACATCTGCTAACCCCCTGCTCAAGGGTTCATTAAAGAAAGATTTGCACCATCAAAACATTTGAAAGTTTTGTGAAACCACTACATCTACGTGAAGTCTGACCTCTATAGTGGTCGTGAAAGAAGTATTTCTGCATGTACTGTTAAAGTAGATTTGCGATTTATATTTTGTTGTGTTGTGCCCTACAGGGCCACCACGTCATAAACTCCATAGTAAAATCGCACCACAATAACTTTAAACAATGCATTTAAGACCAAGTAAAAAGTAGACCTCGTGTCTGCTTCAGTGAAGACAAGTCAACATCCATAACTGTTAGTCAAGATTATGCTTCAATTATTGATTATGTTTTATCACTAAAGTCAGACAACAATAGAAACGTTTCTTTAACTTATGTAGGCTATTACACTAAAACTCTACTTTTAAGTCTTCTTTCATGAGTAATCAATATTTCTGCCTCATTTTCCCAGAGGAGTAAAACTGTTAACTTAAACTGTGCAGTACAAACTACAAACCTCTGGATTTCAACCTGCCTTTAAGACTCCAGAGCAAAAAAGCTAAATCTGCGCCAAAAAGAAAAAAAATCCTTTGGGTTTGCATTCATGGACTCAGTGTGATTTATAGCGCGAAATTTCCTTTGACTCATGATTTCGGAAAGATAATATTGATGATTAAGATTTCTCTGCATCTGAAAGTGCAGACTCCAGCTTTGAGCTTTCTGACTGAGTGAACTCTCTTTCCTCAAAAGATCCGTTCATCACAAATTCTGCTTCCATACTTCTTTATCTCTCTTTCTCTCCCTGACTTGATACCTCATCCTCAAGGGACGAAGAAAAGTTGAGATGGGCTTGGTTATAATGCTCAGATATGCACACTCTTCTTCAACATTTTCTTTGCCCCTGCAAAACTCAGGTGGCTTCTCAGCAGTTCCTACCCTGAAACAAATAAACCTCTCAATGAATTATTTATGTTTTTAGCACAGACGATATGCAACAAAGTTAAATGCTTCGAGTTAAAGGTCTCAACCAATAATAATTGCAATGCAAGCACTACCGATGACAAAAACAGCATAATCAATTGCACTGCTAAAAAAAAAAGGAAATCCTCAGTGAAGATGAATTTGCATGGTGCACTGATCCTATGCATGTAAATGTGTCATCTGGATATGCAAATCAGAGACATCACCTAGCAATTTCTAGTGACAAATGGCACCCTCTGAAATGACAGCAACACTGAAAAACAGATTTACAGCCAGCAAAAGCTGTCGAGTTTCAAATGCAATACAGAAATAACTAGATTTGCATTTCCTGAAGAAAACAGCAGCGCCTCCACAGCAACAAAAAGAGAGTTTGAGATTAAGGCTTTAGTTCAGCCTGTGAAGTGCTGCATCACAGACGCTTTGCTGCTATTGTGACACTAAGCATCGTGTTTAATATCAACTGAGCTTCAAATCTGTGCTGTATAAAGGCAACTAAAGATGGTTGAACTACAGAAGCTTGTTTTCACCATGCTGACTTTTTATCTCACAACTGGACTGAGAGAAGTAAAGCCTGTTCTAAAGTCAGAACTGCAAAAAAAATGACAGACAAAATGCTGCAATTATCTTTTTTAGGCAAACTCAAAAAAATCTGAATTCTGAGTTCATCTCTCACAAATTCTCAGAGTTGCAAGTTTATAGAAACAACGTACCAAAAATGCATTAAAAGAAAATGCAAATCAGTAGTAGGAAAAATGGGCAAATGCAATAATATAATGATTTAGAAATTATACGCAGTAGCAAAATCCCTGTATATTTTCCATACAGTCCTATAACAAGCTGTGGTTGAACACATTTTGTTTATCTCTGTGCGTCATTATGGGGTTTGTTAACCTTCAGTATATTCTCTGTCAGTTTGTATTAGTCTCTCAGCCCTTTACCTCCATCTTTTGCTCATCACGTCCTCTCTTTTTTCTCTTTCTCTCAAACTCACTTAGTTGCTGGGAAATTGCAGGCAGGACTCTGGCTACACTGTAAATAGAGGGCGTAACCCTCACAGCTCACACACTCACACACACACACACACATTCTCATGCTGTTAGATTGCAGTCCGATGAAATGGTCAGAATCTCTGTATGTTTCACCATTGTGATAATACTTCATGTCAGTGGCCTTGGATCCTGAAGTATCTGTCTCATTCATTTATGCACTGGGATTTTAAAAAGTCATTATAGTGAGTTTTAATCCTTGAATCCTTTTTAATCAAATAAATGCAGCCTTGTGAGCAGAAGAAAATTATTTCAAGAACGGTATATTGTGGATCTCTTTTTGGAATTGTGGGTTTTGGCTATTAAACATTTTTATTTATTTATTTATTTTTTAAGTCCCAGAGCAGCTGCCATGATTTAACTCCAGAGCTCACAGTCGGAGTCTCTTGAAAGGTTTATGTATTATCATTAAAAATCAATTTTTCAATGGAAAAAAATGAATGAGACTTTTACTTCCAGAACCCGACTGCTGTGCTGTGAAACTTGCAAGAAAGTGAGATAAATGACAAATTGAGCAGAAGGAAATAGAGAGCGAGACATAGTAGGACAGAGTGAGAGTTTGAAGAATGTTTCTCTGGTTGTCGGTTTGTCTTTTTTTTGTTATTTTGACACGTGTCATATTGACTTAATGTTCATGTCCTAATGTATGATCTGCCAGAACAGATAATGAAAATCCTGTTTTTGTTTTTCTTTCTCTTTCATCAGGCACATAATATATTCACAAAAATAATTTGTATATAAAAAACTGTAGTTGCAAATATTGCAAATTATAGATTTATCCATCATTTTTATAATCATAAATGATTCATAACACAGTATTATCAACATTTCTATCTTGTATCCCTGTTTTAAAGTATCCTATATTTGCATGTAACCTGTATTATGCTACACAAACCTTAAAAACAACAAGAAATTACATTTACAATGCATTCAACTTATTTTTTTTTAACTCAATGTCAGCATGCTTTCTCATTTTTCTTAAAAAAAAAAAAGAATACTCATCCACAGGCCATTCAAATCTCTTCTTGGAAAGAGATTTGAAGATTTTATAGCATTACATCACCTGCTCACCAATGGATGCTCTGCAGTGAATGGCTGCCGTCAGATTGAGAGAGGAAAACATCCCAATCATCCACAAGCAATCCACAGCACTTGTCTATCAATATAAAGTCACAAGACAATATATAATGTCTTGTGACTTACAGTATAAGAAACAAACACATCAAGATGTTTTATGAATCTTACATCCATAATACTGCTTCCTCCACTGAAAAAGTCATCTCTCCTGAGAAATATCAGCTCTAAACAATTATGCGAGTGGATGTTGATGTCAGAGACAACAGGTAATGGATTTTTTTCCACTGAGGGTAGTGTTCTTATGGATTGTGGACTTTAGCTAGAACAAACAGTTTGCGTTTGTGTCTTTGTTTCAACACATAGCTTTGACTTCACAAGACATTAATTGATGGACCGAAGTGGTATGATTTATGGATTACATCTTAGATGTACATTTTCATAATTGCTATTTTTTATTTTTTTTTTATTTAAATTTCTTCCTAATATCTATTTCTGCTTTTCTAGTGTGGAGCACGACTTCCGTGTGCAGGAGGGAAGATTTCAAAGCATTCTGGAAGCCTTGGATGAAGCAGAGTATGATGTTCCCGCCCCCATTCCAAAGCCCGCCCACATACGCCCTCGAACCAAGAGCCGCGTCAAGAAACTGCGAAAGAAGTGCTTCTGGTGGCTGTAGAGAACCACTGCTATTGGAGAAATTCATTATAAAGTGTGTTTGCATTCATGGAAAAATGCTGTGATTATGTTGTCGAAAAACCAAACTTATGGAGGTATGAGGTCCATAACACAGTTCGGGAGGTTTTGTTGAAAAAGCTACTCTTACTGAAAGGATTACGCTTCGAAATGATCTCAAAACATCTCAAAGCCACGGCTGAACCAAAAGCTCATCTGACATCCTGAAAACTTGAGGACAATTTAAAACCCAAGGAGACCCACAGGACCTTGCATCTAACCAGTCAATAAATCCCCTTCATAGTGTGTGACAGAGGCAGAACGCAGTCGATATCCCTCTTTACGCTGATGGACACAGTGTTATCCTGATGGAGATTCTCTGTCTCATCTCCTCGTCAACGTTCTCTGACCTTTGTGAGTGGATGGCTTTCGTCCCCGACTAATGAATGTCTAGAGCTCTGTTCGCAAACCTAGCGATCTGCCTACCTACACAGCATCTTAAGTAACCAGTAGCTGAGCTCCGCATGCGGAGGCAGCTTCAAATTAGCCCAGTCTTATAAGATGCAACCCAACTGCATTGTGCTTAATGGAAATATACAAGTTCTTACACTTACTGCTTGAACAAATAGTTCACCAAAAATGGAAATTTGTTCAGAACGAACTCATCCTCAGGCCATCGGGGATGCAGATAAGTTTATATCTTCACTGGAACACATTTGGAGATATGTAGAGTAGCATTACATGAATTGCTAACTAATCCTCTGCAGTGAATGAGAGTCCAAACAGCTGATAAAAACAAGTCATTTACACCTCTCCGGTCCATCACTGTTGCTTTTAGCCAAATATGAGTCCAGTTTCCATAATAATGCTTCCTTCCAAATGACCCTCTCACGTCAAAATCTACACACATATTTGCGACTTTCACAGTACTCAATATGAGCATATTTCTCTGCTCATTCAGGCAAGACTGCTGTTTTTAATGGAGAAAGGATTATTATGACTCATATTTTAGCCGGAAGCAACAGTTTGAAGTTAAAAACTTTGTAATGATGGATTCAGTTCTAACAAACATGCAGCTTTTCACTTCACAAGACATTAGTTTATGCACTGGAGAGATATTGTGTATTTTTCTGATGTTTTTATCACCTGTTTGGACTCTTATTGCTCTTATCTTACTGTTTGGCACCCATTCACTGCAGAGGATTCATTGGTGCGCAAGCGATGTGATGCTACATCCAAATCTGTAATGGTGAAGAAACAAACTCATCTACATCTTGGACAGCCTGAGGGTGATGACATTTCTGCCATTGTTCATTTTTAGATCATTTGGAAGCAATCAGTCACTCTATTTTAGTTAGGATGCTGCAGTTCATTAGGCTTCGAAACAGAGTTTGAATGAAGTAAAGGTAGAAATACAGAATTCTACATTTTAAAGTTCTAAAATTCTAATTGTGAACCAAAAACAAGAGAGAAAATGAGACTAAAGAGGCTGTTCACACCAAACATTCTTGCATTACATCTGCACCATGTTTAGTTGTACATATGTACATGTACATAAACATATTTTTAATACGCTGTATCAAATGAAACATTTTTTTTCATATTTGGTTCCCTGTGGGCCAATTTCAGGTGTATGTGAATGGCCCCTATTACTAGATCCGTACCTATTCAAAATGACAATAATTACTAAATGAGACTCTACTCATGAATTCAGTTTCTCAGAATCAGAATTAGTAAAGGTAATATATGTCTAGAGGTACAGCAGCTGTTGTTTGCCTGTAATTGAAGCTGCCAGTTTTAGCCAGAGATTTCATTAAGTTGTGAGAGTCTGACTTGTAATTTGCAAGCTTGACAAAAACATGGGACAGGTTTTACTACTTGGAAACCGATAATTATTGTCATTTCACCATGTCATGAATTCCCTTTCAATGCAACGTGGATGCAACCGCTCATTTTCTCACAGACATGTAAGACTCAATTTAAAGTGTAGATGTTTGATGTTCTCACAGACACTGTAGCTTTAATGTTTAGATTCATTATGATCAGTGAACTCGCAAACACTGAAAAAATTTGATTTACACCTAGAGATCAACACTTTTTGCTTCCTAGAGTCTATAAAACACATGCTGGTTCAAACGCACGTCTTCCACTCCGTGTCTGTCCTGTATTCATGTCCAATATACAATATACACATATAAATACATCAAATAACAAATATTATAATCAATGTATTTTTATACGCCGATATTCTGAAGACTACATTTCCTGCAGTGCACTTCTTCTTCTTCCCTCCACTTGTTTGTAATTGAGATATTTAAGATGACGTCAATAAAACTGTGTATTTTAATGCAGTAAATGTTCTGGTCTGGCCTTAGTTTGCATTATTAGGTATGAGCAACAATAATAGCAATATTTGACTTGAAAGAGAGAAAAGGACAGTGGAAGGAGATGATCTAGTGGTTCAAACTCACAATGAGACTGTGTTCTCGGCCCATCGTGATGACTGTGCGGTTTATCGTCCTCAGCAGAGACGACACAATGTCCTGAATGTGCTGAAATATGTCTCCCTGGAAGAGAAAGAGACCAAACGCTTGTTATTTGTATTCTAGCACCGAACCCGCTGAATCCAAACGGTCAAAGATTTTCTCATTAGGGCGCCCAATTAAAACACAAACACAGAGAATGACTCTTCAGTTTCTCCCTGTGTATGAAATACAAACCTTAGCTGAATAGCAGACACAATTTCCATCATCATAATCATGTTTTTCATACAAATGAAAGCGAGCCATGAGATTTTTAAGGTTTTTAGTAAATGGCTATTTAAGTATGAGTTGATTACTTAAATAGCCTATACATAAAAGAAGATTTTGATTAAGCAATACGTTTCTGATATTTTTATGCAGCTTTTTGGTGCCTGGTGCAGCTTTACAGCTCTTGGTCAGTATTTGCTTTAATTTGCATAGCAAGGAGAAGTGTGAAATGATATGATGAGTTAATGCTTATAGAATTGACATTTATTAGTTAACCATTCCTTAAACCTTGCAAATTAAGAGAGAAATGTGTGATTTAGCTTTAGAGGCAGGTCTGGTCTCTCTGGCTCCATCACATTAATTTATTGTTTAAATGTATTGATTAGACTGAAGAGATCTGGAAAGGGCCAGATGTATGTGTGCATGAGATTTCAACTAAAGGCCTTAAAATTAAATCTTTTTTACGATCAATTCTGAGAAAATCCATCTGGGCCCAAAAATGGCCAATTTCTAAAAATGTAGAGTCACTTAAAGTCAACTTAAATCTTGATACATGTTCCTGACCTTGTCCCATAGAGTTCAGGATTTACCATCAAAAAGCCAGAAAAATGTATCTCTGTGTAAACTTGTGTTCATTTATAATACAGTAATGCACTTGCGCGCAATGACATCACAGCAAAGTAAAAATAAGTAATTACAAATTGTTCTTAGTCATATTAACATGAAATTAAATATAAACATCAGACTAAACTTAAATCTGAAAAGAAGGTATTTACAAATGAATTAAAAATATCATAACATAACAAAATAACTAACTTGAATGTATTTAGTTCAAACAACAGTAATGATCTAATAATTGCAATTCTACCTGGCTGGGACTTGGTGTCTGGGAGAAGGATGCCGGCCAAACTATTCAAGAATACGAATGGGATATTGTATGTGATAGTATATACCCAAAATGTGCCTCTCTTGGGATCCATGAGCTCAATTTTCAATTCTTTGATAGGATATATCTCACACCAATACGTACTAAGAAAATGTTTAACAATGCCACAGGCCTGTGTTTCAAATGTAAAAAAAAAAATAAAGGTACATTTATTCACTGTTTTTGTGACAGTGAACATTTTTTTTGCCATGGTGGAAGAAAAAACATAAGGCATTGAAAGATCTTCTCAAACTAAATGTTGACATGACCCCAGCTTTATTGAATCTTAATGCGAACAGTTATTCATTGTCCTGGTATATTTAGCTAAAAAATGCATTTTGTTACTTTGGTCTGCACCACAAGCTCCCTCTTTCAAAATGTGGATATCACAGATTGCAGTTAGAAAAACTAACCTATGATAAACAAAATAAATCGGACAGATTTTGGTTAAACTAGTTTCCCCTCCGGGAATACATAAAAGAACGTTCTTAATTTACACACAGGACTCTTTAATTACCAACTATGTTTGTTTAATTCCTCTTCAAAAGCTGCTCTAAAATGCTGTGATTGCACTTTTTATTTACCTATTTATCTTTTGTTTTTTATATTAATCTTCTTGTTATTTTCCTCTTTTAGACTGTACATTCTGTAACGTGACAATACGATCTGATGTTGTTAATGTTATGTGACTCTGGGCAAGCAATAAAAAACAATAGTTTAAAATAGCAAAATACTGCACTTGCAAATAAAACTGAAATAAATATATATATATATATTTATGTAAGTATATTAATTTAATAAAGTATATATTTATAAAACATATAAAAAACACACAAACCACATAAGAAAATAACTAAAACTTAAATTAAAAAGTACATTTAAAATAGGTACAGGTAAAATACAGCCGACATTGATGTGCAAGCATGGATGATGAAAACCCTTCATCACAACATCTTCTGTCTGCGTGTGAGAGTCAGCCTACAGGCAGATGACCCATGCGTGTGTGTGTGTGTGTGTGTGTTTACCACCCCCTCACTAATTTCATGACGCAGTGGCGGATAAAGTGAGGGATTGAGAGAGAGAGAGAAACATCTGTTCATCTCTACATGGAGTATTTCATTTCATATTGTGTTTCTCAACGTCAACAGCTCTTCACTTCAGAAAGTGGTCACAAACACACACTCTCTCTCTCTCTCTATGGGCTTCTGTCTCTTCTCTTTTATCGTCATCTGTCTCATTCCTTTTCAGTGGTCAGTGGATGAAGGCTTAATCAGGTACACCTATAATCCCTGTGGAGCGCGCGTGTGTGTGTGTGGACACAGATATCTGTGGCACCTATGGCCTGTCATACAGTACATTTTCCATTACTCTTTCTCTCCATCCACAAAACTGCTCCCTCATCGGCCTCTCATCACACTCGTGTATTTTACAGCACCAGTCGAGAGCATTTCCAGCTTGTACTTCATTTTATCGCAGAATTGGTGGTAACTATTGCCCTCACTTAATGCTATATATATATACATATATATTAAAATGTAGTTTAAAAAGTGAAGCTTTTTATTACATGTTTTTTTCTTTTTTCTTTTGAAATGTGTGTCATCACTCTTTAGCTCCGCCCACAAAGCGAAAGAGAATTGTAACGCTGCATCTTTCTTTTGTAAATATGATAAAACTAAAGACGTTTTTTAGAGATATGAAGGATGCAGTACTACTCTATAGGTCCTTAAGATTAACATGAGATGCACTCATTAAAAGTATGTTTGTTTATGCACTCAATACCTAGTCGAGGATCCTTCAGCACAAAGTCCAGCATCAGTGAGGAGTGAAAAATATTCTGATGTTACATATCTGTACGTTGCAAAAGTATGTGAATCTTGGCATTTAGTATCTGCTGTGACTTCTTTAACATCTTGTAAGAGCTTTAGACCTCAGTTCACTTCTCTTGAGACTCAGTTCTCAAACAGGTGCCTTGATGATTTGCTGGTTTATTCAGAATTCAACGTTCCATCATTGACTGCAAGTCGTCCTGGCTGAGATTCTGCAAAACCAGGCCAAACCATGATATTACCACCATCAAGTCTCACAGATGGGATAGGTTTCTTATGCTGGAATGAGGTGTGTTCTTTTCTCCAAGCATAACGCTTCTCATTTAAAACTAAAAAGTTTTATTTCGTTCCCATCTGTCCACAAAACATTTCTGCAATAACCCTTTGGCTTGTCCACATGATTTTTAACCAAGCTGCAGACGGACAGTGATTCTCTTTTTGGAGAGCAGTGGCTTTCTCCTTGATTCTTTCTCCAGTGTTCTCCTGATGGTGGGCATTAACATCAGCCAATGTGAGAACGGCCTTTAGTTGCTTAGAGTATACCCTAAGGTCATTTGGTAGCTCACAGACAATTACACATCTTGCTTTTGGAGTGATCTTTGTTGGTGGACCACATTCTGTCTGACTGTGGATTTGTGGAGTTCAAACCCTTTAGAGATGAGCAACAGCAACTCTTGTTCTGAGGTCCTCCTTTGTTCGCACCATGATTCTCTTCCACAAACATGATCAGACTTTGATAGATCCTTGTTCTTTAAAAAAAAAAAACACCTCTGAACTGATTGACTCCATTTCACCTTCAAATAAACAGCTGATCCTAGAGATTCACACACTTTTGCCACTAACAGATGTGTTATACAGTATTAGATAATATCCCCGAAATAAAAAAAAGTATATACTTGCATCTCATTTGTTACATCGTTTTTGTTAACTTTTAGGACTTGTGTGAAAATCTGATGATCTTTTGGGTCATATTTTAACAGATTTTATATTTAATCACTGTTTTGATAGTTTACATTACATATATGGGTCATTCTATAGTTGTGGGTACATTTGGTGTCCCCAAAAAAATGTATTATTATTATTATTATTATTATTATTATTATTATTAAAGCAATTATTATTGCTTCTGCTCTTTTTTTATTATTTTAATTAATTATTATTATTATTTTATTATTATTATTATTATTATTTACTAATTGTACTAGACTAAATGTTACAGTCCATAAAAATATAAAAATGAATTAAAAAATTCTTAAATAGCTGAAAATCATGATTTCTTGTCAGAATAATTTTTTTTCCATCATGTATCAATGTGCAATCAAAATATTTTTCTTTTGGCAATTATTAGCCCTAACCCTAATTACCCAAATATATATATATATACTAACATTAAAAAGTTTAAAGAATATATTACTTTTATTCAGCAAGGATGCAATAAATTGATCAAAAGTGAAAAAGACATTTACAATGTTTTTCTACCATTATTTTAAATGTTAACAACATTTCACAATCTTACTGACGTATAGCCTGAGTGAGCAGAAGAGATTGCTTTCAAATATATCACAAAAACCTCTAAATGTCTTGTGATTTTGGGTTGGAATATGATGTATATTAGCGGGTATATTAGTCCATTAGATTTAGTTCATTATATACAGTATTAGCAGGATTTTGATGGTTGCTCTTATCTTCAAATATGTGTGTTATTTGCATTTCACAATGGCTCTAAAGTCGACACACTCAGGAATACCTAGACAGCTTATTTCCCGTCCCATAATGTTTGTGTGCAGCTCTACAAATACTCGCTCTCACAGATGTTCTCTCATCTGTATTTTGAAAAGAATCGTTTGAGGTGAAAAATGTTTTGAAGGCTTTCCGAGAGTTTAATTCAAACCGGAGCATGAAACATGCCCTGAGAGAGAGAACGAGAGAAAGTGTCTTCCTCACACGTCTCTCTCCATCACTGTTTGTTTGAACTGTGAAACGCTCTCTGAATCCTGTTAAAGGAGCAGACGAGAGGTCACGACCCCGTCACATCTTCATTCTGCTATCTCTTCTGCACTCCATCATTCTCATCAGTCGCTCATCATCATATAATCAGACGGGTCTGACCCGCTCACCTTGCCTCTCCGCTAAAACACAAACAGCTCTTGAAGGACATGTGATGTTAAAACTCCACGCTCATCTCTATTAAAGACATGCATGGGTTGACACTGAACATCGCTCTGCTTCGTTAGTATTTGACGACATAGAGAGACAAATCAAACCTCTGATGAATAACTAAGAGTCCATCTATAAAAACAGTCCCACTGTTAAAATGATGTAATTTTCACGATTAACCTAAATCTAAAATGCATTTTCATAATTATGAAATTATACTATTAATTTTCTTAAATTTTCCTAGTATTTAAAATTACACAATACAAAGTATATATCGATATATAAATAGTAATAGTAATATTACAAGTACTTTTTAAGAATGTAATGGCATAATATAATTGAAATATGACAAACTAAGAATACTTATATATTACATAATTTAATATTATATTTTATACATGTCATTTACATTCCATACCATTAATATTAAACATGTAGCAATATGTATTAATATTGGATATTGTGTATAATTATTTCCAATTAAAATATTAAAACTTTAATTAATAATTAATTATTAATAATTCTTAACATGTATTTTTGTCATTTTTACACTTATATAAAAATGTATATATTATAGTGAAATATATTATATTTTAGATATTTATATATTACATATAATACATTAAAAGAAACGCATATTTAAAAGCATTTATTATTTAAAATATATATAAAAATATAATATATTGAAGCATATTATGAATGTTCTAAATACTAAATAAAAATATTATTAATAGAAATATAAAAAGTATTAATATAAAAATTATTTGAAATATTTATAACCCCACAGGCATCTACCGAAAGCATATTAGTACATATTTCATTTAAAATTATAAACTTATTTTCTGTAGTAGTGAACATTATGCCACAGATGCTGTGAATAGGTCTTCACTTGTTTTCAACCCAGACGTTTTCTTTAAAAGGAAGCAGCTCTAGAGCTGATTTAAACACGGACAAACACCAAACAGTGTTTTTGTGTGAGAGCAACAATTTGGGTTAAACAGGCAGTGCTGATAAACACACGGCAGCGTCCTGACCTCCTTCATTATCTCTCTCTGTCTCCATTTTACAGCTTTCTTTGGAAGTGAAAGTTCAGGAAGTTCAGTGTCTAAGCACATCAGCGTTGGAAAGTGAGATTAGAGCATCCAACTTCAAAGAACCGGGTGTAATCCGCCACCATTTCAGTAATTAAAACCCCGCTCAGATTTTAAATCTAGGTGAGTGAGTGTGTGTGTTCCATTAGATGCAATTTTAAAATCATATTCATAATCCTCAGAAAATTGGAAGATTTGAATTCCCAGAATCTCAAAATCTCTAAATTCCTAATTAAAAAGTAATTTTCTCTTTATAATTTACTTTAATATAAGTGCATTACTTTTTAATCAATCATTTTTTTGTATTAAATGAAATTTGTCCAGAAATCCACTTGACTGTGCTGTGATTGGCTGGAATATAAGCGTGCTGATCTCTGATTGGCTCTTACCACGTCACTGCGGCTCAGCACCTCCAGGATGTTGTTCAGGAGTTCGACGCTGTTGCGCTTCTCGTCCTGAAGCCCCTCCCCCACCACAGCCAACGCCTCGCTCAGCTCCCGGAGCATCATGGGTAACAGGATGTCACGGCAGTCTGGAAATAACATCATAACGTAAAGCAAGTCATGTAAATTAAATTAAACTCAAAAAATGTTACACAAAATACAAAAAACAATATGAGTTTGAATTAGGATGAACATTGTGGAGAAAATCCTTTCTTTTTAGAAGAAGCAAAGAGTATCCACTCCAAAAACGAATTAAAAGCACATAACAAATTTGCTAAAAAAAATATTTTAGGTGCAAATATCAGAGTGTCTGGAGTGTCATGAGGTCTGTTTGACGCAGTGAGACTGACTCAGTGTGATTCTCACTCAAGCATTTTTTTTCCTGCCTCTTCAAATCAGCTCATTAAAAGCTAATTTAAACACTGGCTCGTTCCCAGCTGATTATCAGCGATGATCAATCTGATTTTGCTGAGAAAGTCAAAGTCAGAGAGAAAGATGAACTAAACAGAGCACAAATATACCTTTCAAAAGACAATGACTTTTTTTTTTTTTAATTTTAATACAATGATATGTGTGTGTGCATTGGTTCTTTGATTTAACATATGTATACGGTGGGATGCATAAGTTTGGGCAGCCTTGTTAATCTTCATGATTTTCCAGTATAAATCATCTGTTGTTATAATAAAAAATTCAGTTAAACTTATCATATAGGAGACACACACAGTGATATTTGAGAAGTAAAACGGAGTTTATAGGATTTACAGAAAGTGTGCAATAATTGTGTAAACAAAATTAGGCAGGTGCATAAATTTGGGCACCACAAAAAAGTAATAACTCAATATTTAGTAGTTCCTCCTTTTGCAGAAATAACAGCCTCTAAACGCTTCCTATAGCTTCCAATGAGAGTCTGGATTCTGGTTCAAGGTATTTTGGACCATTCCTTTTTTTACAAAACATCTCTAGTTCACTCAGATTTGATGACTTCCGAGCATGGACAGCTCTCTTTAACGCACACCACAGATTTTCAATTATATTCAGGTCTGGGGACTGAGATGGCCATTCCAGAATGTTGTACTTGTTCCTCTGCATGAATGCCTTAGTAGATTTTGAGCAGTGTTTAGGGTCGTTGTCTTGTTGAAAGATTCAGCCCCGGCGCAGTTTTCGGCTTTATCACTGATCCCTGGACATTGGTCTCCAGAATCTGCTTATATTGAGTGGAATCCATGCGTCCCTCATCTTTGACAAGATTCCCAGTCCCTGCACTGGCCACACAGCCCCACAGCATGATGGAACCACCACCATATTTTACTGTAGGTAGCAGGTGTTCTTCTTGGAATGCTGTGTTCTTTTTCCTCCATGCATAACGCTCCTTGTTATGCCAAAATAACTCAATTTTAGTTTCACCAGTCCACAGCACCTTATTCCAAAATGAAGCTGGCTTGTCCAAATGTGCTTTAGCCTACCTCAAGCGGCTCTGTTTGTGCTGTGGGCGGAGAAAAGGCTTCCGAATAGTTGAACGATACACAGTGACTCTGTCTGCAGCAAGATGATGTTGAAGGTCTTTGGTGCTGGTCTGTGGGTTGACTTTGACTGTTCTCAGCAGTCATCGCTTCTGTTTATCCGAGATTTACTTGGTCTGCCACTTCGAGCCTTAACTTGAACTGTGCCTGTGGTCTTCCATTTCCTCAAACTGTGGAAACAGACAGCTGAAATCTCTGAGACAGCCTTCTGTATCCTTCCCCTAAACCATGATGGTGAACAATCTTTGTTTTCAGGTCATTTGAGAGTTGTTTTGAGACCCCCATGTTGCTACTCTTGAGAGAAACTTACAGTTGCCCCTCTTAAATACTCTTTCTCATAATTGGATTCACCTGTGTATGGAGGACAGGGGTCACTGAGCTTACCAAGCCAATTTGAGTTCCAATAATTAATTTTTAATTTTTAAGTAAGTAATTTTTGCACCAGCTTAATTTTGTTTACACAATTATTGCACACTTTCTGTAAATCCTATCAACTTCGTTTCACTTCTCAAATATCACTGTGTGTGTCTCCTATATGATATATTTAACTGAATTTTTTTATCGTAACAACCAAAGATTTATACAGGAGAATCATGAAGATTAACAAGGCTGCCCAAACTTACGCATCCCACTGTATATCTATATTACTATTTTCTGTTATTTCTCTTTTTTCAATACTATGGTTATTTGTGATATTATACTACTACTACTAACAATAATAATGCATATAAAATAATAAAATACATACACATACTTTGCATTCATACTTTTTGAGGGACACATTAGCATTATGGGATTGAGAAAAAAGAACCATATGTAGTGTTAAAAATATATTTGCGAGCTATTTGCAGGGCTGTCTTAACGCATGCAATCCATGCATGTATTAGAAAACATAACGGTCTGCAGTTATTTACTAATCATTTGCCATTTCGCTAATTAAGTCATCACAGCCCTCCTCCCCTCATCAGAGACATAAGATGCAATGCAAAACAGTCTTTTTCTGTCGGTGCTTATAATGATTGGTGTGTCTTTCATTGACAATTTGAAATACTTTTACACTGCCGACATGTTTGCTGCATTAGTGCATTCCTATATTTAATCACATTACGTTATTGCATAATTTATCTTTTCGGTTATTACATTTTGGTTGCCGAACATTCGGTGCATCCCTAAAATTTTTTGTGTACTGTATTCAGTGTATGCAGGTCAAGGAGTCAAAGTCTATCCAGAATGCTGCACTTCATGTACAAATGCATCAGCGTTTGCCATTGACCTGATCTTCCCACACAAGCATCCCTCTTAACGCTGTCTCCCTCTCATTCTCTCTCTATCAGAGTCTCAGCAGGTCAGTTTCTCTCTCACAAGAGCGCAATGCATCAAGAAACGGTAGATATCATAAATGTGATGGGTTCCGTGCACGGTACATCACCAGGGTTCACAGAGAAACATTTAGAGTGAACGGTCACAGTTTAACGTACGTTTACAGTACTGTAGCACCTTCAGTCTGGTAAATAAACGACAATCATAAACGTCGGCACTAATGCTAATTACCGAGGCGAGCGGTAATTGGATTTGTCACACTTAATGTCCCTGTGAGATGAAGAGCGATGAGAGCGAGACTCCTCAGAGGAGAGATAAATGCGGCCCTCAGGGAGAAAGAGCGAGTATTGAGTGATCTGAGCTCACGAAGGCTTCGCTAGTGTCGCTTTTTATAGAGTGTCCCGTTTTATCATCAATATCCTGGCCAAGAACAACAGGAAAATATGCCGTCGAGCATTTTCTCAAGGCCAAACTGACCCTTTCACCTCCTGGAGTGTGTATTTATCATTGTCATAAACCAAATTAAGCATTAAAACATGACAAACACACGCAGCTTCATGTGTACATGCACATACTATAACATTTCCAGTGACCTACACATCTAGAGTTCAGGCTCGCAGCGTTTTTTTTTTTTTAGGCTGAGCAGAAATGCTTTTACCTAAGAGGAAAAAACACTTACTCGACAGAGTCTGTATTACTGTGGACTGATTCTGGCCGAGAGCCATGCTAGCGATGGCCAAAAGTGCCTCATGTATCACGTAGATGACTTCTACAAATAATGCATTTTGACTGGAAATGAATAATGAAAAACACTGCACGTCAGTTACTCTTCTTAGAATAGTCTATTGTTTGTCTTAAACGCATCACTTTAACATCTAATCTGTTTCCAGTGAGGACTTGGACAAAGACTTGTTTATACGGTATTATGATATTTTGAGTGATGATCTTGGGTGATAAATGACGGGACACGTCACAGTTTTCATGGCACTACCACGTGTCGCCAGCAGTGGTGAACGAAATATACAAAACAAGTACAGACACCCTAGTAAAACATTATTCTAGTAAAGGTATAAAATGTGCCTTTGCAGTTTTAGTCAAGCAGAAGTACAAAGGTATTTGAATCATCGAATGTATGAATTTAAAAAGTACTGATTGGTTAATGTCTTTAATGATTTTAATACTAGTTTGAAACTCACTGCTTCAGCAATCTGCATGCTGACCGAATCATTTGAATCAGTAAATTTGTTTACTGAATCTGTCAGTTGTTAACTCAAGACTCGATTTGAAGTGATCATTTGAATCAGTGAGTTGTTAATGGGAGATTTACTCTGAATGGATTGTCTTAATCAGTGAGAAGTTAACTTGAGACTCACTCTGACAAAATCATTTGAATCAGTTAGTTTTTAACTGGAGATTCACTCTGTCCAAATCATTTAAATTAGTAAGTTGTTAATTGGACACTCGTTTTGACTGAATCACTGAATCAGAGAGTTTTTAAACTGGAGAGTCAATCTGACTAAATCATTTGAATCAGATAGTTGTTAACTGAAGACTCATGCTAACTTAATCATCTGAATCAGTAAGTTGTTCACTGGAGATTTGCTCTGACCGAATCATTTGAATCAGTGAGTTGTTAATTATAGACTCGTTTTGACTGAATTATTGAATCAGAGAGTTTTTAACTGGAGTCTCATGCTGACTTAATCATCTGAATCAGTAAGTTGTTACCTGGAGATTTGCTCTGAATGAATCATTTGAATCAGTGAGTTGTTAACTGGAGATTCACTCTGTCCAAATCATTTAAACTAGTAAGTTGTTAATTGGACACTCGTTTTGACTGAATTACTGAATCAGAGAGTTTTTAAACTGGAGAGTCAATCTGACTAAATCATTTGAATCAGTTAGTTGTTAAATGGAGATTCGCTCTGAACAAAATATTTGAATCAGTGAGTTGTTAACTGAAGACTCATGCTAACTTAATCATCTGAATCAGTAAGTTGTTCACAGAAGATTTGCTCTGAACGAATCATTTGAATCAGTGAGTTGTTAATTGGAGACTCGTTTTGACTGAATTATTGAATCAGAGAGTTTTTAACTGGAGTCTCATGCTGACTTAATCATCTGAATCAGTAAGTTGTTACCTGGAGATTTGCTCTGAATGAATCATTTGAATCAGTGAGTTGTTAACTGGAGACTCATTCTGTCCAAATCATTTGAATCAGTAAGTTGTTAACTCGAGATTCGCTCTGAACGAATCATCTGAATCAGTAAGTTGTTAACTGGAGAGTCGTTTTGACTGAATCATTTGAATCAGTAAGTTGTTAATAGGAGACTTGTTTTGACTGAATCATTGAATCAGGGAGTTGTTAAATGGAGACTCATTCTGACTTAATCATCTGAATCAGTTAGTTGTTAACTGGAGATTCGCTCTGAATGGATCATTTGAATCAGTGAGTTGTTAACTGGAGACTTGTTTTGACTGAATCATTGAATCAGAGAGTTTTTAACTGGAGAGTCAATCTGATTCAGTCATTTGAATCAGTGAGTTGTTAACTGAAGACTCACTCTTTCCAAATCATTTGAATCAGGAAGTTGTTAACTGGAGACTAGTCTCAGTCTCAAAAGCCAGGCCTACGTAATGTTGACTAAACATCTGATGCAAACGTCACACAGTTCTGAAGGACTGGCTACACAACACTTGCTGGAGACTGGATTCGACTGAATCATTTGAATCAGTGAGTAGTTAACTTGAGACTCATTCTTACTTAATCATCTGAATCAGTTAGTTGTTAACCAGAGACTAGCCCTGAATGAATCATTTGAATCAGTAAGTTGTTTTCAGTAACTAGAGACTCACTCTGAACCGATCATTTGAATCAGCGACTAGATAATTGACAGGTGAGTATGTTCTCTCTAGCTACTGTCAGAACAGATCTAAAAACGCATTGTCACATGTGTTTCTAAATGACATTTTTGTGCTCCATGATCACTTGAACTGATCATCTTTCTTCTTTATTATTCTTCCTAAACCAGGAGCGAAGTGAAGACTAAATCCCAGATCTGGTTGAGTATTAATAAAATAAATGTAATCAAACTGATGTGTCAGTCTTTCTCTCAGGAGGAAAAGACCTTGACAACTGCTCCCATAAGAATCATAACTCAGCCCTTTTCTCTACGCCAAAAAAAAAAAAAAACCTCGTTCATTTTCAGCTGTCATTCTATCCTGAGAGTTCACAATAAAGTATTTCACATGGTAATAAGACGCCATTTCAATTACCCAGCTGGCTTAAACCAGACGGAGCCACCGCACCGTGCCACAGACAAAAGTGTGTGAAAACCAAAAGCTCCTTCATCCACACAGAAGATTGGAATCAGAATAAGCTTTAACTCAAGCTCTTCATGTAGCACTCGAAGGCCTAATTCAATCCCGTTTCTATTACTGGGATTTTAGATGTTCGTGCACAATAATACTCGCTGTGTTTCGCTACGCTGTTAATATCTATATTTCTCCTTGATGAAATGTGTTGAGCATCAAATTCACCTGTAATTCTCTCCTACGGGGCGGAACGAGAGCGCAGCTGTAAATTGGATCCTCAGCTGTTAACATACTGATGACAGCTGCATCGGACAATCACATCCTTTAAAGTGCATCATTTCCATGCCTCCGATTTAGGTGTGACTTTCAGAGCAAAAACAACAACAGCTGCTCTAAACGTCTGACTGCACTGAAGAACAGCCACCGTTCCTAAAGATGTCAGGCTTTTAAGGCAAAACACTGGTCATTTTTGGGTTATTTTGCTTCCATAAAATCTTATTTCAGGCTAAAGTAAAGAAAACATCCAACATAAAGTGTTTATTGTATTGCACTTTGTTTGTTTGTGCTTGTAGATTTCTTTTATAATACACATCTTTAAGAGCCTGCAATCTCCACTTCGGCAGCACTTGCACCAATCTCTACAGATTTATTCCTGTCTACATTCTGAAGGTTTTACAGAGGAGTTTGTTTGTATATTATTTGCATAATTTTGTTCTTAAAACATGTCGAAAATGTGAATTTTTTTCTGCCTGTAGATGGTAAAAACCCAAACTCTAATGCCAACGAAATGAAACACAAACTTTGCACTTGGTTGTATCCTTTGATCAGATTTCAGTCCTGAAAATATATGTGAAATGAATGCATGTTTAAGTGGATAATGCCTCGTTTGCATTGTTAAACAGCTCAACTAAACAAACACGGAAAAAGGATGGATGGATGGTTGAACGGATGGATGGATAGATACAGCAAAACAACCAAAAGAACATCCACCATTCCTACAGAAATCAGATTTTAATAATAATTAAAAAAATAGACGTGGATATTTTTTACATGCCTTTATGTATTATTGTGGTGATTTGTAATAGAAGTTTTCTATGCATCAATCTTTGCATTTCACTCAAAAAAACTAAAAAGTTCCACTTTTAAAGGTTTTTGAGACCATAATATTATCTTAACCGAATACCGACCACACAACCGTATAGTAATGCCCTGGAAACCATCTTAGCATCAAAGTGATGAGTAACACAGAAACAAGCTCCAGTGACTCACAAAATGTAAAACTCTCATTGGCAAACGCTGTTATAATCAAGGCCAGTGGAATTACTTCTGAAAGCCCCTTAAAGTCTTGAATATCAATATAAATTCCAAGAAATATTCTCATTTAAATTTCCGGGTGGCAAACTCTGCCCACAGATCCTGAAACGAGTGCAACACTTCCATCAACAGATGGTGACGTGGAAAAACAGGGGGAGAAGCTGAAAGAATAATAAAAAAATTAACAAATAAGAGTGAAATGCATTTTCCCTGCTGTAATGCCTTTTAACCCAGCAGGATAAACAGTCGGAAAAGCCCTCGGCAACCGTAACCATAACAACAGCCACATTAAGGCCTGAGTGGGAAAAAAAACTTTAATTCACTTTCACTGCATTTGAATTAGTGAGAAGAGGTGTGTGTGTGTGTGTGTGTGTGTGTGTGTGTGTGTGTGTGTTTGACATACTTCATCATTTTAATGCATCACCACTGAGAGAGTGAATAACGGCAAATTTGTGCATTACTCTGTGTGTGCGTTTGATTTCTATATTACTCTGGTTATGCAATGCACATTTCATTGAGCCATTTCTCATTAGAATCATCAAGCCTAGAAATTAAATCATCATTAGGGCCACACAAACTGGCTGTCCTGCTTTAAAACACACATACAAATGCCAGGATACCTGTGAAGGACTGAAAAGCATGAACATAATTCAGAAAGCCTGAATAAATGCACCCACACAACAGTATAGGTACAGTATTGTTAACTAAACCTATTAAAAACTGTTGTTTTGGTAACTGAAATAAAGCTAAAATAAAAAAAATAAAAAAATTGATAAAAAAAAAAATATTGATTGAAATTGATAAAAAAAAAATACTAAACTAAGACTGAAATAAAAAATAAAGCTTAAAGATAGACTTGAACACACACACAAAAACGAAACACAGAAATGATTAAAAAAAATAACTTTTTACACTGAAGAGTGAAATAAAAGGCCAGACATTCAGATAAAGTTCTGAGTCAGAGGACAGATGAGATCTCCATCGCTGGATTTTATGCATGGCGATTCTCTTTACAGAGCATCCATACGTATCCAGGAGCACTGGTCTGTGATCAGATGTGCTCAGAGAACCAACGGCTCTATATGAGCAGCTGTGGTTTAAAGATGTCTTTTAAATGAAAAGATCTCTTTTGAGTTAAAAGAATGCAGCCGATCGGAGGCAGATGAGAGTTTCTGGGTAATTCGCTCGTTATTTCTTTCTTTAAACGATTCAATAATTCCCTTCTGTCAGGTTTGCAAGTGTGACAGCGGAATAATTTGATCTAACTGCTCACATATTATTATTCATGAACCTAATTTCAAATCAAGTGGAAATTAAATGTGTCAAATGCAGATTCACATTAGAGTGTGTGTGTGTGTGTGTGTTTTCCATTCCAAGGACTAAAGTTGCACCTCATCATGATTATAGTATATGTACTTAAAGAAATAGTTCACCCAAAAATTGAAATGAGTTGTTCATTTACTCACCATCAGGCCATCTAAGATATATTCATCCTGTTTTTTTTCATTAGTATAACAGTAAATTAGATTTTTAGATGAAGCCGTTGTCCTTTGGTGATTTATTAAATGCAAGTCATTGGCACTTGAGAGTGAATAAGCATGTCAGACAAAGACAATGTTGCCTTATATGCTTATTTTGATTCTCAAAGCGCTGGTAGCCATTGGCTTTCACGAGTTCGCGCTTCCTCATGATAAGTACAAGTAAGTTTTGGCGTGCTGTCCAGGGAGCGAGCCGGAAGAAGGCAGGTTCCGAACCCTTGCACTTAGAACCCCAGC
>JAUMHQ010000071.1:4825678-4837566 GCA_032361165.1 Enteromius paludinosus
ATCTGGAATGAATTTTAGATCTTTAAGTCCATCTCATGAAAAATCGAAGCAGAAACAAAGGTGTTGCGTTTATATTTCTGTTGAGTGTATATCGTTATATTTAACAATACTAACATTAACATTAATTAAGAACTTTATAATGTTAACAAAAAAGAAAGTAAAAATACAAAATTATAGTATAATTAACACCAGAGACAGTGATATTGAAGATGCATGAAAAAGACACATAAATTGAAAAACAGATAACCAATTAAAACAGCAGTCAAAAGCACATAAAATGCTACAAAAAAAGCAGTGGAAGACGACAGAAATAATATTCAGCCTAATTAAAGCATTGAATGATTACAAATTCACTCGATATTGCCTTCATTATTATACTGTGATAAAAGAAAATGAACTAACATGATTTCCATCTGCAGAAATGGTGAGTTTAATATTTTATGCATTATACACTAAGATTTTATATGGTGTAGACATGAAAACATACTGCATAGTAGGAATGACCCAGTTGACAGAGCTCTTCAAAAGCACTAGATATTAATTTCCCTCTCTCTCACACTCACAGACCGTAAAAAAGAAACTCAAGGGAGTGGACATTTTAGTTGGGAAAACCGTCAAGCCTGTGTTTATGGAGATTTATTTTTCATTAATATATCACAGTATGTCCAAGAATGTGCTGGTAGCGAGTGCTTGTAAAGTCTCATCTCAGTCTAAAAGGACAAAAAAAAAAGAGAAAGTCTGTTTTCTTTTGAACACTGAACAAAGCTAATGTGTGCAGATATGACATTATCCAGCTTTTACCATAATGTCTCATATGTGTCTCATAGTGTGCAACACTAATATGAGTGTTAGAGAACTGCGTTCCCTTTCAACTTACCATCTTCCACACATACACACACAAGAACAATGCACTGTGTGGGAGTCTGAGAGCGTTCTATTGTCTTCAACATCAACTGAACATCAGCCAAAAAAAAACAAAATCTCCATCATCTTAGAATTTCACTCACGCTCACCTTTGTGCATCTTAAGAGACCTGCAGAGTTGTGTGTGCAGAACACAACAGCTGAAAGGTGATGATAATGAGAAAGCACCATAAGAATCTTCTATGCCTAAGAAATCATTGAATGATTCAGTACTGTCCAGCTTTTTTACTGTCAAACATCTAATGTAAAGTATTATGATGTACGCAATGCTGAATGCAGGATTATTTCTCCGTGTGCATCTCTCTACAAATAATTCTGGTGTCATGTTTGTTGTTCTTTGTTATGTGTTGTGAAAGGATATCTCCTTGCTTATTGATTTGATTTTGAATGATTTTGTACTGTACGTATTTGAAATGTAAAGGATCAAGCATAGTCAAAAGTTTGGGATATTATGCTCACTAATGCTGCATCTTTTTGATAAAATACTGATGAATTTAAAACAACTATTTTCTAAGTCAATGTTTTTAAAAATATAATTTATTCCTGTGATGCAAAGCTTAATTTTCAGCCTTATTACACCAGTCTTGATTGCAACATGATCTTTCAGAAATCATTCTAATTTTCTAATTAATTCTAATTTTCTAATTCTAATTTTTTGATCAATGATGAAAACAACTGGCCACATTTTTTATGGGTTGAACTGCTTATTTTTTTTAAATAGACATTTTTGTAATCCTAGTTAAATAAAATGATTTCTTTTTTTCTTTCAAAAACAAAAAATTGCAACATATGTCTTATTGCAATGAGACAACAGAATTTAAATTTTTTGGTGAACTATCCCTTTAAGTCTTAATCTACTGAGATCCTTGCTTTAAATTGCTTGTTTCTCTTTATTCCTTTGAAAATGAGATGGAGCATCTCAAGGGGGGGGGGGGGGGAGGGGGTTAAATTCGTATAAAATATTATTCTAGATGCAAAACACATTCAGTCAGTTTGTCATATGAAAATTTGCCTTCACTTTGCAGATTAAACATGCTATATATGACATTGAGGTGCTGACCCCCAATACACCAAAATAACGCATACAACATCATACTTTTCTGTCATAAAAAAACAGAGATATAATGAAACCAGTTAATTGCAGAAGTCAGCACAAGTTTAGCATAATGCAATGATGTCTGTTACTGTTATTAGTAGGATATATTATGTGAAGTTACTGAAAAATGATCTAACATGCATCGCTGTTTTATTTTAAACAGGAGAAAGAGGAGAACATGTAGTACTTTACTAAGACCAGCAGAGGTCGACACACTTCAGTCTAACAGAGGTCTGGAACAATACAGACGGACGGAAGGTGGATGGATGAACAGATGGATCAGTGGAGGAGGTGGACGTACCCTGCAGTGTGAAATAAGACCATTGGGATTAGACCTTACTAAACACCTTGACCTACAAAAACTGCACTGCATTTTGCATTGATGCATTTGGCAGATTCAAAGGAAGAGCCTTGGAGCTGTTGAGCTACAGGAATACTCACATGGCCAGAGAAAAAAATTATAAACCTAGACAAACAAATCTGCATTCCAAGATTTTCCCTGCCAATAGAAAATTGGTTTCTTGACCTTCAAAAACTGCATTGAATTTTGCATTAATGATTTGGAATATGCATTCTCTGGAGCCAAACGAACAACCTTGGAACATTTGCATAAGCAAAAGGTAAAAAATAAATAAAAAACAAACAGATGCATTCCTATTGTTTCTTTACTGATAAAACTGTAAAGAAAAACACTCATCTTGACTAACAAAAAAATTTGCATTTTGCATTGATGCATTTGGAGATGCAAGTATGTCTTCAAACTCACAACCTTGAGCTGCAAGAACATTAACATAAGCAAAAGATAAGATAAAAACACACCTACATTTCAAGTGCTTCTTTGCTCATTAAACTATTAAGTCATGCATCTTGTTTTTACAATGATAATGGAAGACACAAGCGTGTGCACTGCGTTGCATTTTGAATTAAATAAGCTAAACAAAAATTGCATTACATTTTATACATCTTGAACTCTAAAAATTGCATTGCATTAATGCATTTCGCTCATGCAACCACGTGCACTGCCAGAAATTAATTGCACAACTTTTGAGCTACAGGAACTTTAAAAAAAACAGAAAATAGGATGAGACCAACCCACAAACCCACCTGCATTCCTAATCAACCAATAAAACCATCAGAAAATCATGCATCTTGACTTACGGATCTTGAACAATAAAAACTTTTGCCATTATTGAGCTACAGGAACATTCACAAAGCCAGAGAAGCAGGCAGAAGCAAATCTGAATTCCTAGTGTTTTTCTACTGATAAAACCACGAAGAAATTACCCAGATACAAGCAAAATGGCATCTCAGATAGCATTAGCCGTGACACTCTCCGTTCTCATCCTACTCACTGTCAGTGGAAATATTTTAGTTTGTCTTGCTGTGTATGCGACCAGACGGCTGCGTAACGTCACCAACTGCTTCATCGTCTCGCTAGCAGTTACAGACTTTTTACTGGGCGCTCTCGTGCTGCCGTTTTCCACCCTTTACCAAGTTAAGGGCGAGTGGCCACTAGGGGCGCACTTCTGCAACATCTACATCTCACTGGACGTCATGCTATGCACTGCCTCTATACTCAATCTCTTCGCTATCAGTTTGGACCGCTACTTTGCGGTCACCGCCCCGTTGCATTATCCAATGCTGGTGCTTCCGTGGCGAGTTGGTGTGATTTTAGCGACAATCTGGCTGGTTTCGGTGGGTGTTTCATTTCTACCCATCCACCTAGGCTGGAATACACGAGACTTGAGTGTACAAAATATCCGCGAGGGCGACTCTGCGAGAGACTGCCGGTTTGAGCTGAATCCAACGTATGCAGTGGTTGACGCCTTTGCGACGTTTTATCTCCCCCTGGTGGCCATGTGCTGGAGCTACCACAGAGTTTTTCGCATTGCGAGGACACAGGCGAAACGGATCATTTCTACGCGACGGGGTTCGTCGTCTTCGCCAGGGGCGACAATGCTCGCCCTTCGTGAGCACAAAGCCACAGTGACGCTTGCAGTAGTGCTTGGCGCATTTGTGGTGTGCTGGTTCCCATATTTCACATTTTTTACGATAATGGGGATACGCCACGAAGACAGCCCACCGCGAACGGTGCAATCGGTGGTGCTTTGGCTAGGATATGCAAACTCTGCCCTAAACCCAGTTCTTTACGCCACACTCAATAGAGACTTCAGGTCGGCTTATGCCAAGTTGCTCTACGGAGGACGAGGGTGTAAAACTGTGACGAGAATACCAATGACAACAATGGAGGAGGGGCCAATTGATGGACACGCCCCTCTGACCAACAGTGCGGGGCTTCTGCCTAGAATTTGTGTTCTGCTGCAAGAGATCGAAAATGGGAAAACAGTTGACGGCAACACAACAACTGGTGCTACAGTTACCATCATAACTAACGGGAATAAAATGTAATAGAAATACTAGTTTGTTTACCCGTTACAACAGAAATTGAAGGAATTTAATATGCTGTCGTTTTGTCTTATTGTCCTCGCATCTGCTCAGTTATTGATCTGTCAGCAGCCCACATAAAGCTTAATTAAAAATACATGCTCAAAGTACAAATGTAATTAATTGTAGCAAAATGCTTTTCTTTTTTTTTGGCCAGTAATAAGATATTGAAATAAGTTTTTGATAAAAAATATTTTTTTTAATGTGACCTGGATAATATACTGCTTATATTGCATGAAGAAAATGAAGCCTACTTTTTGGATCATACATTGCAATTCTGTTGTCCCATTTAATACTTAAATATCATCAGAATCACACTAATGACAATCACCATTAGGAATAATGAGAAAAAATAAACATCTGGATGCATATGAGTCATGAGAATTGGAGTTAAATGTCCTTAATGTACAAAAAAGAAAAAAAAAACTTAAACACCCTTAAACTTTAAACCCTTCTTTTGTTCTAGTGTAAAACAAAACTTACTGTAGAGGTAAATGAGATTCACTTCACTGTAGGTTTAAAGACCTGAGGGCCAGTGAATTTTTTTTTTAAGAATCTGTTTTTTTTGCCAGATTTTATTCCTGTTGGGCAGAGAGCTCTTTATAAAATAAAATAATCTTTGCTACAGTACATCTGTCTAAAAACACTCTTCAATTCAAGTCTTCTGAAGCCATACAACAGCTTGGTGGGAGAAAAATTATGTTATTTTTAAAAATATGAAATCTTGTTTTAGTAATGGAGAATCTCTCTTATAGTCTCCTAGCAGGTCATAACATTTTCATAAGAACCAACAATACAACTATAAAAGTGACTGACAATCAACATAAAGGTGACAGAACCAGAATCTCGAGTCATTTAATTAAGCTTTTGATTTCTAAAAACAGCCATTACAGAACAGATGTTCTGACAGCAGCCCACAGGAACCTTAAGTATTAAGGCTGTTTCATTAAAAATACACACGGAAAAAGTGGTGTAATTGCAATTGTTGGTGTTTTTTGTAACCAAAAAGCTTTTCTTCTGATGCCATCTGGTGGCCATGGGACGTATTAAGAGTATTTAGAAGCACTAAAGAAATATATTCAGTTACTGGGTGAATCTCACAATTTGTGGAAATACAACGTTAAAGGAAGAGTTTGCAAAGAAATATTAATGCAGTTTTCACTCACCTTCATATTTGTTCCAAATCCGAATGCTGTTTTTATTTCCATGGAACACAGAGCTGTTTTTGATTCAACAAAAAATCCCTAAAAAGGACAAAGGAAAGACCATAAACACATTACAACTTAGTGTATAAGCACCCAAAAGAACATGTACATGCATAGAAATCTCACAAAACTTGTCCAGGTCACATTGAAAAGGCATCAAGAAAAGTCATTTTTCACCACTGACATCTTCTCATCAAACAAAGCTCACTACCAAATTCCATACATAAACAGATAGACATGTCAATCAATAAAACATACCATCTGGATGTATTGAAGTTATGAGAGCATTTCATGGGAGCCATGTGCTTAACTAAAAAAATAAATTAAAAAATGTCTTTTTCAAAAAGCATCGGCTAAAATTTGATCTGGACATGTTTTTATCTTCATGTTTAAAGGGATATTCTCCCAAGGGTCCATGAATCAGCTTTTTTCCATGTAGAAATTTGATTCTTAAATCTTACTGTCTTGGTTTCTCACAAAAGAAATTGTTGCATGGGAACTCTGATTACAGTATTGCTGTAAAGGTGATAAACAACCTGTCACGAGACTAGCATGTGCATGAATCTGAAATGTACAGAAGCAACTCAAACCATAAACGAATTTAGAAATACAGTAAGAAACGAGAGAATAAATGGCATGTGTTCTGTGAGTTTAAGCCTGTGTTATACTGGCTGTTTTTCTGTATATTTTGTTGTTTTGTCATATTGATGTCTACCTCAACACGAGTACTTTTTTCCTTCATATCTGACTGTCTTTTGACTCATTTAGTCATCTAGCCAACTATTCAATAAATGCATTCATCATCACAGCTTTTATCAAACAGCAGAACCAACACACACACATTCAGCACAGACACTTTCAGCAGGTTATCCATCATCCTGGTTTGTTATCAAAACATCATGAAATAATTAAGGCAAAAGCTCAGACAGAGTAATTCAGTAACTCAGATTCCTGACCTGAGGAAATACAGGAGACGGATTAGAAGAGGAATTATGGGCAGACATGAAGAGGAAAGAAAAGGAGGTGTGTGTCAAAACAATGTCTGGGCAAAAAGTATAAGTTCAGTATAGGCTTTTAATAACACTCCTATTATTAGTACAATTACCAAAATAAATGACTAAACAAAATGCTAATTGATAGAGTGAGAGCATCTGACAACCAAACAATTTGATTATATCGTTGACATATTACAACTGGGTCCTTAATTTAAAAACTATCCTCCTATAGAATATATATATATACACAGAAACTTCACAACAACCCTAAATACAAGTTTGGTTTAACTTGAAGAAATTGAAACAGAAATACAGTAGTTTGTGTATTTGGTGTAATGCAAGATTTTTGCATGGCTTAAGGTTTAAAGAAACAGTACATTATTGTTGCTCCTCTCAGCTCCACCTTTCCAAAACGAGTAGATTTTTACAAACCGTGTCTTTCTGAAAAGGGCTGTGCTCTGGTCAGCTATCCAGTGTGTTGTGATTGGCCATATATCTCAAGCATGTGATGAATATGTAACACTCTAAAAGACGTGGATAAGTTTGACCTTTTATAAAGTATATCTCTTTGGGTTTAAGACTTTATAGTCTTTGCATTGTTATGGGTCTTAGCAGCTTGTAACACTCCAAAGACAAAGGAAAACTTGCAATAGCATCACACAACCCTTTACATTTTCATTAGCCACTCTATCAGAAGCTTGGCCCACCCTGGCCCCACGCTACTTAACAGCCAATCACAAAATTGTTATGATATTCAGTTGAGCTTCCTATATTTTTCTTTTAAGGAGCCGCTACCAGTTTGCTTTCCCTTGCGATTTGGCGATCACACATACAGTGCTGTGTAAAGGGAAAGCATCTTACAAGACATTTGTCAGTGAGGCACACAAGCTTGGTCAAAAAAACAATAATCAGTACATTATAAAATGAAAAAGAAGCAGGTTTTCGCGCTCAGATATTTTGTAATACTGTAATATGTGAATCATTTATTGGAAAGTTTGCCCATCTATTGTGGGTAATTTAATTTCATAATGACCCTTACTACGTGAAGTAGCGGAAGTGAAAATGTGCAAATATTATTGAGGTGAATTAAATGCAAGACTAATGTTTATAACAGGCTTTCATCCTTTCGCTTAAAAAGAAAGAAAAATGGGGACTTAAATTAAAAGTATATACAACATGGTCTCACGACCAATTCATACGAGGTGCCAAATTCGTGCTAATTCGTACGACCTCACTCACATTTGTTTAAAACCCTGTGACAGGTAGGTTTAGGGGCGGGGTTAGGTTTAGGTCAGTTGTACAAATTCATACGAATTGGCAACTCTACAACACGTACGATTTAAAAGTAATCGCATGAATTCGTACGAGTGAATTAGCCACCTCGTAAAATATGTACAAATTGCCGTGAGATCAGGTTGATATATCCACTATACCCCCCACCTTCATTACCCTGGCCCACCTGGAATATCACTTGGCCCACCTTGCATCTCCTATCTGGAGCCGGGCCTGGGTGGTATAGAGATTCATCTAACTGGGCACGCACACATCAATATAGCCTAATTTTTGTCACACTGTACAATAGTATAATTACTGCTTTTGCAGTTTTGTAAGGGGTAAGTTTTTGGTTGGGGTAAGTGTAGACATTAATAAAAAACCATATAGGTACAAAGTTACAATTATTGTTAGCTTCTAGTTTTGATGTATTTCATCTAGCCACAATCGTTAGACCTTCGTTCAACTTCCGAACACGAATTAAGAAATGCAAGAAAATGCATTACTTATATTTACTAATTATCTACTAACATTTAATTTAATAGTTAAAACAGTGTACAGAAAAATAAAGGGAGAAAAAAAAACACTTGGAAAAATTATATATAGCCTACGTTTAAATGTGTGTGAGGTAGAGAGAGAGAGAGAGAGAGAGAGAGAGAGAGCGAGAGAAGGTGGTTTTCATATTAGTGTACAAAAAAGCAACTATTGCAGTAGGCCTACCTGGAACTTAATGAACATCAATAATTGAGCCAATTAAACCAACAAAAAAAAGAATATCTAACAAATGCAATGCTATATTCCCTGGAATACAGTATCACAGTCCTATCGGAAGCAAAATAAAACCCACTCTCTCTCTCTCTGGTCCTTTATCCCTGGTTAGTGTGCTGGAATTTAATATGCGACTTTTGTTATTGGGAAAGTGGCACATATGTCTGGGCGCGCGCTGGTCGCAATATCTCTGTTAGTGTAGCTAATGCGATAAAGAAGGCAGGGGGCTATTCATCACCCTGGCCGCTCCCAATACGCTTTATTATTTTAATGCATTTCACAGCGATTAAAAATGATCTATCACCAGACCCGCGTCTATATGTGTGAGTGTTTGAGGTGAGAGAAGTGTGTGTGTGTGTGTGGTCACTTAAAAGGCCAATTACTGTTGTCGCTGGGCAAACAGACAGAAACTCTCCATCTCCACCGAGCAGAAACATTCACCTCACAGTATTATTTGGCTTTTTATTCAAATACACGAGCTCCCTGAAGCTGTTTCCGCATTAGTCTGCGTTCATCTCTCCACCTGCAGTCATTAGACTCGAGTAATGCTAATTTCATCACTGCTAATTAGCGCGGTTAACGAGCAATGTGTTAAAGCTGATGGCAATTAATCTGTGATTATGCCAGATTAGTCCAGCACGCAGCTGCGTTTGACAGTCTGAGGACAGAGAGGTTTTATTTTACCTTTCAGGCCGATTCTGGAGCAGTTTCACCTGCTTGAAACAAAGCCGGATCAACGCGAGGCTAACAGGAAACCTTCAGAACTTTCTGGCAGATCCTGTTATGAACTACCGTTCTTAATAGAACGTTCGTTTTTTTTCTGAAACGTTTAATTGTTTCAAACCTTAGAACGTTCAAATGTAACACTGTTTGAAAAAAAAAAAATAATTAATAATTTAATGAGTCGTTCGCTAAATGTTTCCTCAAACTTTTACATAACCAAAAAACATTTTGAAGACATTTAGAAAACCTAGACATTTTGAATGTTCAGAGAAATAACGTTTTTATGACTTAATAGGAATGTTAGCAAAACGTTCAAAGAACAGACCAACAGCAACACAGCAAACCTAGAAAGTGGGTTGTAAGAAGCTATGCAAGAGGAATTTAGGTATAGGCTATATGTGGGACATTTTTAGACAGTCATGAAAGGGGAAAAATGTGTTCCAGTTTACTCCATGGTTTGGCCTACTACCTGGGGGTCGTAGTTGGGGGGGGAAAGTGGGACTAAATTACCAGGGACCCAAGTGGCGGGAGGGCCCCTGAGGAGTGAAATTTTATTTCCCTTAAAGTATAATTTTAAGATCACAATAAATGTTGATAACTGATGTAAATGCATCAGTTGATTGATGTATTAAATGGTGTACATATAGCGTCTGAGGACAAGCAAGAAAGGAATAAAAAAAAAGAAATGAGGGAAAGAAACTGCTAACAGACTTCTTTCCCAAGAAAGGTGAGCCCAAAATGTGAGAGCAAATAGTCTACAAATGCTGTGGTTACAAAACACCACCACGTTTATCGGTGCTAATAACACAACGACACAAAATTATAAATTACATGATGCCTTGTTTGCAAAGCCTACACCATTTCAGAAGTATACTAATTCGAAAACTAAATTAATATTTGTTATTGGACTATAATAGTTTAACTTTGTATGCTAAATGGCATGATTATTAGTTTTTTTAGTAGCAAAGCTAACTTGTGAAACGCATGTCACTTGGTTTCAGAAACTGTCACAGAGGGTGATGCAGCAACAGACGCCGGCCTCATCATCTGATACTGTGGACGTAAGACAAGTTGAGCCTATACAGCAGTTTAAAATGAAAGCGCATCATTTTAGCTGTTTATACTGTGATGCTCTGCCTTTTACTGTTGGCTAGCCTAATTACGAGACTATTTTTTGACACAGAAATAAATAAAACAGAAATTCAGAGAAGTTTTTGCTATACATATATGAGTTCTTATATAAGTAAGGTTAGTTGTAGGTAGTTGTGAACACAACACGAGCTTGGCCACTGCTTGTGCATATGGGGCCCAGAATTTGGTGCTACGCCCCTCCCTGCTACTATATGATTACTTTCAAGTCTATGCGTATTGATATTGCCACAAAAATACTATGAAAGAAAAACAGTAATCCAATTTAAAATGACAAAATATATTATGAAATGTACTTGAATGTGGTCAAGAAAATGTTAATATATCAATATCAATGTTATACACTACCAGTCAAACGTTTTTGAACAAAAAGATTTAAAATGTCTTCTTTTTGTTTTGAGCAGCAAAACAGAATCTTAGAATGATGGGAATGACTCTTCATGAGTGAGTCATGATGCTAAAAATTCAGCTTTAAAATCACAAGAATAAATGATATATTAAAACATTATAAATTATAATTGAATTTGTAAAAATTGTGCTGTTTTGCTGTAGCCTACTTTGGATCAAATAAATGCATGCTTGGTGAACAAAAGAGACTTCTTTTTAACATCTAATAATATAATATTAACATATAAACTACACAAAATAAAATCTATCAGGGCATCTGGGCAATTAATTCGGATGCAACACACCAGTCATAATCGTTCACTCTAGTTTTATCAATGCAACCATGGTGTGAAAGAGGAACAAGGAAAAGAGAAAGAGCAAGTTGTCAAATCTCCAGCGTTTGAATGGTTACACAGACACGTTTTATTAGCTTGTCATGTTAAATCAGTGTTTGATGTGAGGTGTGTCTGCGCTACAGATTAAACTCCTCAAATGACAAAAGTTTGAGATGTTTTACCTGATCATGTGGCTGAATGTAAAAACTCATTTCGCACCGTGACAGTATGACTGGAATATAAATCACACCGTCTTTGCTCAGGGATGAGGATCCTGTTTATGAGTTTCTGAAAATCTATAAGAGGGATGTGAAAGTTTTCATAGTGTTCTAAGAGTTACGTTAAAGAACATCCTTCCTAATGTGGATATAATATTAGCTTCCAAAAACTGTTTATAACATTATATTAATGTAAATGATACATCAAAATATATTACTGTTGAGATGATTATGCTGTTATTAATACAAACAATTAGAGCACTGTAATGATATATGGCTAAAATCTGAATTAAATAATTGTATACATGATAGAGACAGCTAAATTATCAATAAAAATTTGTAAATAAAAATGTAAACATAGCAAAAAAAATT
>JAUMHQ010000071.1:4849268-4860336 GCA_032361165.1 Enteromius paludinosus
CTACATACCTTCTATGTACATATCAGAGAACAATTTAAAATATTCTCTCAATGCATTCTATGGCACCTTTAAGCAAAATTAAAAAAAGAAAAGTTACAGATTCGATAAAACAAAAACTGAAAAGAAACGCATAAAGAAAATTGACATGCAAAATAACCAATCACAGAGTTCGATTTTTGTGCGTCATATAATGATAATAAAGTAATGCTGAATACTAAAAATGATTTTGGATATATTGAAGATTTTGTATATAATAAAGATAAAAAATGTGAATAAATAAAACCTTTTTTTTTTATAATTTAGTACCATGTTAATATGGCAAACAAGTGAGAAATAGAAAAATTGAATTAATAAGTAAGTAAACGGACTGTATATAAATGACAAATAAAAAACAGTCATAAAAGGTTTATCTTTGATGATAAAAATCTACAACTACATCATTTATTAACAAAATATAATGTATTATATATATATATATGCCTGAATTTTAATATTGCTTATTACTTACTTTTTAATGAAACAAACAAATACATGTATATATTTGCCTGGCTGTCAGTGGGCAGGACTGATTTAACTGATATTTTATGAATACTGCAGTACTCACTCTTTAACACCAGAGGGCACTGCTTACATTTAACAGAGGAACAATATGACTGGATACGAAGGGAAATGAATACTAGTCTGCTGCATACTGCACAGTACATCTTTACTTTTTAAAGAAACAGTATGTGAAGCGCTATGCAATGAGAAATGTTTTAAGCATGTAGCATCGTCACAATTCATCGAGGGTCATTCAATTATTATCTTTAGAAATACTTGCTTTCAAATATTTAGCATTTTAAAAGAAATTAAAATGATGTTCACCTCTTAATATCTTTAGCTCAAAATCCATGCATACTAAATATGTATACCGGCTTTGCAGTATGTGTACAGTGCACAGGCATATATTTTTATGCATAGAACTTACTACATGTGCAAAAATGTGCTGTATACAATCATACCTTGCATACTATTTTTACAGTATATACACTGCAAAGTATGAGCACATTTTTGCCAAGGTTATACGTTCTGCAAAAACAGTATGAATAGCATGCCTGTACACTGCACTTTTTTTTTTTTAAGTATTAGGTCATTTGGCTTTCCATGCATACTAAATGTGCACTATATACATATAGTATGCCATTCCGAACATGAAAAGGTACTGTACCTCTTGACAGGAGAGAATAAACTCATCAAGAGTGACGACTCCATCTCTGTTCTTGTCCATTTTCTGCACGGAAGTGATTTATAACGTGATGAAATCGAACAAACATCATCATCTTGTTGTGCAGACAAACATTTAAGATGCACAATCACAAACTGACCTGAAAGAAAGCATCCACGTGCTGTTTGGGAGTGTCTGTCTTTAGAGCGGGATATGTGAAGCGGCCCATCATGTCATATATGGCTTTCACTATATCAGTCATCTCCTGGGGCAGTAAAATGCATTGCATTATAGATTTTGATCATAAAATGGAGCATTTATCTACCTGGTCTCATGGCATAAATGTACCTGGGTGCACTTATTAGCAAGACACAAAATACATACCAATAATACATATCACTGCAGTTGCTAAAACACTCGAGGCAGTAAAACCCTGACACCTTTCATTGCTTTTCACACAAATTTACAGAGTTTCAATTAATAAAGTGTCATTTCCTGAACATATTATGACTTCAAAACAACATTAATATGCTGGGATATTTGAAAATGTTATCTTCACACATATCCAGCTTCACATCTATGGGTTTTCATTAGCGGTACTCAGTGGACATTTCACTTTGAAACTGAGGTGAATCGTGCAGTAAGGCACATAAAAAGTGTATAGACGTACGTATTTTTATGAGACCAGGTTGGCATTTAAATATAATCTTATTAAGACATATTATTGGGGATGAAGAGTCATGACTGACACACACACCTCTTTATTAATGTAACCGTCTCTGTTAATGTCATACAGGTTGAAGGTCCACTGTAACTTCTCGGTTGTTGTTCCTCTCAACAAGATGGACAGAGCCGTTACAAAGTCCTGACAGAGACAATGAGGAGTGATTTATCATTGCAGACACAATCATACAGCCCTGCTGACACACAAATAAAAATAACAGCAGAAGAAACAGAGGAGGTGAAGAACAATGGATAAATAAAGAGAAATGCACCTCAAATTTGATGGATCCATTGTGGGACGAGTCGAAGGCGTTGAACAAGTAATGTGCGTATGTGCTGGCGTCTGTAGAGAAGGGACATTTTTCTATATGAGAGTAATTATTAAAAATAATAAAAATAATAAAATAAAAAGGTTCAGTCGTTAACATTAACCAGCTGCATTAGTTAACCAGAAAAAAACATCCTTCAAAAGCATTGCTTGATTTTTATACCTGAACTAACAAGGACTAACAAGAAAACAAAAACAGCTGTATTATTTATATTAAAGCAATGTTAACGAAGATTAGTAAGCAGTACATCCAATATACTGATTAATTAATTATTGTACATTGTAAAATATGCAGACAAAAATTAAATAAAATATTAGAAATAAAATATTAACATATAAATAAAGTCAACTGTAACCGAAAATAAAATAAAATATTAAAAAGAAACATTTTATTTCAGCCAAATATAAAAAACTCCAACTATATGTGACTTTGGACCACAAAACCAGTCATAAGGTAAAATTTTACAAAACTGAGATGTATACATCATATAAAAGCTCAATAAATAAGTTAGGATAGGACAGTATTTGGCCGAGATACATCTATTTGAAAATCTGGAATCGTAGGGTCCAAAAAAATCTAAATACTGAGCAAATCACCTTTTAAAGTTGTCCAAATTAATATCTTATCAATGCATTTTACTAATCAAAAATGACGTTTTGATATGTTTACAGTAGGAATTTTACAAAAAATCTTCATGGAACAAGATCTTTACTTAATTGCCTAATGATTTTTTGCATAAAAAAAAATAATAAAAATTTTGACCCCTGCAATGTGTTTTTGGCTATTGCTACAAATTAACCCCAGCGACTTAAGACTGGTTTTGTGGTCCAGGGTCACATATAGACAATTCAAATACTTAAATGTTAAATTGCAACAATTAATAGATGACACATTATAAAATAAAACATTAGAATAAATAAATGTTAAATAAACATTAAAAAACAAAGATTAAAAAAAATATTAATCCAAGTATTAAAATAAAACAAAGACCAGACCAAGAATTTAAAAACATAAAGACTTCTTAAAAAATAATAATGAAAAGAAAATATACAAATACAAAACACAAAAAAACCTACTAAAACTATATAAAAAAAAAAAAAAAATAATAATAATAATAATAATAATAATAATAATAGTAATTCAAATCAAAAACTAAAATATTATGCAAGTAACACTGATCTGTATATCCTAAAACTAAGCGTAATCCTCACAGAACCTGCTGATACTGTATGCGTAATTCTGAAGCAAAACACAGTTTGGTCATTTTATGGGCATTTGAAGAAATGAGATCATTGCAGTAGGAGGGATGAATTTATGATGAACCTGTTGCAACTAGAATCAAGTGATTTTCCTGAGACACAAACACTGACCGCCGTGAGGAAAGAACTGTGAGTAGATCTGTTTGAACGTCTCCTCGTTGACCACACCGCTGGGACACTCCTGATAAAAAAAAAAAAACACACACACACGTTAGGATTTGACAGATGAGACGGAGCATCAGGAACACACATCTACAGGTGTGTGTGAGCGTGTTTACGTTTTTAAAGCCTCTGTAGAGCACTTGCAGCTCTTTCTTGCTGAAGTTTGTCTGAGCCTCCAGCTGCTCCAAACCCTCGGGACGGTGACACACCATAGACAGCTCCAGATCATCATCCACCCTATCTACACACAGATTACAACACAACATATATTTACTATTTATCTCATGCACGCTCAGAAGTAAAGGTACAAAAGATGTCACTGGGGCAGTACCTTTTCAAAAGGTACACTTTTGTACCTGTTTGGTTCAAATATGTACACTATAAGTACTAAGGTTAAAAAAATCGGCCATTTAGGTACAAACATTTGCCTTTTGAAAAGGTACCACCTCAGTGACAGTTTTTGTACCTTTATTTCTGAGAGTGTACGACAAATGTGAAAACCAAAATTATTCATCATTATAAATAAATTAATTAATTGCTAAAATATTTTATTACATGGTTACACGGGGATAAAGGTGTGTCAATTCAAAAGAAAGAGAAAATTATAAATCACACACACACACACACACACACACACACACATCTATACACTACCTTTCAAAAGTTTTAGAACAGTAAGATATTGAATGGTTTTTAAAGATGTTTCTTCTGCTCGTCAAGGCTGCATTTATTAGATTAAAAATCCAGAAAAAAATGTAATATTGTGAAATATTATTTCAATTTAAAATAACTGTTTTCTGTGTGAATATATTTTAAAATGCAATTTATTCCTGCGATACAAAGCATCATTTCTCCAGTCTTCAGTGTCACATGATCCTTTCAGAAATCATTCTAATATGCTGATTTATGATAGAATTGTCAATGTTGGAAACAGTTGTGCAGACAAATGTATTTTCCCCCCTTTTTTTTCCTCAGGATTCTTTGATAAATAACAAACAACATAATGTTTTACCAAATATAAAAGATTTCTCAAATGTAAATCTATGCTGTGACTTTTCTGTTCATTTAATAGATCCTTTGTTAATAAAAGTATTCATTTCTTTCAATGAAGAAAGAATAAAAATGTACTGATCCCAAACTGTTGAACAGTAGTGTAACAGTAAACTACTGTAACAGTAGATCTGAACATTATTATACATTTTATATAAATGCTTCTCTTTTTTAATATTTTAATGATCTTAGAATCAGCAGCTCAACTGTTTCCAACACTGATAATAAATCAGCATATTAGAATGATTTCTGAAAGGATCATGTGACACTGAAGACTGGAGTAATGATGCTTTGTATCACAGGAATAAATTGCATTTTAAAATATATTCACACAGAAAACCGTGATTTTAAATTGAAATAATATTTCACAATATTACAGTTTTTTCTGGATTTTTAATCTAATAAATGCAGCTTTGATGAGCAGAAGAAACCATTAAATATCTTACTGTTCTAAAACTTTTGAACGGTAGTGTATGTGTATGTGTGTGTACTGTGTATATTTATTATGTATATATAAATGCACACACGTGTATATATTTTAAGAAAAAATTGTTATGTGTATCTATTAAATATACTTCTATATAATATAAATTATACAAACATACATATATTAATGTAAATACATGTAAATATTTTCAAAATATATGCATGCATGTGAAGACATCTTACAAAAGATCTCTATTTTAAATAAATTCAGTTCATTTGAACTTTCTGTATCCTGAACCCTCAAAATTACATTTATTGTGGTTTCCATAAAAATATGAAGCAGCACAACTGTTTTCATTTATGATGATCAGAAATGTTTCTTGAGCAGAAAATCATCATATTAGAATCATTTCTTAAGGATCATGTGATGCTGAAGACAGTAATCATGCTGAAAAGTCAGCTTATAAAATAAATCATATATAATAATATATATAAAAAAAGAGAATGTCCCTTGTGTACTAGAGATGACGAGAGCAGAGCGTAAAACATGCGTTTGACATTCACAATGTTACAAACGCATGATTAGCTCATTTGCATTTTTTCATTTAGCAGCTACCTATTTTTATCATATTTAAAAATACTCCTTGCTGAGTTCTTACAGTTAATTAAAGCCATAAAAACATTTTGTTACTTGAATAAAATGTATTTAGTTTCAGCCAGTTGCTGAGCCAACTTTTTTTTTACTTGGTTTTCCTAAAATAAACTAAAAGCAGAAATAAATTTTTATTAAAAATTTTACATAGAAATTATAAAAATATCAACATAACTACTACAGCATTCACTGCAATTAAAATGAAGATTGGAAAAAAATTAAATCGAAACTATTTCCAAATATAATAATATTGCCAAATATTAGATAAACTCAAATGTACCTCAAAAGTCACAAACAAACATACCATCTGAAATATGAAGGTGACTGACTAGGATTATTCTGGCATCATTATACGTAAGGACAGACAAGGTGTGTGTGTACTGAAGAACTGCAGGACACACACAGGTGAGGTCAAAGGTCACATGCTGGAGGCTCTCTCTGCTGCTCAGTGTCCTTTAGCAGCATCACATTACAGCACTGCACTCTCTCTCTCACACACACACACACAGTATGATCTGATACAATCTCTTTCAAAATGTCACACAATTCAATTATCTGAAATTTGCAATACTAGCAGTTTCTGAGTGAAAAGCATTACAAAGTAAATCCCAGACCCAACTAGCTGTCCGGTGCAAGTGTAAAGCATCACAATTCCTTTGTATGCGATAAAAGTATTTATGATGAACGTTTCTCTCATTGAGACCTTGATCTTATCTCACGCTTGGTGAAATTCATTTTTCTGTAGAATTACAGTGATAAATGTGACTTTCAGACAGAGGTTAAATCTGATTCATGGCACAAATTCATTATCAGACGTCTTCCCAGTGAAGCGCATGCATTTAACCACACAGAAAGCTGACTTGAAGCAGTAGTTTAGAGAGTCTCACCCTCGGTGCTGATGAGTCCGAGCGTGTGCAGGAGTTTGAGAGCTCCACACAGCAGCAGCACTATGGCTAAAGTTTGCAGTCCGTCTCCCTCTGCTTTCTCCATCACCCTTGATTCTCTTTATTAGCTGCAATAATCTTATTTTCCTCTCGCTTTCATTCCAGTCTCTTTCTGTATTTGCTGAGCCCTCAACATTCATCTTTATATATACCTATCTCTCTCTCGCTCTCTCACCTCTTTGACATCTGCTTCTTTGTTTCTCAGGTTGTCCTCTCTTGCGCTCTCTCTCTCTCTCTCTCTCTCTCTCTCTCTCTCTCTCTCTCTCTGTGTTTCAGAAATATTCACAGTGCTGTTTATCAATTATTTTCACTATGCAGGACAATCAGATTTCAGCAAAATCCCGATTTGCCCTTTTCAATTCAAAAGTAGCAAACAGGAATTTCCAACACTATAATCAGTGTTATTTTATATCATTTATATAAAAGAACTGGGATACTGTGTTTATGATTAACCTTAAAAAAATTATAAACATTTTCTTATGGTTTTAAATTATCAAAACAAATAATTATGTATTAATTTTAAATATTTACACCAGCCTGATATATTGAGTGATAATAAATGTATTTCTTGTTCAATAACAGAATAAAAAGTACGTAATTAAAAGAATTTTGTGTTTTGTTAAAAATTATAATTTTTTTTAGCATTATTGATTTCATAGTGCTTCATGGAGAAACATGTATCAAAATATGAAAAGGAGGAAAACTTGCATTTGTTTTTGGAAGAACAATGCATTCTAAACAATTTATCAAGAGGACTTTTTAAATGTATTTTATGTAATGTATTTCACTTCAAATTAATTTTAGATGAAAATGTTTGTTATGATTTTAGGTCATTACAATTCAAAAAGTACACAAAAATACACTAACATGAATTTTTCCATAAAATATCAAGTAATACAAGTCTAAATCTGTTTTCACGTTCAATGTCAAAAACAAACAATGTTGTTTTCAAATGCCTTCAAAACATTAAAACCCTGACATCATAGCCTGAAAATATGAGTAAATTGAAATGAAATGAAATGTTCTACTGTAGTCCATAAAAAAAACATACATTCATTAAATGTAATTAAATCAAATTAGTTTGGGTGCCATTGCAGTTATCCCCTAATGTTTCTGGATTTATACGGCTAATTCATACTGAAATAAAATTGCAACTGCATTCATTCTATTTTAAATGCAAAATCACTCTACTTCAATTCACATTCATGCATTATGGATTCTGAATGGTGCAGAAGCCTGAGGGGAGTGTGTGTGTGTGTGTGCATGCGTGTCCTTCACACTCTCAGGTGAGCCTGCAGCCCCAGGTGAGTCCTGCCCTCAGGTAGGACATTAAGAAGAATGTCAACTCAAGTGTGTGTGTTTGTGTATCAGAAAAGAATTACAATTAAATATCATGGTTATCATAATGCTTCTATACAACATTTCTGCTATATATATAACATTATTATATTCAGCCCCATGTTCTCCTTCAGAAAAATGACCGGTATGACCAAGCATGAGTCTACACACACACACACACACACAATCACACAGCACTGCAGGTTTGATTAATGAGCCTGACTTCCATGGCTAAGTTCACGCACGACACACAGAGACAACAAAAGGCATAGTTATACAGACACATTACTCCAGATCCAAAACATTAATTTGTTCATTAATATTTCATATAATCATCAAGTATAGCCTAGTGCCTTCAGCTGATAAAACGGCATGTTTTTACTGTCACTGGTTTATATTCACTTAACCTTCCGATGCCCGACATCCTCTTTATAGTAGTTTTAAGCCTATGAAGCCTACTGTATGATGTTTACTACACAAAATAAATGATCAATGATCAAAAATGTGCTGTTAAACCTGTCACATAATCTACTCCACGTCTCATCTGATTGCTAGTACAGACTCTTTTGGCAAAGTAAAAGGTCTTTTAGTTAATAGTACAAACATCATGTGTCTTTTGCGGTGAAATGTGAACTTTAGAAAGTAAACATCATATTAGTAAACCTGACATGATTCAGTATCAGACATGATTATTTGAACAATAATCAGTGAGTATCAAATATGGTCATCATCACTTAAAAAATGACTAAATGGGAAAAGAGAAAAGAGTCTCTATTCTCTGTTTTTATTTGAGCTCCATTTAGCTGAAGGATTTAATAAAACAGCTTCCTAAAAATATATATATCAAAACAACATACATTTCTGGTTTTAATATTTGTATTGTGTTGTAACAGTGTAAACAATGCAATGATTTTTGCCCAATTCAGCAAGCCTCGAGTACCTTATTGCTTACACGAAGAAACATTGAGATATTTCCCCGTCTGGTTTAACAGCTCTTTATATCTGGCACTAGATGGAGACAAACCACCACAAAACCAGCCAGCATCACCTGCTCTGTGACATCCAAATGCATTTACTCTTAAATATTAATGGATACATACAAAATGAAAAACCATATAACCACACGTTTCCTACAACGTTTCATACATGAATTATACGGCTGATTTATTCCCACAGACTTGTATTCGGTGTCATGATACACACCCACTTACTTCACTGTAATCCTCTGGTTTGCATAATCTGAATTAGCATAATCTTTGTATTACCATATAGCAAGAAGAGCTTCATTTTTGAGAGCGAAATATATCCAGAGCAACACTCACGCTTCTCTCTTTCTCTCTCACACGCACACACTGTCAACAGAAGTATGAGAAATTGCACTGCGCAAATCAAAGCCTGACACATCACTAATTAAGACAAACGTTAATCACACACACTTCTCATCACTCCAGCCGTGTAAAAACCCATTACACGCCGTTCCACTTCAACCGTCTTCCTCAAGCTGTGTTCAGCTTAAAAATGACACACACAGAGGATCCTTTCTGTTATTTCTACTAAATCACTCTACACCCCAAGATTACAGCCTGGAAAAAAAAAGCAATGTCCGAAAGGCAAAAGGAGGTGGTGTTGCTACAATTTATAACAATACTCTCAGTATTTCTCAGAAGGCAGGCTTTAAGTATAACTCGTTTGAAGTTATGACTTTATTAAAGACTTTGCTGATTTTCTAACTGAGTTAGTACTGGCTGCTGATAAAGTCTTAGTGGTGGTGATTTTAATATCCATGTTGATAAAGAACCTAATGTGTTAGGATCTGCTTTCTTAGATATTCTGAACTCTATTGAGGTTAGACAGCACGTATCAGGATCTACTCTTTGTCGAAATCATACTCTAGATTTAGTACTGTCACATGGAATTGATGTTAATGGTGTTGAGATCCTGCAGCAAAGCGATGATATCTCAGATCATTATGTAGTCTTGTGTGAACTCCATATAGATAAACCTGTACATTGAGTATGGTAGAACCTCTACCACATAAGACTGCTTTGTAAGTAATCTTCCTGATTTATCTCAAATCCTTAGCACATCCAATAGCGTAGAAATACTTGATGCAACAGAAACCATACACTCTCCTTTGCGCTTAAGAAAGGTAAAAGAAAACAGTTTGACTGACTGCTCCCGTATACACATATTATATTGATAACTGGCAACTTGCTGAAATATGAATAAAATTGTTAAAGCGCCCCTATCAAGGATTTTTCAAGTGACCTTTCATGCAGTGAAGGTTACAGCTCTAAAGTGATTAAAACATCCTGCAAAGTTTTAAATCTGAAAGTTCACCATGTACAGTTTCTCAAAAGATTTATTGAAACGTGTGATTTTTAAAATGAAACCCATGTCAACATGAAACATTAGCATACTGCTCACCCACCTGTTGGTCTTTCAGCATTTTGAATAAAATTTGCAATCTCATTCTTTGCCGCTATGTGTAACTTTTGAAGAAAGTAAAAAAAAAACACAAAGTAGCACTGCCCTCACAAACACTGCTTTATCAGGCATTACAGACACGATGGAATAAAAATGAAAGCAATTGACCAATTATAGGATGAGTGTCACGCAAAGGACAGTTTTGGAAAAATGGATAAACACTTGTGAAGAGTCCCCATAATTCACAAAAACAAACATCTGTGTGTGTGTGTGTGTGCATGTTATGATGTTCTCATCACTATGTACAGTATGAATAATAGAACTGCATCCAGTGCATTTTGCTTGCACAAGCATCACTACAGTAACACATTTAGCTGGTCATTTCTATGATGCTACAGTATATCCGACAGACTTCATTTGAAAAGGATAATTACAAAATATTTCATTAAACCAAATCTATATTTTATTCACTGACCATCTGCTGCATGAAAACATTTAGAATTATTACAATTCTGTATGATTTGTTCACCCTCAAGCTGTTGTGAGTACATTTA
>JAUMHQ010000071.1:4985568-4995863 GCA_032361165.1 Enteromius paludinosus
GATAAGGAGTGGAGGACAGAGGAGCTTCTTAAAGAAGTTGTTCCAGGTCTGTGAGAGCCAGAAATCTTGCTTGTTTGCAGATGACCAAATACTTGTTGTACCAAGGAATTTACCAATGAATTCATTAAAAATCCTGCAATGTGATTTTCTGGATTTCTTTTCTTATTTTGTCTCTCATAGTTGAGGTATACCTATGATGAAAATTACAGGCCTCTCTCTCTTTTTAATTGGGAGAACTTGCACAATTGGTGGCTGAATAAATACGTTTTTTTGCCCCACTGTATATATACATATAATACATAAAATTATACTGAATATATAATTTTGGTCTGAACCCAAAGCAGTGTAAAAAGTACTCTTAAATTATTCATAACTATGCATATATGGTATCGTGTAGTCAGTTACACAGTTTTGGTTCCTTAATTTATGTTCCTCACAGTCACTTAAACAATGTTAACATGAAGTTCATCACTAATTTAGCAGCTTGTAAAGCCAGAAAACATAACGTGACTCAGTCAAGTCAAAAGTGTTTGGTCGAGACTCGTTCAATTGTGAGTCAATTTGTTTGTAACCAGCTGTTTTGTTTTGATTTTACATTTTAATGCAACTGTAACCCACCTCAATATTATCATGTGCCAAGCTCCTCCACAAAACAAAGAAGTTCTGCTTCGATGAGGAAGCTGGACTTTCAGCTTAAAACCCAAATTTCATAAAAAGACCAGGCTAGGTCTGACTAAAAGACTAGTTTCACCTGCAGAAGTACATGTGTTTTAGTGCAGTCTCTGATATTCAAATGATGTGGTGCACAGCCTTGTTTTAACAGAAAAACAGTGAGTAAGAATTCTGTTCTGAATTTTGCTTCGTTTAACCTTATGATGGAAATATGACAACAGAAACTGACTCATAACTTGAAATATTCTGTCTATCTTAGCTATAGGTTATCTTTGATCAACGTTAGGGTCTTTCCCCACATTTAAGTAAAGATTCGTGGTTTTTATGAAAATTCACACCGTTTTTGAGTTTTTATAATGCAGTTTTATGTCAAACTGCTTTGGGGATTCAAATAAAACTTTGCAACGGTTGCATGTCAAATGTGTGTCATATTTTGTGTTGCGGTCGATTAAACCGTCAGAATATAAAATACATTTTCCTTCAATGGAAATACTGAATCACCTTTAAAGGTAAACAAAATGTTCTCAATCTCTTGCTTCAGAAACTCAAAACTCAATTTCCACTGCATCTCTATATTTTTGTATGCAAATATTGCATAAGAATTTGGGACTTTTGTGACGTTAGTCACTATAAATGGTTAAAGTAAAACAAATGGTTCTTGTGTGCTTGGTCTTGCAAAAAAACGACTTTGAACAAAAGAAACTTCCAAAAAACTAACCAACATTTGGCATGAAATAATTTAGGAGTTGTACTGCAGTCAGTAATGATGCTCTACAATTCAATATTATGCATGTAGTCTTTATGATAAATAGACAAACATGATTGAAATATACATCTATATGAAAAAACTGTTTCTAAAACAGGTTCTAAAGGTGCATCTCTCCAGATGTCTTGTAATATAACATCTAAAATTGGCATTTTTATAGTGTGAATCATGGCCAGTATTTCTTGTGTTTTACACCGTCAGCCACAGATAACACTGATCTGTATCACCTCTACTCACATACACACCAAAGTCAACATGAAACAAACAACATTCATAAGCCTTTCTGTGCAGTGGCATTTTTCCAATTCAGTGTTTACAAAGAAGAGAAAAAGAAATGCATCAATCAGGAAATGATTGGATAGAGAAAGAACAGCGTTGTGTGTTTAAACGGGGAAAAGGAAAAATGAAGCATTACTAAAGTGGGTTTTTAAAAATGATATTTCATGCAGAGTCTATAACAGCTCTAAGTGAATGAAAACATCCTTCAGTTCAAGCTTGGTCACCAACAACATGTCATTTAAGCAAGTTTAAATGCATTTTCAGGAGTAGAAGGTGATTACTCTAAACATTAATGGTCTACACATTCCAATAAAAGAGAAGCAAGGTTATTGCAAAGTTGAAAAGGGAAAGGTTGCATGTTATATTTTGGCTATTTTTACTCATCTTATAGGAAAGGGAATAGAAAATGGGTAGCAATACTAATTTCCAATAGTGTGAACGTCCGTCTGATTGGAGATCTCTATGATTCTTAGATCAAAAGGAGGTTACTTTAGTTAACGTCTATATACGCCCTGACCAGGATAATTCATGTATTAGGGAAATTTTCCAATTACTAGCTTCTGAAGTATCTGGAGTTGTAATATGCGGAGAGGACTGGAATACCCAAATGCAAGCCTATAAGCTTGAATCTTCTAACACACTAAAGAAGTTTACTTCTAGAGCAAGGATAACCAAAAATTGTGGGATTGATTGATGCTTGGACAACACGTTCTCACTCCCAAGTCGTCACATTTTGAGTCACTTTTCGACACGAAGAGTCCTCAGTTGTTTTCAGTTGTTTTGCTTAATATAATGTTTTTTTTTATTTAAGCACCGAACCCCACCCCTATACCCTAAACCTACCCACCTCTGAACAATATTAAACACACACACAGGCAAATTCAGTCACAAGTATTTATTGCACAAACTAATCCTAAACAAGCAGTATAAATACATTACATTTAGGGGCAGGGGTTAGGATTACGTGCTCATAAATGTGTAAATAATGTAATTTAAATAACTGTTTTGACTGTTTACATTGAGAAATGACACCCTCACATATATGCAATAATGCCATTGTTTTTACCCAATATATCTTTTAATTATGAGCATAAAATTATAAACATGATCGCGTCGACATATTAATGCTAAGGGTTTCGTATTCAAAACAACTGAGGACCCTTCAGGTCGAAAGGTGACTAAAAAGGGGTACCTTGAGCTTCAAAAAGCGACGCAAAAAGAGTTGGGAGTGAGAATGTGTTGGCTTGGGGGGTTCTCCATCCATCGGATAAACAATTTACATTTTAGTCAGCGTGTGAAGTCGCATACTCAAGAATGGACTATTTTTTTGATCGTAACTCAGATAGATATAGACTTACAGACTGTAAAATAGGAGCCAGAGACATCTCTGATCACTCGCCTGTCTACTTGTCTATGTGTCAAGTATTCTGATGCATAGACAAGCATTCTGAATGATAGTGTGTGCAAAGAATATGTTTAAAAAGAACTAAAGGATTATATTGATGATAATAATAAAATTAGTGGGGAACAACCTGATCTCACAGCAATTCGTACATATTTTACGAGGTGGCTAATTCGTACGAATTTGTACGATCTCGTACGAATTCATAAGATTTATTCTAAATCGTACATATTTTACAAGATGCCAATTTGTACGAATTACCTAAACTGAACCCCACCCCTAAAAATACCCATCACGTGGTTTTAGACAAATCGTACAAAATCGTACGAGTGAGGTTGTACGAATTGCTCGTGAGACTGTGTTGGATGCATCAAAGTCAGTGATCGGGGTAAACAAATAGCCCTTACATCAAAAGGAAAAAAGTAAGAAACCAGGAAAATCTGAGGACCTTAGAGAGAGAACATATTGAAAAAATGAAACCTCATGTACTAATTCAATTAAATGATGTTAAGAGCGTACTATATTTGAAGTTAGAGACCCTAAAATCCCCCAAAAATTGACACAAACTAGAAGATATTCGCAACATTTTTTTTAACTTATAGAAATCTCTGTAACGAAATAAACACGACTAGCCACGAAGAAATCAATACCTTTTTATAATCACTGGACTTACCTTCTATAGATGAAGTAAAAAAATAAAGCCCTAATCACTAAGATTACAGAGGAAGAAATAGGGAAAGCCATTTCTAGATTAAAAGCTAATAAAACACCTGGATCTAATGGCTTTCCAGCTGAGTGGTATTAAACCTTTAAAGATCTTATTAATTCCCATGCTTCTTGACTGTTTAATTATATTCAATTTCAGTTATATATTTTGTATTTTATACCAAACGCTAGAATTAATGGTAACCTTAACCAGAGTTTAATTTTGGAAAGAGATTGCCGTCAAGGCTGCCCTCTCAGCCCTGCCCTTTTTGCTTTATTTATTGAGCCCATAGCTCAGTTAATTAGAGATGATCAGGGAATCAAAGGAATAAGAATTAGAGGTTAAGAGCAAGATGATGTTCTTTTGTTCGCTACAACACCAGAGGTTACCATTCTTAGATTGAAAAAAATTTGACTAAACTCATTGCTCACAAAACACAAAGTTTTAATTATATTCCTCAGAGAGATATGTTGATTCAAATGGAACTCAACAAATATTAAGTATCTGGGTATCTTAATAACTAAAGATACTACAAACTATTTGCTAGTAACTATGGCCCTGTAAATAAGATTATTAAATTGGATATAGAGATGTATAATAGCATAGATACAATAAAAAAGACCATTCTTCCTCGTCTCTTACATCTCTTCCAATCCCTACCAGTTCAAGTTCCTTTAAAACAGTTCGGAGAATGGGATAAGTTGATTTCAAGGCCAAGAATTGAGTTTAAAACACTGCAGTTGTCTAAAGAGAAAGGGGTAGAGCACTGCCTTGCTTGTTAGTCTATTACAAAGAAGCTCAGTTAGGTTTCATTAATGGGTTGTTGTAACCCAGACTATAGCGTAAAATGGAAAGATCTGGAAATTTTCAATCATTTTACCATTGCAATCACTGTTAGGTAGCAAAACTTTGTATAAACAGTATCTTAATGGCTTAAATCAATGGACTAAAGTTCTGTTTAAAACACTGTATCACCTTCACTTGAAATTGAGATGGGTCGCCTTTGACCCTGACTTTAAACCAGCAAGTCTGATGGGAGGTTTCAATCTTGGTAAAGGCTTGACGTCACTACTTTTAGTTCAATTTCCTCAAAGGGAAAATTAGATAGTTATCATGCATGACCCCAATTTAATAGATTTATTTATTAATGCCTATAAAAATAATAGAAGATTAAATCTTTATTTCGTCTATGCAATCCAATAAAGAACACCCAACCAGGGGGACTAAATTAAAATGTGGAGGGAGAAGCAAGAGTTACTATTTCAGAGGAAGAGTGGTTGAATATCTGTACGGTCCAAGCTACTTCTACTAGCACTGGTACGTGGAGAGAATTTTGATGGGAGGACCTTATAAGATACTTTATAACCCCCGAGTTAAAAATCTTTTCAGAATGGTGAGTCAGGTAGTGGTTTGTGCTAGAGGAAATGTGGCGAGCAAGCAGCAGACCACCTTCATTTATTTTGGAGCTGCCCCGTTATCCAGCTTTACTGGAAGGAGGTAACACAAGTAATATATACAATTTTTAATGATGCAATTGATTATTCTTTGTCTACAATTTATCTGGGCAATTTACCAGCTCAAATGGCAGGAAGAGACAAGTACTTATTAAAGATACTGTTAGCAACCAAGAAAGCTGCCTCCAAGCTGAACCTCCAACAAGGACAGAATGGCTGGACATCTGAAAGTGCACCATGTATAAGGTTATTGTCTCTCAAAATAAAGCGTTGACTCTGAATCATTGGAACGAGACATTTTCAAATGTCAAAGTGAAACATTAACATATTGCCGCCCACTTGCTGCTCTTAAAAAATGCAAATTCTTTCTTTGCCACTGGTGCCGCTTTTGAAGCAGTAAAAATAGCAGTTTCCCAATAGACATACCCCAATCCCTACACTAACCCTACCCAAAATGTATTCCTAAACTGATATCACGCTCACCAACGCGGTCCACATGCAACACCGAGCTCTCAAGGTTTATCAGCCATTACACACATGATGAGATGAGACCTTGAAAATGTTTCTTGACCTTGCATGCATGTCAACCTGTTGCTGAGGACTCCAAAACCAAAATATGAGCCTTTCATTACTCATAAAAGGGGCACTTTAAACATACAAAAAAAAATATATATATTGGAGCGTTAGTCATTCATAAAAGTTTTTAGAAATTCCATAAAAAGGGTTTTTAATAAAATGTTTTTTTTTATTTGATTTTCCTTCAGCTGTCAAAAACACGCTGCACTCAATACCATGTCTAATCTCATAATACTGTATTATTTTCCTATTTCCAATACACACATAAAGCCTCTAAATGATCACCAAGACGAAAATCTACTATATGCCTTCTTCTAATATTCATATTACTAAATGCCTTCAGCTTGAGCTTCACGTGTGCTTTGCTATGAAATCTTTACTGACTTAAAGTAAACATAACAAAGAATAACATTTAAAAAAAAAATCTGTATCAAATATGGCCACCTGGTTTTTGAGTAACGTTTATTTATTTGTTCATGAATCAATCATTTTTACATTGAATTGCATTTTAAGCTTTGATGATCAAAATAGGCATTTAAATACCATCTTAGTAAATACATACTATCGGGAGATATTGACTGATATTTATATCATATTAGTACCTGGTATAATGTTCGAAACATCTCATTACAATCAGAATGTCATACTTTTCGTCAATATAAATATCAAGTTAAATAAACAAAGTTGTTTATTTTTGTTCAGTTTGAGACTGAATTTAGCTGTTTTTTTCATATTATGTCATAATTATGTGAGCCATAAAAAGCCTGCTGTATACTCAATAAAAAACACTAAATCAAACTTTTTGTAGATTTTGTCCAAGTGTAATAAAAAAGTCTTACTATTATTTAATTTGTCAGACTTAAACTCATCGAGTTCCTGCATATTCTATCTGGCCCAATCACTAAACCTGACACACTTTCTTTTTATAGATGGGTTTTCATCATCAGCCACAGAAAACACATCGGTGAACTCATTAATTGGAAGATGATGTCTTGATGTCATGATATCAGTTTCACCTTTAGACCCCCACCCATACACTAAACCCACACATGCATTGTGCTTTCCAGGTTGAGGGAAATCATTCAGATCTAGACATGACTGGCAGAGGAAAGTTTTGAATCATGAAATTTTCACCTAAAGCGCAAATTGTCTTCCATGATCTCCGTGTAGGGAGGAATCCCCAGCATGAACTTGTCCTGTCCAGGGGTCACTAGGGCCTTCCCCGTATGTCTATGACAGCCGCCAACCTCTTCCTACCACTTCCTGTTCAGCACGGCCTACAACCAGTCAACGGCAGGGCTCATTCACATGCCCAACGTGATTTCATTTCCTGTTCTGTCTTGCTGAGCATTCGGGTCTTTGTGTGTGTCGTGACACTGTGGAACCGAAGCCGCACGCTGTGTTTTTTAGTATCACTGAGATACATCTGTAGTTTCAATTAAAACTGTGCAAGTTTTTATTTTCATGTTTTTGGTTTCCGTTTTCAGTTTAGTTAAGGTTTGTGTATTTCTCTTGCATGTTTTTATAGGTTGATTAATATATTAAATCAGTTTTTATTTGTATATTTTCCCAACGTCAGTTTTAGTCATTTTAAAATTTGCCGATGTGGTATTTAACTCAGTTTATTAACTTAAATTAAACCCAAAAAAAAAAACCAAAACATTGTCTTGGCAATGAGCTGAAGTTGAAGTTTTATATTTAATTTCAATGTTATTATTATTTTGAATGGTTTATTTTTAATAAACAATCATAACCCCCGGCCACAAGCAGGTAACACACAGGTCTGTAACTCTTTCCAAGGACCCTATATCTGATGTCATTGAATGCCCTGCAGGTTTAGGGTGCAAATATTTCATTTCCAGGTCGATCTATTCTTATCTCACTAGAAGAAAAGTACATTAAACTTCCTGTTTTTGTCTATAATCAATATGGTTTGTGTGGGAAGCCACAAAGTAAAAAGCACCTTTTCATATCCACTTGCTTGATGATGCCGCACCTAAGTCACACACACACATGTTTCTGGTGCTGATTCAGAATGAGAAGAGGAACTGACAGCAATTTGTAGTTTCCTGCCAAGTGTGCAGAAAGTCTGGGTCAGGTTCACACACACACATACACAAAGAAACACACACACAGCATCCGTACACCCCCGCGCACGCGCCTCTCGATTACATCTTCGTCAACTGACTGTTGTGACGATTGGCCAGTGGAAAAGAAAAAGTAATTAGTCATTGTAGAAATTGTAGAGTGTTCCAATCTCCATAAAGAAGCAATTTTCCAGCGTCCTCAAGGATTCTTATATAAGGTGATTGTGCACCTGTCGACAGTATGACGGACATCGATCCAAGTAGCTTTAGAGAAGTTAGAGAAGAAAACTTGCCGCTTGAACATGAAGGCGTCTGTGTGTTTTTTGTTTGCAGCAGTTTGTTGGATCGCAGCGACGGCAGAGGAGTCGCCACAGATCCTCATGCTCAGTAAAGTTATGAATGAGCTCAAGAAGATCAACCATGGAATGGTAAGTTGACATCTAAAGATCTGCGAATGGCTTTTTCACGTAACCGATTTTTGACCTGCTTTTTCTTCTATTTTTGGAAAATAAAGGACAAAAATGGCACAAGCTTGAACTCACCCACCATCAACGATCTGAAGGTAAGAGACGTTTTTCTTTCTCCTCTTCTTCTCCATTAAATTCAGCATTCACTGGATGCCGTCGGCGGTCTATTATGACCACACAATTAGACTTGCTTCACAGCGGTTTCTGCATGACTCAGTGATTCGGCCTGCTGTAATACAAACACGTTTCTGTCATTATACAGCCCACCTTTCACAGAATGGGTTTCAGTTCAACACAGTTGCTTTTCAAACAAACGTGATTTGCCAAAAAAAAAAAAAACAACGTGGGTTGATTTCATACAAATGATCTATGTTTCACTGAATCTATCAATCAGTACAGAAATAACGATTTTTAGTCATGTTTTCTTGGCAAACACCCTCTCGTTTTGTAATTGCTCCCTTTTTTAGATTAAAAGTCATTTTGTGCAAGTCAGTCAGGAGAAAGTATGCTTCATTTAGGAGAAATATGATGAGTAATATGACAAGTCGAACGGGGAGTGAGAGTAGAGCTGCTAAAACAGATTTGCTCTATTTCACAGTTGCAGTTTTCTTTTCCATATTATTATTATTACTACAAACATTGTTTACTGTTACAAGTACATGTGCTTACTATTGTAATAACAATAAATGATGCATAATTCCATGCACATAACACTAAATCTAATCCTAACCATATAGTAAGTGCTTGTAGTTCAAATTCAGTACTTGTAATATCAATGTCACAAAGACACTTTAAAATAAAGGGTTAACCAATAATGGCGTAGTGACACAGAAAAAGTTAGTTTCTGTACACTCTCACGTCTCACGTATGGAAAACGGTTTGTGTTTTTCTGTGTGGAAAGAAAGAGTTTCCTCATAGTTTCTGTGAAAAGTGCTAGAGCACAAGGGAAATTTAGAGTCAAGATATATAGATTTCTGCATACAATAACAGACAGGAAGAGAAAGAGCTCGTGGCTGGGGAACCGAGAGCCTTTCGTGCAGGGTTTGCACTAAAAAAAAAAAAAACTATCCAATCTGACTACATTAAGACATTAATAGCTATCAAGGAACGTTGTCAGAATGTTCTGTGCAAAGTTATGACCAAGCGTCCGTCCAGTGAATGTTTGTTCAAAGTTAAATGTTAAATGTTTGCATCGAAAATATTTGCAAAAATGCAATGTTATTTAGAAACTGTGATGTTCAGAGATAACACTAACACAGTTAACGCTGGCAAAGGGTTTATGTTAACGGTTGACTTTGTATCTTAACACAGGAATGCTGTGTTGCATCTGCTCTGGAATGTTTTCGATCCCAATCGCTTAACCTGTCAGTCGCTGATGCCGCACTAAAGCGTTCACAGAAGATCATCTTAAAAGAGCTTCGCAAATCAGTCATTGTAAGTGTGTGTGTTTATGTGTTATGTTTATGGGGCAGATTGAACTGCCCGTCAATGCATGCACGATTTAAAATCTAATTCCTTTATTTGTTCTTTACATTAACAGGTGAACAGTGCGTCCAGTTGCAAACCTAAAGAGAGACAGGTGAGAAACACAAAGCGACAAGGACAACTGCTGCAGATTTTGCTTATTTTGCATTTATTGTAATATTGTTGTTGCATACAGTTCTGACTTGTGCAATGTTTTGCTTCAGGCAGCCCACTGCATCCCATGCGACTCGTATGAGAAGGTTGACAGCCAAAAGTTCATGCAGAATTTTCAAACTCTTTTGCAAAAGGTTAGTTCAAAACAATACTGAATGTCCCTGAATAGTGTGTGTGTGTGTGTGTGCGGGTTTATGTGGTTTATGAGGACACAAATTTGTATAATGACATGGGTAAGACATAGGTAT
>JAUMHQ010000071.1:5074871-5099470 GCA_032361165.1 Enteromius paludinosus
ATATAATCTCAATATATGAACCTTTATATATATATATATATATATATATATATATATATATTATAAATATAAATTTTCAGTGACAAAAAATTAATATTTTTTATTTTTTATATTTATACAATAAAATTATTATTATTATTACTTTATTAAAACAGATTACTAATATTTAAACCTTTAGACAGCCATAATAATGTATTAACACTGTAATTAGCACTACTAATATTGATATATTAGTTATTTATTAGTTATTATAATTAATATACTTGTATTGTAAAATAAAATATAATTTCTTTTTAATTTTACAGTGAAAAATTACAATAGTAACATTTCTTATTTTGAGCAATAATAATAAGTGCTACAAATAAGAAATAGTATTACTGTTATTTAACAGTCATAATGACATATAGCCATTGTAATTTTAGTCTCTTTAAAAAACATTTTGTTTCATATAGATTTTGTAATAATCCTCATGAAATTATATATACATGTGTGTATGTAAATTTATATACACACACACACATATGCATGTATATATATACACAATACACAGAGCCATTGATCACTGACAAGCTACGAGATACTGAGTTTAAAAAAAAGACAGGTGAAGAATAGGCTTTACTGATGAGATGCACATGAATATATTGTGTGATATAATAAATAAATATACATATATATATTAAACATAAATAATCAATATAGTTCAAGTGATAATCTGCATAATAAAAAAAGACAAGTAATGTAAAACCGGTCTACTGAAAGAAATGAACAAATGACTGTGCGAAAGTGAATTGTTTGTACCTGGATGGTGTTGTGGTGAGGAATGCACAGAGGTGCCTGGGGTTCCTGAAGGCGTCCTCTCTTTATCAGGGCCCTGTGTGTTAGGAGGGGCCACTGCGTAATGATGGCTCATGGGATTGTGGAGGTTTTGGTCATAGTGTTGTTGAACTAGAAATACATCAGATGAAACACAATCACTAAAAATCCTCTGAGCCTTTTACATGTGTTCGACTGCATTCTTTTGAACAATCATACATAACGAACTCAAACTCACCTGCGTTCGATTGGCCATTGACAGTGGCTGTTTGGCTGAGAGGCGGGGCTCCATAGCCCGGATGAGCTGGTGTGGGAGTGGCCCCGATCCCTTGAGAATACTGCTGCAAAGAACTCTGGGTAGATGGCGGTGGCATTACTGTAGAGACGGGTGGCTGCCCAGCAGTGGTTTGGGAGGATCTCAGCGTGCCGTACTGGCTGCTCCCAGGCGCTGATGGGTAAGAAACTATGGGGTACAACGGGGCACCGAGGTTGCTGCCACTGGATGCTGGCACCAGGCTGGGCTGCAGCTGCTGAGGTTGGGGTTGAGTTTGCCCCTGTGAGGGGTGACTATAAACCTGTCCGTAATATCCAGCTGGCACAGCGTATGGTGTAGTCTGCTGTAATGACTGCACCGGGGCGCTTGGGTACTGATGCGATCCTGGCTGTGCTGGATATGGTGACGGCCCTGAGCTGTTCTGGTAATAGTTCCCACTATAGCCTGTGCTCGAAACTGGGATTTTGCTGGCGGGAGGAGCGTTGTGTCCCGCCACGGAGGGGTAAGCAGCAGGTGGCGCAGAACTATAGTAGCTGGATGCAGGATACATGGCAGGGTGCGTCTGTCCTGGGCCTGGCAAAAACAACATACATTTGATTTGTGCTTTCAACATTCAAATGAGATGGAAATGTGTCACACATAATCATTAGACAAATTGCATGTTTTATACAAACACACCTGTAAAAAAAAAAACAGCAACTGAAACCTGCATCAATTTTTATTTCATTTTAAAAATAAGTGATGTTAATTCCACTATACTAAATGATTGCCTTGTATACATATATATATCTCTTCATTCTTAGAGTTACAAATAGCATAAGAGAGTGGTTTATTTTCAATGTTAGAGGGTTTTTTTCTGTCACACCATAGGACACTGATATGTCAACTATCCATATATATATATCAAATTACATATTACATACTCATTAAAAAAAAAAAAATTACAATACAGTAAGTATACTATACTATAAACTCTGTATGGTATTCATGGTACTTAAGGAAAGAAAACCATTTAAAAGGTTAACAAAGACTTTTACACAGATTTCTTCCTGGCTTTTTGACAACATACACCTGTCACTCCATATTAAACAAATGTTAGATGTAACTTACATTGGAACATACACAACAAACTATCATTAACTGTCATTAATAACTGTCAGACACAGGAACAGTTTCTTCCCCCAGGCAGTCCATGCCATGAACCCTTAACAATGTCATTTTTGCACATGTCATCATACATACACTTCATACCTGTTCTTACTTGAATGTCTATATTATATATTGTGCTTTTGCTATTTTGTAAACAATTTTGTATATTATTCTTTTTATTATTTGTGTCTTGTCCTCTCCCTGTCATTCTGTTGCACTGTAGAGCTCTGTAAAGCAAACATACCTGGCAATAAAGCTCATTCTGATTCTGATTGTACACAGGTTAAGGGTTCAAATTATATTCACGTAATGTAAAGTACAGCTCACGTTCGCATAATCTCTAAAGAAAACTATGTTAAGAAAAATTAAACAATAATTGTTGTCTAATTTGGAACATTTGGTAACGTTAAATATTTACCACATTCTGCTGAGATCTGCGCTAGATATGCGTAATTATGCCAACTCAACTTGCAATTCATACAATCAAGACAGTGACATATTTAAGTTCCTAACTCAGCCATGTTAGTCTTAACAAATAACAACTCGAACATTTAAGCCTTTAAAACGAGAAATAACAAACGAGCTAACGTTACCTGACCTAAACTAGCCGCTAACGGGCTAATGACAGAAGATGAATACACACCGACTTTATTCCTCAGTAAAACACACATAAAATACTTTATGACTTTAATACAGGAAAAAAACGTTCCCGTAATATTGTGACCTGTCGCAGTCCCCACCCCAAAGACGCAGATGACAGGTGCTTAACCAAGGCTTGGGCCTTTAGCTAACTTAGCTAACCTGTTAGCTTTTTTTTTAAAGTGGATTTGACTAGGATTTTAGCTTTTAGCAGTTAGCATTTTAGCTCAACACTTATCTTTGCATCTGAATGTGATACTAGCGTTAGCATGTTAGCTCAGGTGGTTTAGCTTTAATCCCGTAACGTTACCGTTCTGACACGGCGCCGCCGCTCCGCCTCCGTTTTGAGTGGAATTCATGCTGTAATTGTTAGCGGACGAGTTCGGATTCGCGTAACCCCGTGTCGACATCTCTGTCCGAGCGCTTCGACAGTATAAAAATATAAGACGCTGTCACCAGTTGTGGGTCTCCATCGACCTGCCCACAGCTGAGCGGAGGGTCTGTCTGACTAACGGTGATGATCACGGGCCGGTGAATCCAGAGATCGGTAGAGGCGTCACGGACGGCCCTTCACAATAAAAGTCCTAATAAAATAAAACAAAATAAAATACAAAATGGTCCAAAATTATAGATGTATTTCATAGTACAGGTTTATCTTGAAAGATCTGATCCATGCTGTATTTAAAAGGAGACAGTTGTGCTGTAACATATTGTTAAATATTAACAGCTAAAAATACGCCAGTTTACTAGGAATTATTAGGGTTTATGAACATTTTTCCACCTTTTTATAGCATTTTGTGCAATACAGTCATGAAATGAGCTTCACAGTAATAAACACAGTTCAGCAATTTTGAAACGGCTCCAATTTCAGCTGTAAAATTGTAATAGCCTATTTGTAGTTAGTAGCCTATTTCATATCAGAGCTAAATGTCAATATAGTAACAAATATGTCTAAGTAGTATTTATTATATAATAATATTAGTGCTGTCAAATGATTAATCGCGATTAATCGCATCCAAAATTAAAGTGTTTCTTTGCATAATATGTTTGTATGTGCTGTGTATATTTATGAAGTATATATAAATACAAACACATGCATGTATATATTTAATGAAAATATGTTATGTTTATATATTAAATATATTTAGATATAATATCAAATATAAGAAAATAAATGTATAAATGCATTTACATGTAAATACTTTCAAAACTGTGTGTGTTTTAATTTAAACATAATAAACAAACACAGCATAAACACATATATATTGTAAAGAAAAACTTTTATTTTGGATGCGATTAATCGCGATTAATCATTTGACAGCACTAAATAATATATATTTTTATTTTTGGTTATGTAGTAACTTAAACTTAACAAAAATGAGAAACGTTGCCTTGTATTTGGAATAAGTTTAATTGTAACAAATTCTATTTCATCTGCATTTATTTAAGTTAAATTAATGAACATCAATAGTCAGTAGCAAAACAGAGGGTGATGATATAATTTTTCAGCACAAGTTTGATTGAGTACTGTTGTGCAACTCGGTTGTTGATTAAGTGTTAAAAGGTTAATTAATTATGAAATGACTTCAAAAACAGCTCTGTAGAAGACGATGGTGTCATTTAATTCAGTGTTTTAAGTTTTTTTTAACTAGTTTTTGTCTTCTCATCCAATAGTGTTAGTGGACTCAACTGATAACTATTTTCTGAATATTAGTCATCGAGTCAAAGGAGACAATGTCAGTAAACACTGTGTAACTTTTCCTCCTGGTCCCATGCTGTGTAAGGAATTTTTCTGTTTATTTTTTTTAAATGAACCTCCTTTTGACCTGAGATCTAGTTAAACTGCAATCTGAGTACTTTGTTTCTGTGTGCAGAGGGCAAGTATGTCTCCCGAAACTACTACAGTTTAATTTAGTTTATCCAAAGCATAAGACGTAGGCTATATTCAGATGACAAAGAGGAATTTGCTTAGTCATAATTAACACAACAGAGGAATTTCATTAGTGCTTATAACAAAACGCAAGCAATTGCACCACCGACAAATTATAGCAATCCGTTGCTTAAAATGTCTTATTCAAGTCATATTAGTCATGGCCTGGATATCCAGACAGTGCAACCAGGTTTGGGGCTGAAATTACTACAGTATACTCTTTACTCTTAATCTTTACAAAAGCATCAGTGAGTACATTTTACAAGACATTTGTATAATATTAATCGTGAAGTGTTTACATTTTGTCCTCATAATTGCTTATATTGCTTTTTATAAAATATAGTTGTTTGATGATATATGAATTACTATCCAGCATGTCTATGCTATAACGTCTGAGTAATAAATACCACTCCCTTTTGCCAAGAAAACAACACTCTGTGTATTTGCTGGAGGCAAGTATCACTCACATAACAGCAATAAAATTAGAGATTAGTAGGCAGCAACAGGAAGGAATGACATAGCTGGATGGAAAATAACTGAATGTGTTATATGTGCTTGATTCATTGTTACTCCGTGATGCTACTTCATCAGACTAGACGCAGTTCCTTCCATGTTACCAGAAAAATAACTTACCCACATCTACTGGCACCATACGCAACAAACACACTGCAAGAGAAACCACTTCTTCAATCTGAGTAACAGTCACTTTTAGAATTAAGCATGCATTTTTTCATGTATAAATAAAAAAAACAGCTCAGTCAAATAAAAGCAATTAAAATATTTTTATTGTTAAAAACATGATCAAAAAAATAAAAAATAAAACAACGAATACTCTCTAATTAAAAGTAGCTGTACAACAGATACTTTTTAAAACCCTGTCTAGCTTAATGAAGCTCCAGGCTTCCTAAGTGCTGTAGAACAATTACTAGTGCTAAAGTCAGCAAAAATATCAATATAAAACACATTTTACTTCCATAATCTGATGCATTTGAGTAAGAATTATATTTACTTATTAAAAACAATTTTTTTGTCTATCAGGAACTGATGTAATTTGTATTTGAATGCATTCACTTTTGAAAAAAACATGACTTTTGGAAGTCTTTTCAGAAGTGGAGGAATGATTTTTGATGAGAGATTTGCAAATGCAAAAATTATTTTCCTCAGACTAGTGTGCTCTGATGAAAAGCTCACATAAAGAGCAATGGTGTAAATTATGAAAGTAAAGAGAATTGATTCCACATTGACTTTAAACTTTCAAATCACCCACAGTACAAATGATTCTAAAACCAATCCCAGCAGTTTAGTAGTGAACCTAAAACAGAGAACATTATTTTCAGTCAGGTGCACAATAACTGTCCACTTTATACACTACAAGCCAAACGTTTGGAATAATGAAGTTTTTATATATGCATATACATATGTGGCCTTGGACCACGAAACCAGTCAAAAGGGTCAGTTTATACATCACATGAAAGCTGAATAAATAAGCTTTCCATTGATTTATGGTTTGTTAGGATAGGATATATAATATTTGGTTGAGATACAACTATATGAAAATCTGGAGTCTGAGGGTGCAAAAAAAAGTTTCCTTTAAAGTCTGATTTAAGTTCTAATTATTGCTTATTACTAATCAAATTACTACTGATTAATTTAAATATATTTACGGTTGTAAATGTATAAAATATTTTGGATCTTTACTTAATATCCTAATTATTTTGGCACAAAATAAATATTTTTAATTTTCACTCATACAATGTATTTTTGGCTATTTGCTACAAATACAAGACTGGTTTTGTGGTCCAGAGTCAAATATATATACACAGTATTAATATATATATAACTTTATATTTATATAACTAACTGTATATTTATTATACAATCATGAAAATTTAAATGTATCTTGAATTCAACACAAACATGAAGCAGCACAACTGTTGTCAATAATGATAATAATAAAAAAAGTTTCTTGAGCATCAAATCAGCATATTAGAATGATTTCTAAAGGATCAGGTGACACTGAAGCCAGGAGTAATTATGCAGAAAAATTAGCTTAATAAATAATATTTTAAGATATATTAAAATAGAAAATATTATTTTAAATTGCAATAATGTTTCACAATTATTACTACAGTTGTAATCATATAAATCCAGCAGTGGTGACTTTTTAATAACACGTAATTATTCCAGGCTTTTGACCAAAACTGAGTCTCTTTGCAGCTTGTTTCGTCCTCCATGTTTTTTCTCCTCATCACAGCGCTCCGTCATTGGTGTATGAAGGATTTCCGAGGCCCTCAGCATCTCCCATCCTGCCTTTTCGACATGTCCTTCGTCTCCACAGCACAACGGCGAGCACCGAGAGCAGCAGCAGGAGTCCGACGCTCCCACCGATGATCCCTGCGCTCAGAGCGGCCTGGTTGGGCTGCGGCGGCTCATATCGAGCACATGACTTCTCACTGAGTCCCGCTTGATTCCTGGCTGCCACACACACCGTCTCCCCGACTCTCAGTCCAGGAACGGCCCCTTTTCTTAAATATTCTCCGAAAATCAGCTCCGTGTGTCCATCTTTCAGTGTGACCTGATAATGTGTGACAGTGGAGCGAGGAGCGCACCAGTGAACAGACACCTCCCCGGATCCGTCCTGCTTGACCTCCCGGAGCTCCGGAGCCCCGGGCGTCTGCTCCGGCCCCGTCAGCCCAGGACAGAGGCAGCCTGTCTCGGCTGAAATCTGGTCACAAGAGATCGTTTGAACCACGCAAGGGTCATAATCACAAGGTCGGCGGATTACACGAGAGGTCGTGACCCCTGGAGACTGGGGCGCGTGCGTAGTCTTTGAAATTTCTTCATCATAGTCGTCCTCGACTTCAATGATGCGAACCCGTGTGCGAGCAGGCTGATGCAGTGCAGGACTGATAGATGTGGCACAGACGAGCTCCATCACACAAAGGAGGAGGAGGGACGTGATCTTTGACACCTGCAACATCTTGATCCTGAAACAGATGAAGTCACAGTTAGAGCTCCATTCATTCACTATATAATTAAACAGGACATTTTACATTAGCTAGATTTTTATTAGTTTTTTATGTCAGTAAAGGATTTATTCATCTTTATTTCAGTTTTAGTTTGAAATTATTTTATTTAAAAAAAAAACCTTTTTAGTTCATTTTTAGTTGTGACCAGTATGTGACAAACGTCATTTGGCGTTCACTTTAAAGATAGTTCACCCAAAAATAAAACAAATATAATATTTATCTGCTTACCCCCAGGATATCCAAGATGTGGGTGACTTTGTTTCTTTAGAAGAAAATTTTACAACCTAATTATATACTGCGGTTCGTCATGAGTAACGAAACGATGAAACTGTCGGGCTTTTGCGTTTATATCGTTTTTATATCACATTATTACTGCCACCTATCTGTCAAATGGACCATTGACTAATTCATATTGTAGAAAGAGTTTAAATGGTCCATTTGACCACCCGCTTCGGATGTTATCACGCGATTTGAATGGGCTGATATCAGTCGTTATCAGCCCATTACTATGGGTCAGTAGGTAGGCTTAGAAGGCTGTTATCATCCATAGAACAATTTTTTTCCCTAACACTGTACGACAATAATACTGTTTTTCTATCATGGTAAAGGGTAGGTGAAGACGTTAAATAAACACAATCTAATCGCTAGAATAATTAATTTCATTTTAAGTTTTACCAGTAGGTGCAGCAGGCCCCTACCGACCCATATGAATGGGCTGATAACTGATACCATTCAAATCGCGTGATAACATCCGAATCGGCTCCGGTAATGCACGGAAGTTTGCGATCCGCCGTAAATCAAGAAGATACACAAGCTGCGTCCTCCCACAGTCTAATTTAAGAAAAGTAACAGTTAAATTACAAAGTTAAAAAAATATATACTATAGTATTTTACACAAAGAATAACAGTGAATTTTGTTTTTCTTAAATAAGACATCCCTATGACGTTTGCAGCCTTCAAATGCGACCTCCTGAGGACGCAGCCTCCAAAATGAGACGCAGCTTTTGCGCGGTGTATCAGAGATAAAAAAAAACTATTTAAACACCTTTTTGTTTTCTGAACAGACTTATCGTTTCGTGTCTTGGGACATCAATATATCGTGACGAGCCAAATTGGATTTGTCTCAATGATCGTGTGCCCGCTGACTTTCATTACAGACTGCAACGGTTTGAGTTAAAAAAAAATCTTTGTGTTCTACTAAAGAAGCAAAGTCACCTACATCTTGGATGCCCTGAGGTTAAAGGAATGAAAATGCTGTCATCATTTATTCGCCCTCAGGTGGTTCCAAACATGCATTCTTTGTTCTGCTGAACTCAAAGTTTGTAACCAGGCTGTTTTGGGTCGCCACTGACTTTCATAGTTTTTTTTTATTCCCTACTATGCAAGTCAATGGTGACCAAAACAACCTGGTTACAAATGCTGACAGAATTTTAATTTTTTGGGTGAACCTTTTAAGCAGATAAACATAACATTTAATTTTTAACTAAACAGAACATTTAATTAAATTATTTGGTGAATTGTGCCTTTAAACTGTTTCTGTCTGTCTTTCAACAGTCTCTCTGTAAGCAAACAAACAGCCTGAATGTTACTTCTGGAGAGAATTAAAGTCAAACTAAACATGAGGATGTATTTTTAACACGGGACACACACTGGGCTCCGCTCACACACATTGCAGAGGAATGAACCTCAAGGCAGCGGCTGACAGTTACCGTGGGAACCCCCACTAAAGCCAGTAAGTGAAAGAGAAGTCCTGGTCCCTGATTGATGCCAGCTTACTGAAAACTCACATCCAATAAAGATTTGGACCAACAACAACCAAAAGGTCCCTGCTGCTAGGTGATACTAAGTGATCAGATTAACAATGTAATACCTGGCGTAAAAAAATAAGTGAAAGAAATCCAAAAACTGAGACTGAACGAAGAGCCCAGGCAATGTATAATCTAGAAGATACTTATAGGGACTAGACAACTGACTCTAATGACAAGCACTACTCTAGCAATAACAACACACTAGAAACATCATGACATCTTAACATCGTCCCTGACAATAATGGGCATGGTTATGGTTATTTTCTGGGATAACTAAAACTAAAACCACATTTTTGTTACTTAAAATAGAATAAAGATGAACTAAAATATAAAAATAATAAAATATTAAAAAGTAAAAAATACCTGGATATAAATTTTATCCTAGCTACTAGTATTAGTATTTCTCATTTTCATTTTACTCAACTACACAAAAACAAACAATAAATAAATAATTTTCGCTTTTGATAGATAAACTTCCCAGTGGTTTACAGTGTTTTATTTTATTAAGTTCTTGTCTTTTTATTATTATATTTATTAGTATTTTTTTTTAAGTCTGAAGTTTTATTATTTTAATTTCAGTTCTGGTTTTTGTTATTTTAGTACATCAAGTTAAACCAAACAAAAATGTGAAATGTTGCCAAAATAATATTGTAGTTTTCGTTAACGAAGAAAATAAAAAATATAGAATTATCCATTATTCCAATTTCTAAGGCTCGACAGTATAGTCAGAACAGTAGCTGCTGTAGTGTAGCGAAAATAGCACACTATTAGTTCACTATTACAGCTCCTATTATCCTGATCATCAGGGCAACCTGTAGCCTCAGCACCAGTAAAACTGAAGTAAAAACGCTCAACGTACCTTTTTCAAAGCAGTCTGAATGGTTTCTGTTCACGTCTTGAATGAGATCTTGTCTCCAGCAGACTTCTGGTTTATTTTCTCTCAGTCTAATGCATTCTTCTCCTTCACCTTCCCTTTTTTCTCTCCACTTAAGCCCCTCCCTCTGTACACCCCCTCACCCGTCTGTGGCCTCCCACCCTCCTGTCTCACTCTTTTTGGCTTGCCACATTTCCATCTTTCTCCGTTAATTCGACTCTCTTTGTGCCCTCAGTGCTGTCCCCCTCCCCACGTCCCTCTCTCGGTTCCTTTCAAGTGTGTTTGTGAGTCCCGCTGAGTTTTGTGCTGCTCTGCATGTAAATTTCTCCAGCAGGAGCCACAGGAGACATGCTGGAACTCATCCGGGCGACCCGTCTTGTGCGTGTATGTGCAGGCGTGTCAGGGGTTATTATAAAACAAAAACCATAAAAAAATGTGAACTTATGTGAAATAGGATCAAATATATTTAAATGAAGAACATTTTTAAAACATTGTTTTATCATGAAATGATAATCATTTTATCAGTGAATATCAGTGCAGCACCATGTTATTTTAGTACTATTACTATAAGATATAACTTTTACATTTTCAATTTTCATTTTAATTTAAGTTTTTGTAATTTTGTATTCTTTCATTTTTTTTTTTATAATTTCAGTAATTCAACATTTTATTTAGTTTTAGCTAGTGGTCAAGTCAGCTTTCCTCATTTTTGTTTAGTTTAACATAATGTATATACGTAAATAATATTCATAAAAATATACTTATATAAAAAAAAAAGAAAAATGAGCTAACAAACTTTAGACATTATACTAAAAAAATTTAAACTTGCATTCATTCATATTTAATAATTTAATTTAATAATTCGGAAGGTAACTACTTTTTACAAAAATATTCTTTATGCTTCAAATTTTCCTGTTATTTTTCTGTAGCTATTTATGAAACGTAACAGTTTTTGAGTGAATTGTTGATTCATTTTTATATAGGCCCATACAATTTATAAATGAACCATTACAATGTTTAATTTTTTCGTAACTTTTTATTTAAATTTTTTTTATTTATAAACAATAAAACACTATTTCAGTCTTCCTGCTTCAAAATTCCAATGTGTTACTTCTTGCTTCATTGTATTGAATTTAGAAAATTTAGAAAACTGTTTGAACTAAACTCTTTTTCTGTGTTTTAATATGCAGAATGGAAAATAAGATTTGCGACAGAGGAACATTTTTCAGAAAAAAAGTCAGAAAAAGCTTTACCATTATGTTATCACACACAAGCAATTTAGGACAGGAGAATATTGTGCAGGAAAAAAAAATAGACTTCAGTACGGGCATCATTTTCAGTGAATAATATTGACTTGTACTGACTATTTTCTTGGTGTTAATTTTAATAGACATGGTCATTAACGATCCATCACAATGTGGCAAAGAGCTGTGTAAAGATTCTTTAATCTCATTTTGTGCTTTATGGAAAAATAACATAAAAAAGCGGTTGAAAAAACATGAGAATAAATACTAACTTAACTAATGTTGTTCTTGGTCGAACTATGCCTTCAAAAGGCCCTCTTTATCAGAAAACTGTACAAAGTCTCAGCTCATTATTTTCTCCACTTCACATTCCTCTCCTTTATAATTGTATATGTCCAGCAGAGCATGATCCATGACCGAGAGAGAGAGTGAACTAGACGGCTGATATTCATTTCTATTGACCCCCATTGTTGTGTCTTCCAGGCTGAGGGGAAGAGGAAACACGTCCTTATATGGTCACGCTGGTGGTGACGGGTTTCATTACCATTTAAGAGCAACATAACTCGTTCACTGTTCGTTCACTCTGCGGTAACTTTTACTAAGAACCAAATATACGCTCAAGTAAATCTCATGACATAATGAAGTATTTCAAATCAAAAGTAGACGTCATTATATTTGCCTATTGAAAAGCCAAAGCCATTATTGTTTTTAATATCAAATTCAAATTTTATTTGTCACGTTCATATACATACACGGTACGACATTAAGTGAAATGTATTGCACAACTGCCCCAACAAATTGACACATTAGAAAAAAAAAACAGTTAAGTAAAACAATTTAAGTAAGAGTAAAACAGCAAAATAGAAGTTAAATATAAAAGTAAAAGTAAGTAATAGCCTAACATTTAAGCATTTATTCCTCATAAAATGGTTCCAACCATAATAGTAAAAGCCGTAATTCTCATTACTTGATTTGTGCAATAAATAATGATGATAAACTGTAATATAAATGTATATACTATTATTATTTTATAATAATATTAATGACATATTTTTAGTTTAAGTACCAAAACAATTAAAACTAAATAAACAAAACTGATAAATAAAAAATAATATAGACATATAAAAAATGACAAAAAACCCCATAATAAATAAACCAAATAAATTTTAAATATTAATAAGTGCAATAAATACAAAATGCATATTCTAATATAAATTTATGTATACATTTATATACTTTATAAATTAAAAATATATACATAAATATACAATATACATGCTGTTATTCATTTATGTATATTCAGTTATTATAAAATTAATTCTATGACTTACTGAACCTATTGTAAGAATCGCCCTGAGAATACGAAACTCAAAAAGGTATTTTCCATGTTGTAAGGCTATTACAGTGGGATTGTGGATGTCGTTGTGCTGGACATGATGAGAATTAAATTGTTGGTTCTCGTTCACACCCACATCTTGACTCAGAAACATCTCACAGACTGTGACATGACTCACTATATCATGGCAAAAAAAATCTGTTAGGCATGTATCTTCATGTCAGGTGAACACCATGTCTGTGTGCGAGATCAGGAAGACAAAACATACATATTCACTGTCTGAACATCCACAGTCCTGTTTTTGCTCACTATATAGAGGAGGACGGGGCTAATTGTCTCTGTTTTACACTACAGGTGGGCTTATTTTTCAAAGTCAAATTCTACACAGACAAGGTCTATTTTCACCATACTGCTCAGGAAAAAAAGATGAAGTTAGCTACTTTTGTTACAAGTCCAGTCTGATGGGAACCACCACTAAACAGCTTTAAAGGAATAGTGCACCCAAAAATAAAATATTTCATTTATTTACCAAACCCTGTATGAATTTCCTTGTTCTACCAAAAACACAAAGTTTGCAACCAGGCTGTTTTGGGTCACCATTGACTTCCACATAGGAAAAAACAACATACTATGGGAGTCAATGGTGAGCCAAAACATAAAATAAAATAACTACCACAAAAACACTAAACAGCAAAAACATTTTCAACACTGATAATCATAAAAGACGCTTTGAGATGATTTATGAAGGATCATATGAAGCTGAAAACTGGAGTAATGAGTATGTACGAGGTTTCTGATCACAGGAATAATTTGCATTTTGCAATACATTCACATTAAAAGAAGCTTTTTTTAAGTGTAATATTTCACAGTTTGATCAAATTAATACAGCATTAGCGTGCTTTTATAAAAACAATCATTTTAAACGTGTGATTAGCAGTGTGTTTTTAAATAGTTGTGCTTTAAGTAATAAGTATTTGTTTTTGATTCAAAACATACTGGTACATTCAAAACTCTTGTGACTTCTTCCCCGTGTGACGACATGCCCTGGTCCATACAGAATGACTGTGGTTTCTATGGTAAAGTTGTCAGAAGGGTTTGTGAACACAATCTCAGATGGACAGATAGATAGCTGATTGTGCTGAATTCGCTAGTTTACGTTACAGTCAAAATACTGACACAATAGCCAGACTGGTTTTCATTTGATGAGGCTTACGCTTTGGCACTGGAGTTCATGTCTGATTCCTACACCCACTGCTTCCTGAAGACCCTCGGCATTCAGTCTCTCACTCTCTTTCCACTACATACTATTAAAAGAATCTGAATCCATAGGGAAAGAACAGGCCTCCAGACCTCCCGACCCCTGCTCCAGTCTCACACTCCAGTCTGATTCCACTGAGACGCAGACGTCACGGGAAAAGAAACGTCTTACATTTCAGAAAGCACATGTCATAATATTGGCCAGAGTATGAAACCATTTTTTACCAATAGAGTCTGTGGAACAGAAGAGCTAGATTTAGCCTAAAACTCACTGCTATAGTTGCCAAGGTGTTACTATGAATTTCTAGACAGTTCTGGGTGGTTGCTAGGTGATGTATTATTGGCCCAAATCGAAAGATTCCCCTACAAGTTTGTATGATTACAATACAAAAGGTGTATATGCCTTACTTTTTTCAGACGAACACACTAAACCAACTAAATTTTGCAGACATGCAATAATGTTCTGAAGTTTCAGCAAACAGTTGTGACATTTTCCACTCACAGTTTAAAGAATGTTAAGCCTGTTTCCAAAAGTGTGCCCAAGCAATTGAGAAAAAACTGTATAAGGCTATCTTATCCTGAATATATATGTTAATTGAAAGATAATTATGTGGCTGCATTGCTTTCTTCACAAGTAATTTATGTTGCTAAATTTGAGAATATATGACTGTATAAAGTTGGGTATGCAATTGTAGATAGAGGACAGGCAGATAGATAGACAGCTAGAAAGATGGACGGACAGATAGATAGAAAGATAGATGGATGGCAGATAGATCCGGCGTTTTTATATTTTTTTATAAAATGAAAGCAAATACTCAGAACAGGGGAAGAGGAAATTAGAATGGTGTCTAGATGTGTTCTATTCACTCTTTTTTTTGTTTCTTTCTCTGTTTTTGTAACAAAGGTTTAATATGCATAGACGTCCTTGTAATGTTTTCTTTAAAAAAAATAAAAAAATACACAAAAACAAACAAAAGGATTAATACATTTGCAATCAAAGCCAAAGTAAAACAGAAAACTGGAACATCTTGTCAGTAAATGCTAATAATCCACTTACTCTGGTATATATATATACAGGATATAGATATGCATATGTATGTATATAGCATATATACATATGCTCTGTATATATGCTATATACAGAGCATGATAAATAAATAATTATTTTATATATATATATACATATTTGTTTATTGAGGTATTTTCATAAAACCAAAATGCAAGTTTGCAGATACAATTTTCAACAAATAAAATGAAAATGTCTTTATGTGCAGTTTCTTGGCTGTTCGCGCACCCAACAGTTCAATTGATCTAATGTCAGTTTCTGAATGCTCTTATTTTGCCAGTCAGGAAAAAAGCTATCAAATCATCGCTTCCGCTAAGATCATTTATTCCGATTATATTGGAAGTTGATGGTCTGTTCATGTTTCCTCATTGAGCGTTCATTGATCTGTACTGCGCTCTAGTGGTCAAAAGCGGTCATTGCGATCGGAACTGATACATAACCTTCACCTGTGATTTATTAAACTCACTCGAGCAATGTATGCACTGTAAATAAAAAAAAAACAGCTGGTGGAGAATCGCATGCAAAAATGCAAGCGGATAATCATACATTAAGTGCACTTCTTCAGCCTGGGGGATGCTTTTCAAAACACCAAAACAGTTATGCAACATGTTCATAAAGGTGCACTGAAAGAGCGTCGCATCGCAATAAAGCACATATTTTTTATAAAAATATATAGTACAAACACATTCTAAGTTATTTTATATAAAAGCATCTGCCTAATGTAAAAGAAGGATGTTTTGGTGGATAAAGGAGGAACACCTAGGCCTATGTATGGAAGGATGTATGGATGTTTCCCTCTGGTCACGTTAGAGAGGCATTACTGTACAGAGAATCACGTCACGGATCCTCCCCCTCCATACCATAATAACCCGTCATGGCTTCCCAAACACGCCTCTATATGCACCGAATCCGCCACCGTCTACACCGACTAAACTCTCATCCGCGGTCCCGAAGAGCGTTCGAAACGTTGCCCTTGACCTACTTCCAACCAGGAACGGTCTGATTTATGGTGTAGCTTTGATGGATTGTGCACTTGCCACTGCAGATGCATCGACACCGGCCGGGAAATCAAATGCATTGCTCACCGGATGCGCTCGGTTTCATTTGTTTACTTGGTTGTAAATGTGTCAGGAGGCACCTATAACACTGTAAATCTGCTCTCCACGCGTCATCTGTACAGTTGCTCGCGCGCTTCCTTGTTTCAGGCCAATTGCGGGACGGGCTGCAGCCACAGAGGAGGGGGCGGTCTCCGGTATCCGGTTCTTTCCGTAATCCAGAGCCGGTGGAATTTTAAATCCGTTCCTCCAGCGGGATCTGCTCAGTGGAGATTGTTTACGGGAACTGCTTGACTGCATTGTTCTTTGGGACGCTTAATTGTTGCGTTGAAACGTGCGCATAACGCGCGCTGTTGTTTTAATTGATACATTATCGCACTTGCGTTGTTTAGAACGTTTCTATAGAAACTTCTAAGGAGACTGTGCACGCAGAACGTTGAGTGGTTACATTGTGTCTCTTGCAGAATGAGCGTTTCGGAACGTTCCACTGTAACAGTGCAGAAGTGAGCAGAGCAGAGCAGCCCACCGGGATCCGGTGTAAATATTCAACAAATGATAGAGGAGGAGCCGGTGCACGATAAAAGGGATGTGAACCGAGAGCAAAGAGCTTTGGACTCGGTTTTAAGCGCGCGCTCACTGTGTTCTCCTCAGTTTGCTGGAAGACCTGCTGCTTTATTATGAAGAATGATCTCTCATAAGAGGATTTGGGCATTATCGATCGGATTATGAGTGATCATCCATGCAAAGTGACACGAGATTGACTTAGTTTCAGATCTTGAGTGGATTTATTTCGGTTCTTCTCTTCCACCCGTTCGGAAGCATATGATAAAAGAGTTATTCTGGAAACGCATCGGCATCCTTTCCGTATAGGATGCACCCAGAAAGCAATGAGAACACTGCAGGAGTAGCCAGCGGGACACCCGGTTCGGAAGAATCGAGGGTCGAACCGCAGGCTGGACATACTGAACACCTTGCAGTGGAGCACAAAGAGCCGCAGGAGTACGAGGAACCGGAGCGCAAGCTCGCCCCGGAGGACAGCACGGTGCAGCTGATACAAACCGGCTGCCCCGACAAGCGTCCGGCGACTCCGCCCGGCGCACACCCGGAGCCGGGGTTCGTTCCCCCGGAGGGGGGCTATGGCTGGGTCGTGGTGTTCGCCGCTACGTGGTGCAACGGCTCGATTTTCGGCATCCAGAACTCATTCGGGATTCTGCACATGATGCTGGTGAAAGACCACGAGGGAATGACGGACCGGGCGTCTCAGTTCAAAGTGGGTGAGTGTGTTTCAGTGCTTTACTAAGTGTTGTAATTGTGATGTGAAAGGAGATTCCAGGCACGCTTGATCCTGAGAGGCTTAAGGGATCATAACTGGTCTTTAGATCCCCAGAGTCTGGTGACAGCCGCCCGGAGCTGCTCTCTGGACCCGCCAGAGACAGAGGGAGACGCCCACTCACATCACACACTGACACCTGCTACTGAGAACACACAAAATTAAAGTATGGCACTATTTGTTTACTTATGTCACCACAAAACATGTATATTTAAAGCTTTTATTGGAACAAAAGTGACGTTTTGAAGACAAGGATGTTTCATAGCGATCACAGCTGCAGGGCCCTTAAAATATCCTTTAAATAATAATATCAGTTTGTGCCCAGTGATATAATTGCTGTATATTGTTTAAACGTATAGCTTATTTTTCAGCATCATTACTCCATCAGAAATTCTAATGCTTATTTGCTGCTCCAGAAACATGTATTATTATTAGATATTTCTCAATACATATTTATCATTGTAATATGCTGATCTGGTGTTCTGTTTTTACTGATGCTCAATTTTTAATGTTTCTTTCCATGTTAAAAACAATTCATTTTTTTGCTGATTAATATCTTGGTCAAAAGCATGATACATTTGTTTTCAGGTTTGATTTCTTTACTCTCACTTCTGATTAATTTTGTTGTACACCTGCTAAAAAATATTAAATAAAAATTGCAAGTAAATTTTTTTTTTTTTTTAAATGGAGCTTGCCAAAAATGCTAGTATATAACACTTTCCACAAATATAAATGAGGCAGCACAACTGTTTTCAACATTGATAATAATGAGAAATGTTTTTTGAGCAGAAACTCAGCATATAAGAATGATTTCTGAAGGATCATGTGACACTGGAGACTGGAGTAATGATGCTGAAAATTCAGCTTTGATCACAAGAATAAATTACATCTTAACATATTGTAGCTAATATATAACAGTTATTTTTAAATTGCGGTAGTTTTACAGTTTAACCATTTTGCTTTATTTTAATCAAATAAATGCAGCATATATATATTCCAAAAAAATTATTTGAAGCTTTTGACATACAGTATCCAACCAGAATATAACTTAAAGCACCTAAAACCATCACTCATTTACTCATCAGAAACTGTTTATTTTCAGATTCTGATTATTATTGTAAAGCAGCATCAATTTCAGCCTAAAGCATTTTGTTATCGCTTTCCATTTCTCTCTCCACGCTCACAGGTCAGAGAAATCATCAGTCTATCCACACGTTTCTCATAAACACAGACCAATGGCGCAAACAGTGAAAATTCCTAGTCCTTTAATCATTTGCATTTTCCCAGTGATTTACAAAATATGGTCCATATGCTGTGCATCAGTGTGATAAAGCATCAGTCACATTGTGTAAACCAGACCTAGAGATCAATTCAGTGCTGTCACGAACCCATCTGAACCTGTAAATGTACCCGACAACCCCCGAGCTCACTTCTGATCCTGTGCCCGAGCCAAAACAAGACCGAGTCCACATGCTAATAATCTCGTAAATGTCTTTCAGGCCTCTAGATGTTGTTCAGGAAATCGCCATCTGTCTTCCAAGCTGAGCTCCGTTTTACGGCCAGCACGCAGTAAATGCTCAGTTAGTTTTAAAGCTCAGACTCCACTTGGCTGTACAACATCACTATTTGATGTTTACATCTGAATATTAATAAAATCAGGCCCACAGGAGGAGGATAAATTAGTGGTTTGAGGAGAGTACTAATGAGCGCTATGGAGAAAGTGTGCTCGTTGGTTTCTCCCTCGTGTTTTATAAAGTGATACTATGAAAAATGAAAATACGTGCATGAATTATTTGTGCCAGGGAATATTGTGTGTGTGTTCATTCTCTTCCTACTTTCAGGCCCGATGCAGTTTTCTGGGTCATTGTATAAAACCGCTGCCTTTTTTCAGTTTGATATTTTGTGTTAAAAGGAATTTATGATTAATAAAAAAATTTATAAGCATTAATACAATGAAAAAAAGTATTGATTTATTCTGAAACCATTTTCAATCAAATAAAAAAAAACAAAAATTTCACAAATTAATTAAACATATTTCATTAAATATGAAGGACAAATACTGATATTGTTTCCTCTTGTAAATAATGTACTTAATAATCCTTAAAAATACATATTTATTTATTAAATATAAAGATAAAAAATGATAATTTTTATATATTATTTTCTTAATGTACTGTAATAATTAATATATGTATGTATGCATGTGTGTTTTAAATTAATGAACTATTTAACTTGATTTATTTTAACTGACTTATTATATAATATTTACGATTCTTATCGTAATCATAAGAGGTTGCAATTCACTTTGATATAACAACATTTTGCACTCAAGATCATGAAAATAAATGTTTTCTATATTTGATTAATCATGAATAGTTTATTATTAATTAGTTTTCTAAAAGTGTTTCTTGTAAAGATAATGCAAACTAAAAAATGACTCTTTGAAAAATGAATTTTTTGTTGATATATTTATCATTTTTTAATTAAGTTTTTGCACCTGTATTAATTACACCTGTACTCTAGAATGCTCTTTTTGATTATAACTGCAAGCATCTTCTATTTCCCAGAGCAAATATTAACTATAAATATAAACTTTCCTACATAGACAAATGTGTTTCACCACGCTGAGCATTTCTAATAAAATTCTCCTTCTCTGTCGCTCTCATTCTGTCGCTCTGCGTGACGGCCTTTTGTTTAATCTTCTGCGATGACTGTGATGTGGGCGTGTGTTAGGGATTTGATTGGTCCGTGAGGGGCTCATGGGTAGTGATTGAGCACACAGAGCTCAAAGGGGCGTGTCCTGTGCGCCCCCAACCCCCCCCAGCTCACATGGTTCGGCCTGTCCCGACACGCACAACACAACAGTTATGTTTAATCTCAATAGGGGATTACAACAGACACTCCCACGCAGAACTTTACTTGCAGGTTAACACAAAAGCAGCTCTGTCTCAGCTGGGAACAAAATCAACTTTGAAACATTTGAAGTACTTTTGCTTTGGATTACTTGTATTGTTTTAGTTAGATTCAGCAGACCTAATGGAGCTCTGTTGGTTTAACAGTCAATGACAAATTAGTGTTTTTGAAGAATAGGAACACTTTTTAAAATCTTATAAATATCTGCTTTATACTTTTGTTCATTATATGCAGTGTTGAAAATATTTTATTGTTTTTTGATAATTATAATAAAAAGTAAAAAAACCTGACAGTTTTTTGTTTTTTTTAAATAATTCTCTTCTGCTCACCAAGCCTATATTTATTTGATATTAACATACAGCTAAAGCAGTAATATTGCGAAATATTTTTTTACACTTTTAACTCAACCTTGATGTTAGTATATGTAAGTTATTATATATTATAATTATAATTTCGGAATTTTATAAATTTATACTTTTATTTAGCAAGAATGCATTAAATTGATTAAAAGTGTTGATAAAGACATTTGTTTAATTCTGCTCGGTTGTGTTTAAATATAATAATAATAATAATGTTTTTTGAATTCTAATAATTTAATAAAGGATCATGTGACTGGATTGCTAAAATTTCAGTATTGAAATCCCATTTAAAAAAAAAAATAATAATAATTTAATTCTAAAATATTTTAATTTTTGTATTTTGTATCAAATAAATGCAGGAAGAGAATTCTTTAAAAAACATAAGGAATCTCTATCGCTCCCTATGTCTTTAAACACACACACACAGATACAGAAGACCGCTGGTAATGTATAGACTCAGATCATGTTACCTATATGTATATCTGGAGCACGTGAACTCATTTGCACTCAGCTCTGTTTCTGCTTGCTCTCTCTGCATCACATTCTTGTTTAGAAAGAGTTTGGGTTTTAGACTTTTCTTTTTACAGCACAGCTCAGATCTTGTAAAAAGAAATGAATCTCAAAAGCATAGAGAAAGATTTAAAGTGCCCCTATTATGCTTTTTCAAAAATGATTGTTCATGCAGTGTGTCATGTAGCTGTATGTGAACATAAACTATCTGCAAAGTTGTGACGCTGACAGTGCCCGATTAATAAAGTTATTGTCTATCAAAAAACAGAGTCGGCTCACATTCGCCTAAATGAGTCGTCAGCAATTTAAATCTTTCTCTGTTACCGAGCCACGTCACTAGGTAACATTATTATTATTATTTGCATCATGTCCGCCCATGTTCTATATCGCGAACAGCTTGCCCCGCCCCCAAACAGTACAATTTCCGCGTGGATTACATCATGTCAAGAAGACGCTGTATCCTATGAGAGTTAACCTTAGTTTTGGCACTGCTGTAGCGGTAGACCAATCATATAGGACTGCGCCATCTGACTAATCACAGTGAGGGATCACGGGAGGGAGGGGTTTAGAGAAACTGAGTCTTCGAACTGATTCACACGAGTCGTTTATGAATCATTCAGAAATGGGGTAAAATTAAATCTATTTTTGGAGAAAACTAAAGTGTTTTTTGCATACACATAAACCTGTTTTAAGAGACTTATAAAACCCCCTACAAGAAAGTAAACGCTTTTCAAGGATGCCCTTCCAGACTCTGTCTATGAAGCAAAGCGAAGTAGCAAAGGTTGTTATTACCAGGCAGCTTGTACCCTGCTTAAAACCTGAAATCCAGGGTTAAACACAAGTCTGAATACTCATCTCCGGGAAAGGCCTTTCCTCGCAGCGCAGGTGAAATAAGTTGAAGGACTATGAACAGTAGGCAAGTGTTGGGGAAATGTGAAAGCGTTCGTTGGCTGCCTGGCATGTAACTGATAGTTTTCGAGCGCTGCTCAACACTAGTGTATCCAGGACCCAGAGACAGTCAGTCTGTGAATATGCTGGACTCATGCCTTAAATAGGTGTCAAGCAACAGTAGAGCAAATTCATCCATTGTTTATGCACACTTAGAAGCATATTTAGAGCTGAGTATTTGAACTCCACCAGTTTAAATGTTAGTGTACATTTTAGCGCATAACTAGCGCATAAACCAAATGAGCCTATTTTTATTCTCTGATCAACCAACCCTTTATTTTACAGCAAATGAGTCTTAAATCATCTACAAATCATGCTGCTCAGAAGTTATTCAAATCCCTTTGATACACCAAAGCATTTTTTGACGTATTGACATAAAACCTCTTGTTCTGCATCATTACAAAGTGCAGTTTCTTTGCTCATCCTTGGTGCGTTTTAATGCAGACTTGCTGTGTACAATTGTTTATCAGTCATTGATATTGTGCAACAAGTTATTTGCAAATCAAAACACAGGCAAAAGCTTTCAAGCAATGCTATTTTAGTTAATAGTTGTTGTTATTATTAAATCAAATAAGCTTTCTTTATTTTGTTAGTTTTTTATATTAATTTTAGTTTTCGTTTATTTTAGTAGATCAGGTTTAAACAAGCCTTATGAGAAATATTATCTTAACTTTTTGGTTTATTTTATAATTTTTAATCTGAATTATAATGAGAATTGTTGCCTTGGCAAAAGGTTTGTTTATTATTATAAATATTTTTTAAATAATTAATATGTTTTTCATTTTAGTTTCATTTAACTATAATATACCTGGTGAGAAAAAACACTTATAATCTTGTAAAGAATATTACATAATTATTTTTGCTCGAAATGTTAAATATTGCCCTGCAAGAACATCTCCCATTTATTAATATAAAGCACCTGAATCCTGTTCAAATCCAGTAACCAGATTAGCAACCCGTCTCTTTTTACACATGGTCACGGTGCATTCACACAATACCCCAGCGCACGTGAAGAGTGCCAGGATGAGTGTGCATGAATCTGTCATTTGATGATTAGAGAATTTTTCCCTCAATATGTGCAGCTGGGGATTGCGTGTGCGAGCTGATTGAGCTCAAGGCACACAGCCTTTTTTTTTTTTTTTGGCTGGATTAAACGAACGCTCTGTGTCGGTTGTTGATATTAGCTTTGCTGTTTAATAGAAAACCTTCAGGCAAAAGATGAGAAATGTTTCCGCTCTGGCTTTCACACATGTAACATGATTATCACTGTCAACTGTTCACATATTCATATACTGTATTCAGCCATAGATGTTTAAGTCAATTTGTCACTGCGCAGGACAGAAGGCATGGATCGGGGCCAGATCTGTCACCATAGTGAAATATTCCACTCTGGACCCAGGAGGGATTGATTTGTGAAATTCAGGGTAAAAGCAGACAGCATTCATTATAGAAATCCCATTTAATTAAACTTCACTGCTGCTTTTCTTTTTAAGATATAATAACAGATACTGCATTCTTTACAGTACAGTAGGCCCCTTCTTTCATTTTGCTCAGTTATGTTGTGTAGAGAATTGTGGTTGTAAACTGATTCTTTGCACTGCACAAGTGAGCTATTTTCTTTGTAAGACTTGTAATTCATTAGCCGCTTTAGGGAAGTAACTAGAAGAGTGATTTAGTGCAATAAACAGTAAAACCATCAGAGCAACAAATGAATGTGTTCAAGATGCTGATGATAAAGTAATATACTGTGAAAACAAATAAGACGATATCAAGTGTTTTTGCAGCTATTGAATGACACAGCTTTATGCCCAAGAACAGTTAATCTGCGACTCACGTGCGTGCTGAACCACGGGGACTGATCCGTACGGATCATCTACTATTCCTAGGACCCCTAGTAGATTTAATAAAAACTTGTTATTACTGTATGATAAATTTAGGCTACTCTAAATAATGAAGATATTGTGTTAAGTAAATATGTGAGATACTGCATATATTAAAGGTGCCATAGAATGGAAAACTGAATGTACCTTGGCATGGTTGAATAATAACAGTTCAGTACATGGAC
>JAUMHQ010000071.1:5149430-5160470 GCA_032361165.1 Enteromius paludinosus
GTCGCGCGCTGAACAGAACAGACATGTGCGCGCGCTCGTGTGGCACTGCCAGAGACTCGCTGAGGTTTGTCACTAGATGTCACTTATCTTTTTTTTTTTTTTTTATGTTGCCAAAGGGGTATGAAAAGTCGCTAAATATAGCGACAAAATCATTAAGTTGGCAACACTGGAAAGTAGGCATGTTCGTAAAATGCGTGTGGGATGCTGCTTTAAAAACAATTAAAAAAATACGGGACAAAACCCGTCCCTTATTGATTCAAAACGGGACGCACAATTTAATTCTCAAATACAGGACGATTCCGTATTTTAAGGGACGGGTGGCAACCCTAGTCATAGGTTCAATTGCCAGGGAGTGCGAAAAAATGCACACCTTGAATGATTTGTAAGTTGCTATGGATGAAATCACCAAGCAAATGCATAATATAGTTGTGTTGCCCTGAGTCAATGAATAGTTTATATTTAGAAAAACTTTGTTTGGAACATTGGCAATTGGATAATTGGTTCAGCATGTTACATCATACATTCTGTTTCTTGTACTACGGAAACGTAATAGAAAATTGTTTGCGTGTGTGATTTAACCACCAAATTACATAAGGAACACAAAAATAGGCACAAACACTCATGCTTCTGTTAAGAGTTATTAGCGTTGTCATAGAAACTAAGAACTTAAAAAGGTCAGAGTGGTAGTCTCATAAGAGATGAATGCAGATTATGAAAATGTACCTGCAAACTTGTTGCTCGTCTCGAACCACGGGTCATCTGCTCTGGCCTGGCAGGGAGGGATGCAAAACTTTCTGGTGTTGTAGTCGAGGTACCAGCTCTTTCTTTCATCAAAGGTGGTAAAGAGAAGGAAGAAATCTGTCACGTCGGGCTGAAGCAAGGCGCGTGGATGAAGGGTACCAGGACGACATATCAGCACTGGACCGATTAGACCAGAGTTTATGTCCTTCTCCTGTTGAATGTAAGAGGAATACAGAAGTTACTTATTAATGGCGGACACTTTTATCCATGCATTCAAGCTATACATTTCATCCATACTCTGAAAATGTTTTAGTCGAGTGTCATTTGATCAGGATTTTGAGGTTCGTATGTAGTGAGAATATGAGTTTTCTAAAAATTCTAAAGATTCTGTGAAACAAGGATTAAAGACAATGTACAGTTTTTGTGCTTCAAGCTGATTTTGATTCATGTGTTGCACACTGAATTACCATGTTGACGTTGGAGTAGTAGGCCCCAGCCTTGCAGTCAAACTCTGCCGTTGAGGGCCCTTGTCGTTTGGAGATTCTCCAGCTGTAAACCCTCTCCTCCCCTGGAGGAACTGGATCACCTGGTACTTCCTCGGCCTTGCTGCCTTCTGGGCCTGTTCCAGGGCTAAAACTCCCCTGCGTCTTGTCATACACCCCATGCAAGTGGAAAGAGTATGGTCTGGATGCCAGGTTCTTGAAAACCACCTTGCGGGAAAAGAAATGCAAGAAATTAGCATGTACAATGATAAAGATGTGGTTATGTTTATCCACACAGCAGATGCTTTTATACAAACAGACTAATAAATAGAGCAATTCATCACAGAGCCAATAATATCTGCAGTATGCAATGCCACATTTAGTAGAAGTTACGAAGTAAGCTAGGGTAGGAGGTTACAACCAGCTTGAACCCTTTGCAATCTGTGTGGATAAATATTTCATCTTAACTTGAATTTCTATAAAGACTGGATTTCGCTAATGAAAACTAATCCAAATAACTGTAAATGCCACTGCACCTTAAGAATGCAATATTCAATCAAATTAAAAGGTTCCTTTTAACAGTTCCTGGTAATGAAGAAACTTACAGTAAGAACATTATTGACTTCTGCCTTTAACACAGGACCCATAATGCCGAGGTGTTTGTCCAGTTCTCCTCGTTGGATGGGATGCTTGAAATCTCTGTCCTGATAGGCTCTGAAAACCACTTTTTTATAGGCTGGGAAATATTTTCTCATTCCCCTCCGCATCTCCCTGTGAGCACACGAAATATTTACTGCAAGTACAATTGACCAAGCCCTTAAGGCTGGTTTTAGGCTTCATTTGTAAAGCAATAATAGTAATATCACCATCTAAAAAAGCATTGCATTGGGACATAATGAAGATTGTTTTTCTTGAGACTAAAGCTAACTATTTACACACATCTAAATAGATTTGATAGGACATCAGTTTATTTTATACAATGTATACTTTTGGTGCTAACGGTGAAATTACCCAATTCCTTACTATTGCATGTTCACTAACTGAATTCTATTTTGCTGTTTAAAACTCAGATTTCAGTTATTTGATTGTTTGATTTGTATGTTCGTGTTTTATACTATTTGTATCTCAGGGATGTTGCTGTAAGGTGTCCTTCATTGAACTGAATTCTTTAGAATAGTCCACTAAAATGAACAGAATGTGTTGTTACCTTGGTTTGATGAGTTGAGCTGGTTTATCGATCCCATAATCCCACATGATTTCCTCTGCTGCGATATAGTAACTTCTAAACCTTGATTCTGTGGACCTAACGCCGACATTATCTTCAACATGATGCTCCAAACCGAGAACGCTTCCTTCATCGCCGTAATCATCATAGTCACTTGTATGTGATTTCCTTCCATGGGTCTGGTTATCTGATGAATTTGACACTGGCTCCAAAACCAAGTCCAAGTCTGCTTGGAACTTTGTATCTTTGTATTTGTAGCTTTGAAGATTCAAACTTTCCTCCATCTTGTCCTGCTTTAGACCAGAACTTCCAGAGTCTTCCAGAACTTCGTTGTTGCTCTGCACTTTCACCTCACCTTTGTTTATTTTGTCTTTGCTGACACTCCACAGCTCCCTCCGATTCCTCGCTTTCTCTGATTTCTCCTCCACAGAGTCATTTAGAAGTTGGTAATTCAACAGGTTTCCTTCTTTAAAAAGGAATTTCCGAAAGAGGTCATTTGTTGGATGTTTTTTGTTGTCATCATCTTTATTCAACCGTATTTTTGCAATGTTCATATTTTGATGTTTTTCTTCCTTGTTTTCTGCTGTATTTGATATGACTGTAGGATCAATCACGTTTGGCCTGCTTCTGTAATGCTTGGATTCATGGAGGGACCTTCTTTTACGCTCCAGTGAATTTCCGCTCATCTCCCCGTCCAGTTGATCCAAAATATCCTGTGGAATACCGCCCTGTGATAAGGCATCCAAATCTTTTTCCCGCTTTACGGGAATATATCTTATCTCACAAACACGAGTTCTGTTTTGTCTCTCAGTGTCTGAGCTCATGTTTTCTTGCCAAGTAGTGGAGTCTGACAGAGTTTTGTTTCGGCACACGCGAATGGCGATAGTATGGTTCTTTCCCATTGTGCCTCGTGGAATCGGGAAATTCTGTTCAAGTAATTCATTAAATTCATCATCGTAGTCTTCACTGTCCACCACAGGTAGGACTCTTTCACAGTTAACAACCGTGTAGCGAACACTCATGCCTCGCTGTTTCAGAGACGGGTCAAATGCGCTGACCTCCCATTCACCTACAAAGTTTAAATATTATAAAAATGGTATCAAAACTGGTTCCTGATTTAATTATGAATGACTCTTATATTTATATTCATAATCATTCCCTAAACCCTTTTTTTTAATATATACAATATATATATATATATATATATATATATATATATATGTATATATACCGTGAGGTCAGTAAGTATTTAATCACCCTGTGATATTGCAAGTTCTCTTACTTAGAAATCATGGAGGGGTCTACAATTTTCAGCATAGGTGCATTTCCACTGTGAGAGAGAGAAGAGGAAAAATCCAGAAATCACATTGTATGATTTTGTAACAATTTATTTGGGGATTACTGTGTCAAGTAATTTGTTACTGTGTCATTAGTATTTGATCACTTGCTTATCAGCCAGATTTCTCAAAGACCTGTTATTTTGCTTTTAAATAGTTCAGCTACACTCTGCTCGTGATTCTACATTAGTAGCACCTGTTTGAGGTCGTTAGCTGTCATAAAGACACCTGTGCACCCCACAATCAGCCAAAGCCTAAGTAGCAACATGGACAAAACCAAAGAGCTGTCAAAAGACACAAGAGACAAAATTGTAGACCTTCACAAAGCTGGAAAGGGATGCGGGGCAATTGCCAAGCAGCTTGGTGAAAAAAGAACAACTGTTGGAGCAATTGTCCGAAAATGGAAGAGGCTAATGATGACTTCCATGGCAGATCTCTCCTCGTGGGGTATCAATGATGCTAAGAATAGTGAAGAATCAGCCCAGAACTACACGGGAGGAGCTGGTCAATGCTGTGAAGAGAGATGGGACGATCGTTTCCTTGGCTACTATCAGTAATCAGCCCATGTCCAGGCCCGTCTGAAGTTTGCCAGAGGAGTTATGGGAGAAAGTCCTGTGCTCAGATGAGACCAAAGTAGAACTTCTTGATCTTAACTCCATTCACCGTGTTTGGAGGAAGAGGAATGATGAGTATCATCCCAATAAAACAATACCTACAGTGAAGCATGGGGCTGGAAGCATCATTCTCTGGGGGTGTTTTTCTGCACAGGGGACCGGACGACTGCACTGTATTAAGGAGAGGATGAACGGGGTCATGTATTGTGATATATTGGGCAAAAACCTCCTTCCCTCAGTCAGAGCATTAAAGATGGGTCGTGGCTGGGTCTTCCAACATGACAGAGACCCAAATCACACAGCCAGGAAAACCAAGGAGTTCTGGAGTGGCCTAGCCAGTCTCCAGACCTAAATCCAATTGAAAATCTTCGAAGGGGGCTGAAACTCCATGTTGCAGAAGATCTGTATGGAGGAGTGGGCCAAAATCCCTCCTGCAGTGTGTGCAAACCTGCAGAAGGACTACACCTCTGTAATTGTCAACAAAGGCTTCTGTACCAAATAATACATTTTTTTGACTCAAGTGATCAAATACACAGTAATTCCCAAATAAATTGTTAAAAAATCATACAATGTGATTTCTGGATTTTCTCACAGTGGAAATGCGCCTGTGCTGAAAATTGTAAACCCCTCCATGATTTCTAAGTAAGAGAACTTGCAAAATCACAGGGTGATCAAATACTTATTGACCTCTCAGTATATATATTGTTTCAGTGCAGCTTTACATAAACTACATAAACTAGAAACATAAGGCAGAATTCATCAATTTACAAAAAAGATAAAATAAATAAAGTGTAAAGCAGCTTTACAGAAGTTTATAATGTCAATTTCAGTTCAATTTATTTCACTGTGGATTTAGTTCAGTTCAATAACTGTCATCACGTGCATCAATTAAGTTCTATTAAGCTATAAGCTGCTCTACAAAAGGAAATAGTAATTTATCTATAATTATTTTTAGTATTTTCCTTGAATTTAACTTTGATTAATTTAGATGTGTTTTTTTTCAACTCTAAACAAGAACTATTACAGCAATTAAATGAAATAATTTGCTATATTAAATGATATTTTATGTTAATGCTTATTTTATTAAGCATTATTTTTTATTTTATTTAATGATAACGCTTCATCAAACCTTATTTTTCAAACCATGTGCTCCAGACTCTCACCTAGCATCTCCACTTCAGTGGTGACTGTGTCTCCAGTCATTGGGAAGAGCGTGAGGACAGTGCCATATGTTTTATCCTTCTCAAACGTGTTTCCTGTGAAGTAGACTGACAGGAAGTTGTTTTGTATGCCAATGCTCGCCACATGCCAGAGTATGACATCGCCAACACACATCCTGAATTGGAGGTGGTTGAACATGAACCCGTTAACAGCTGAAACACAGACAGAAAGTCTAAATAAACAAACGTTATCTGCAGTTTAAGATTAATCCTGTTTTTACAAAATACAAATACCCAATGCAACCCTAGATTATTCAATAATTCACATCCATAAAAATCAACACCCACTGTGCATGACATTTGAATTGTAGAAATCTGGATCATTGCGGTCAATCTTTGTTGGGTCTTCACTGTTCTTTTTAATGTTCTCCTCAAAAAACCAGCTTCTGTTTTCATCAAACACAGTGAACAAGAGCTTTTTCTCTTTGTCTGAAGTCACCTGTGAAAACATATTTATAACTTTCATCAATCCTTCAGATAAATCATCATAGGCTCAGTGGAAAAACGTGCCTATACCTACTTTTTTGCATATGCAATTCACTGCAGTTTCCCTCTGAAGTGTACACTAGAGGTAGTAAAACCCCTTCAATGTTTTTTCTTTTCATGCAAATTATGATTAATGGGCAGATTATTTAGTAATAAAGACTTATTTTTACACAGTTCGATGCACAGTACTTTACCATATTAATTCATTTGTAAAATATTACATTTTTATGTTTATATCGCATAACTAGCTCTATATGTTTGACTTGTCTGTTATGGTAAGCTTGCTCTCTAGTGTGCAGCAAGTCCTGTAAAACACAGGCTACGTCAAAAGAGCTCAAAGATTTAAAGAAGAAAGCTAAAATTACATGTTTTTTCAGTAAATATGTTTTTTTCTCACTTCTGCGTTTAACATTAGATTTATGCACCATTTACTAGACAGTTTGTAAGTGTCGGGACAGGTGCAATTTTTGCTGAATTGTCGTTACAGGCACATTTTGTCATTCAGTCTGGACTGAGTTAAACATCTACATCAGAGTCTCTTCTCACCACTCGGCCTTTTTTGTCCAGAGATTGGGATTTGCAGATAATAAGGGGTCCCACTAGCCCAGACGCCACGTCCCGGACGGGATCCACCATGCTCTGGTATAAGCGCGTGAGGCATCGTGGGTCAGATTCTGTGGGTCCATCTTCAGCTGTCAGTTTCCAGAGGTATGTCATTATCTCACCTGGGGGGACGGCCAAAGTACGAAGGTCCACCTGTTTGTCTTCAACCCACAAAGAAAGAAAAATTTGATTAATTCATTAAAAGTTAGTTTGCATCCAGCTGACTAGAAAAAATGTCACTTTTAATTAAGCTTAAATAAATGTTAAATGAAATAAAGGAATGTAAACTTCTATTTAAGGCAACTATCAGGGAAGTATTTCTCATTTTTAGTATACAATCAATTACTAAAGTTACTAAAACTGATTTTTTTTTAAGAATCTTTAGACAAAATAAATAGAAAATACAACTAAATACGAATAAATATTACAAAATTTCTAATAAGACCTACACCCATTGTTTTCTAATTGTTAGGTAATGCACTAACTGTGCCTTCTGATTGTAAAGTGTTGCTGACACTAAACTGCATAACAATCTGTTGTCTCTGGCAAATGGTTTTACATTTATGCATTAAGCAAAAGCTTTAAAAGATTTGCACCTAGCTGTGCTGCTGCGGTGTGTGTGTGTATAAAAACCTTTCCCTGATGTACAATGTGAAAATGTACAACGTACCCTTGTTTGTGTTCTTCAAAGGCTGAACACTGGTCAGGCCATTTGGATTAAGGTTGAATGGTCGACTGGCCATATTTTTAAAAACAATCTGTTAAGATATATATAAAAAGAAGTGAATTTCAGAAATGACATCTAAAAGCTTTAGTACTAATTGACTGAAATGGAAAAGATCGGACAGTCTTTCTCTGTTTCATGAAAGAACTAAATGTACACAAGCACAAGTTTGTGTTAACTGTCTCTTTACATCCACATTGCCTACCTGAAATTTGTCTCCTACTTCCCCTCTGAGCTCTGGGCCCATCAGCATTTTGCCGGTGGTTTTCTTAGTGAAGGTCTTGTCCGTGTACTCCACGAAAGCCACTTTCTTATAAACGCCACCCAAGCGCTGAGGACCTTTTCTCAACCACTCAGATCCTGCCGCTGATGACGATGAAGCCCTGAACCAAGAAAATCAACATTATTTTCAGCCAGTTTGACATCATTCATCTCAAGAGCTACTCTGAGTCATACCGGTCGCTGCTTTGAGACGAATAGTCCCAGTCCATCTCCTCTGCAGCGATGTAATGAACCCACACTTTAGGTCTTCCCTTGGCGCTTGACCGAAGCACTGATACTGGGCCTCCTTGCTTGAACACAATGGAGAACATATTGTCTTCATCCTCCTCATCATCATCACGTATGACGTTTCGTTTGTCCGGGAGCGGAGCTATCACAGGGTCAGGACAGTTGTCAACAGTGAAGAACGCGCTCATACCAGCTGGAGAAGAGAGTTCAGTTATTTACGTTCTTATTCAGTTGCATTATTAAACCAAACATCATTTTATACTCCTTGCAAATTCATTTAGATCATCAAAGTACCTAGCACATATTTCTCAGGTCATCCTGATCCAGATCTTTCCTCTTATTAAACAAACAACAACCTCTTGTCCAACAAATGCCTGTATGATTGCCAGTCAAGCTGCGTTATTGCATATTTTGCTTCATTTTACCTTAAATGCCTGATTTAAAAAGATCTATAACTTAAATAGTCACAAATATGATCACTCAGATACAATGCATCTCTTTCAGCCTCTTTCTGCAGAAAATTTAGTTGAGGAGTTTCATGTTGTACATCATAAACGGCTGTTAGGTTCAGTAAGAAATATTATTATCCTTAACGTTGTTTAAAAAAGTCACTTATTCTCACTAAGGCTGCAATTTATTTGATAGAAAATCCAATAAAACTTTAATATTGTGAAATAATTACTACTATTTTTTTTTTTTGCATCATTAATCCAGTCATATAGAAATCATTCTAATATGCTAATTTCCTGTTCAAGAAACGTTCTTATTATTATCAGTGTTAAAAAATGTAACCTAATTCATATGGATTATTTGATGAACATTAGCTGCAATGCCTTTATTTAAAGCGGCAGTGTTCACGGTTTTCCCACGGAATTGGGTACATTAACACTCTTTCTGCTGAATGTTTTTCATGTCTACAGGTTTGAAGTGACCTGAATAACGCAAGTCCCTGGAAATCGACTTTAATTAGGGGAACCACTCCAACAACGTGTATTGGACAGGTTTTACAGAAAAAAACTGGCATCCCTGGTACGTAGGCCTACTGACGATATCGTTATTTTGACAGTACAAATATAAAAAATTGTACCTGTCTGATGAGAGTGGATCTTGCAAGAGATCAGAAACTTTCCGGTAGCAGATGGCTTCATCAGGCCTGTAGTGAAGGTCATGGGCGTCATCTCTACAGTTACCCGCTTGTGGTCGAACACCTTTAGTGTGTGTCCTTCAAACTGGATGCTGTGGATTACTGGGGTTGAGCCAAGACCAATAAGATGCCAGGACACCACTGGACTCTTCTGGCACACAGTTAGACCTAATGAAACAATTACAGAATACAGTTGAGAATTACACCTGTAAAGAACCATTTCTTTATATTTAGATATTGCATAAAAAAATGAAAACTTTTTAGTACCCTTAATACATTTTTGCATTGATATATGACATTTTCATTCCACTGAAACATAATTCTACTCTAAAATATATTATTAATGTAAAGTGAAAAATCACAATAATCACAAGTCTCAATACTGCAATAAGCATTTCTCAGCAGCTGATTAATGGTACCTGGTAATGTTGAGTTGATGTATCCATTGACAGTGTGGTACTGAGTTGGAGTGGATGTTTTCTTTAGTTTGTCTGTTCGGCCAATTTCGTGGTACCAACTATTACTCTCATCAAAGACAGCAAGAAGCAAAATGAACTCTGGAACCTTCCGCTGTCTCTCCTCATTCAGAGCCTCTGAGAGAGGATGAATCATTAAGGACATGTCAAATATACACCAGCATTCTCTAAGATTTAATAATTGTTATAGATTTTAAACTTAATATACTTAGCAAATCCCAAAAGAGAAGCAACAGTCAGACCTGTTTTACAGATCAGGAGAGTCCCAACGAGTCCACTGTTGAAGTCTCGGATGATGTCCACCTGCGATGAGTAAATGTAGGTGAGACAGTCTGGATCTGATGTGGTTGGCCCAGAGTTGGGGGAAATGTCCCACACATACTTGTAGTATCCACCAGGAGGCACTGCATCATCTGCTCGCTCCTGAACAGAGCTGGAGTCTTCGTACCCTGCGCCTGCCGTTGAAAAGCAGAAGGATATTGAGGTTTATCTTTACACATTATGGGTTTTCAAACCCATCAGGATATTGCTGTATATCTTTCGTTTTGCTGGGTAAGCCCGAGCTTACTATATGCTGCGTTATATGCATGGTAAACCACTTGTATTTTATGCATTCTGGATTTTATTAGCATCTCCAGTGTTACAAAACACATTTCAGAATTCCAGCGGGTCTGTAATGACGCTGTGAGTTAATTCTACACGATTTGTCTAGTTGGGCTGTCTGGAATTAAATTATTTACATTTTAGAAGGGGCTTTTCACAACCATGTGAAAAACTATCCTTGTTCCCCAAATCGTTTCATTTAGCAATTCTTAGAACATTGTAATAATCTAAAGAAATGTTTCTCTTCTTCATGGAACCGTCAATACCAGTAAATAACCTTTATTTTTATGGATTGAATGCAAATTCTTTTAGATTTACCTTCTGATTGTTTCCAGTACTGAATGCCGATGGGAGATATACTGAAAGATTGTGATGCAAAGTTTTTGAAGTGCACCACAACCCTGTCGTTCACCACTGTTCTGATAGTCGGGCCTTGAATACCTGAAACAGATCAATAAATAATCTATTTATTCGATTCTAAACTTCTTAATATGTTTTTCCGAAGAAGCAGAGATTTCTATGTTTATACTGACCAGCCCATGGAGGTTTTGACTTTGGTGTTGTAAAAGTGGAATCAGTGTATTCTGTATATACAGCCTTGTTGTATTTCTGGACACCAGATGCAAATTTCCTGTAAGGAATAATTATGCTGTTACCAGACATATTTGAAATAGAGTGCAAAGCAACATGATATGTAAACATATTCCCATTTAGTTTCCACTGCCACGATGAAGAACTCCAAAGTCTTCGCCAGGATTGTACGAGTATCACCAAAACTGCCCGATCATGCAGGTTTGCGCTACACAACATCAGAAAGATCAGGCCCTTTCTTACAGAGCAAGCTACACAACTCCTGACTCAGGCCCTGGTCATCT
>JAUMHQ010000071.1:5164903-5181959 GCA_032361165.1 Enteromius paludinosus
GCATGCCAGTGCCGGCAACACGCCAGCAGTGCCATTATGAGGCCACATTTGGGCCAAGTCCGTTTGCTATGTGGGTGGTTGGCCTAAACTGAATGATCACTGCCTTGTCATCACAATAACAAGCTGACATAGTCCAGCTGTACATGGCTCTGTATGCCATGGACAAGGTGCCATCAAAATACAGCCAGAGAGTTAGGAAAAAGACTTTACCGGGATCTTGGAGAACATCCAGGAACTGGAGTGGTTCTGCTCCAGGACAGCGAGCAGCAGAGAGGTAGTTTGACTATTTGGATCTTCACTAGTTTATAACCCAGTATAGAGTGCAGATTATATGATCCTTCTTTTCCATAGACTGTTAATGACTCATGGGCAGGCGGCTCAGGACCCTGACGGCCACAGGGTGTTTGGCCATGGCTTTTGTAAGAGTTTCAGAAGATTTTTCAGTCTTCAAAAATATTTACCCCTTGACATAACACTCCGTATTATGCCAGGACAGCACCAAATGTAAATAACATATCTCAACATATTGAGCCAATTTAATAATCACAGTACAATAAGACCGTTTTCTAATATGTTACTTTTACCCAGGTTTACGCTGTGCACTTTGGCTCAGATGTGTATTTTATTGGAACATTAAATACAAGATCTTTTGGACAAAATATGTCCACACTGAAAACCATTAAAATGGCTATTCTTAATTACAGTGCCATTTAACTGTAAAATGACACAATTTTTGTTAATAGGATTTCATTACTTTGGCAAGATTTCAAATTCTTATTTATTTTTTTACCCGATGGTGCCACTTTTTTAGGTTTGGCCTATGAAAATACTACTTCTGCATATCAGAGTTTGTATGAATGTCAAAAAAAACAACAACAACAACAACAACTTGTATGCTCTGTAATATTTGAGAGAGACAAAATCAAACCAAATCAACCACTGTGTGCACCATCGGAGTTTTGGTTATACAGAATATATATTTTTTTTGTGAAATCAACCGCAAATATAAAACACTTGTAAGTTCTTGCAGGTTAAGAGTCCAACATGTTTAAAAAAAATATACAATTTATATAAATTATTGTTCATATTATATATAAATATTATATCATAAACTTAAACCTGAGTAAATTTTGTTTTTACTTTCTAAACTTTTTTTTTTAATTCCATCATAATCTGCGACCAAACTTCAGTCTGTGCTCCCAATATAAAAATGTTTGTGACTATTGTTTGACAAGGACATTTTTGTCTAAAAATATTATTTTCTATTTAGTTTAAATAAAGAGATTGTGTTCTAAAAGCACATTTTTGTTCTGATTGATGGTGTCCCAAAGTAGCTTAAAATATCTTAAAGAATGTTTTTTTTTTAGTATATTACACAAAATTAGCTTGCAAAAAAAACAAAAAAACAAGAGCATTTTACTTATATTAGGAGAAACTCTTATATAAATTGAGTGATAAATGAGCAAACCCCTCTGCAAACTCATCTTCAGATTACTAGATAAAGTTTGGTGCATGTAAATGATAGTGTATATTCATGGTGCAGTAAATGAGAAATACTTCAAATGGAAATGACACAGAAACAAAAAAAAAAAATGCAATAAAATGTGCATTTTGGATGTTTTCTTCATATCAATCTGAAAGACATTATTAAAGTATTTCAAATTGTATCTTCTGGGAAAATGGAAAAACACTGAATTTGATTTTATGTAAATCAAGCAAGTAAATATGGTTCCTGGCTGTTCCTTTTTTTTCTCTTTTTTGATTAATCAGCCAATTAAAAAGTAAATTCAATTCAACTTTTCATGATTAAAAAAAAAACTAAAGACATATTAATCTTCATCACAAGAAATCTAGTTATCAAAAATAGAAAAAAAAAAACTAAACTAAAAATGTCTAAATATGTACCTCCCAATAAAAAACAAACAAACATACAAACACTGACTTACATACATATGAACAAGCATGAGCCATACAATCAGGATGGATAATTCGTTCAGGTTAAATATTTTCATCTGAGATTGTGAGATGGAGAACTGAAGTCTCCAGGGCTGTTACATTCATTATGTGCCGGCAAGTCCTTGAGTTTTATCACTACTGAGCTGTTTCTCTTCTGAAGACTTCTTTTTCTGCACAATAAAAGAGCAGTAGAAGTAATTTACATACAGAACAATTCATCTTAACCAGTTTTGTTATTATAAAGGGTTTCTGTCGTTTCATAAAGACTTGTAAAGACCATTTAAGAAACAACAGCTGCACTTCAACGTTTGAAAACACAACTTCCAATCAATCTCCAATACTTTTTAATAGAGGCAATTCTGCTTTTTCTTTTCTTTCTGCAACTGCGTGCCAATTCAATCTTATAATTCATTCACCAATTTTACCTTTTTGTGCACTACCACCTCCTCATGTGGAAGAGAACTAGGAGGATCATCAGCCACTATCTCCTCCGTTTCTTCAACTCTCACCATTTTCTTCTTTTCTGTACATCATTTCAGTGGAAAAGGAAACACATGCATACAAAAACTGAAAGCAGCAGTAAAATAAAGCCACAAGCCAGGATTTACATATATTTAATCACTTACTCTTTTTCTTCTGACTTATTTCTACAGGAAAAGATGCTGCTTCTTCTGCTGGTGGTTGAAAAGCATCTGCATTTTCACTCTCGTTGCTCTTCTTCTCTTTGTCTTTCTTGGCCTTCTTTGGCTCTGGCATGGCCTCCTCTGGTGCTGGGACGTCACAAGCATCTTCCCTTTTCATTTTTCTTTTTTTGGAAGGAGTTTTTAGATCGTGACTAGAGGTTTCATCATTTCCCAAATCTTCCCCATCTACAGTCTTAGCTCGAGATTGACTACTTTTTAAAGGTGTTTCTGAAGCAACGTCATTCTGGATCTCCACATCCTCGGCAGCTTTGATTTTTCTTTTTTTCGAAAAGCTGTTTGTAGAGTTGGACTGCAGGAGATCAGCATCCGATGTGGCTGTTTTGAGCTTCTTACTTGTCATTTCCTCCGAGCCAGTTTCTTCTGTGCTTTTAACTTTCTTGGCTTTAGCTATTTTTAATGGTGTTTCAGGCGCGACGGTTTCTGACCGGCTTTTACCGTCCTTTTGTTTGTCTTTTTTAGAAGGAGTGTCTGGTTTAACAGACTCTAGAGAGACATCAGCTTTCTCAGATGTTTCTTGGGCAATCTGAGGAAGACCTTCTGTTTTCTTAGCCTTTACTTTTTTTGGTGTCTCCTCAAAAATGGGCTCGATAAAACTTTTAAGCTTCTTGTTTTTTACTTTTTTAAATGATGCTTCAGGCTCAGTTGTTTCTGAATGGCTTTGACAGTCTTTAAATTTGTCTTTTTTAGAAGGAGTGTCTGGTTTAACAGACTCTAGAGAGACATCAGCTTTCTCAGATATTGTTTCTTGGGCAATCTGAGAAAGACCTTTTGTTTTCTTAGCCTTTACTTTCTTTGGTGTCTCCTCAGAAATGGGCTCGATAACACTTTTAAGCTTCTTGTTTTTTACTTTTTTAAATGATGCTTCAGGCTCAGTTGTTTCTGAATGGCTTTTACAGTGTTTAAGTTTGTCTTTTTTAGAGGGAGCATTAGGTTCAATGGACTCCAGAGAGACATCAGCTTTCTCAGATATTGTTTCTTGGTCAATCTGAGAAAGACCTTCTGTTTTCTTAGCCTTTACTTTCTTTGGTGTCTCCTCAGAAATGGGCTCGATAACACTTTTAGGCTTCTTGTTTTTTACTTTTTGTGATGGCGTGTCTGATTGGTCAGAGGTCGCATTAATCGTAACGTTAGTTTCTAGCAGCTTGCTAGCAGCTTTCATAACCTTGTTAACCTTTAAGGCACTATTGTCAGTTTCAACATTACTGGCTTCCGATTGGCCCTTTTTTTTTTTAGCCTTTTTAGATGGAGTTTTACCACTGCTCCCAACTTGCTCTGAAAAACTGTTACTTTCTTTAAAGTTAACACTTTTAGAAGTCCTGTTGGCTTCTAAATCTGATTCACCAACCTCTTTAGTCCTTGTCAACGGAGTGGCAATTTTGCCCATTTTTAAGAGTCCATCAGTTTCATGATGTGCTTCTGGTGCGTCAGTCTCATCCTGAACAGATGAGATAGTGGCTTTAGCTTTAGTTCTTTTAGGAGTCTTAACCACATCAGTTCCTGAGATACTACTATTTTTCTTATTTCCAGCCTTTTTGGATGGCGTCTTAACTTTCTGATGTTCAGAAACAGCTGCAGAATCTTTTAACTTTTTTAAAGGCGTCTTAGATGCATCAGTCATTACAGGATTGGCAGTCGATTTCTTGGCTGGTGTACTGGACTTTCCTTTCTTGGCTGGGTTTCCTTCGTTTTTAGCTCTTGCTGGCTTTTTTGTGGTCATTCTCTTCACAGGTGAGCAAATAGGAGATTCCTCCAAGTTGGAGAGAACATCCATCTTCATTCGATCAGCATCTGGTTACAACAGACAAACTTCTATAATCATATATTAAGTTTCTGTATTAATCTCATGTAAACACTTCTCTCCTAGAAGGCAATACTTTTATTCAGCAATGATGCATTTATAATGTAGTTTAAGCATTAATCATGTTGAAAATATATATATATTTCAATAAATGCTGTCCTTTCGAACTTTCTATTTATCAAAGAATCCTAAAAAAAATGTTTCACGGCTTCCACAAAAATGTGAAGCATCTTTTTTTCAATATTGATTATGATAAATTGTCACTTCATTTTCTTCAGCCGTTCCTCATCTTCAGTGTGACATGATCCCTCAGAAATCATTCTAATATGCTGATGTGTAAGAGAAATAGTTAACTTTTCATGAACATTAAGTAAACGCTACTCTCATTACTCCAATGCACTCAGATTAATTACATTTTCAGTGTTGTCTCACCTGATAACTCAAAAACCATTTTCTTCCACTTCTCCACATCTAAACTGGAGTCGGAGTCTGAATCGTTCCCTGCAGGCAATGGAGACACTGACTTTTTTCTTTTTCTTGGTTTTGTCACAGTTTCTTTTTTCTTCTGTTTCTGTGGAGTGGGGTAAGTGATGAATATGTCAGGTGACACATTTGTACGGTGGCTCAGTTAAGTTTGGGGAAAATATTTTGGTCAGTTTTAAATCAAATACCTTTGATTTTTTCTCCAATCCTGAGGCTTTCTTGTTCTTCACAGACTTCTTGGGATCAACTAGTTTCCATACACAAAACCAAAAATATAAATAACTTTAAGAAACTTAAGATTTAGAAGAGTTTGTTTCTTCATCAAATTTGGAGAAATGTAGCATTACATCACTTGCTCATCAATGGATTCTCTGTAGCGTATGGGTGCCGTCAGAAAAACATCGCAATAATCCACCTATAAACTCCAGTACAACCAATTAATGTCTTGTTTCTTAAAACAATTGACAAACCCATCACCATTCTGGCAAAGATATAAATCCATAACACTTCCGCCATTGAAAAATGTACATCTTTTATGGTCCTTTCACATCCAAGACAGTTTAAGACAGTTTTCACCATAAACAGTACTGGATCTGAGCAGATTTCTCTCTAACTGAGGCGAGATGACTTTTCCACTGGAGAAAGTGATAATATGGATAGATGAGATGCTTTTTAGGCAGAAAAAATGGTTTTAGTTAAAAATTGTCTTAGTAATATGGATGTGTTTCTTAAAAAGACACAGCTTTACATTTGAATATTGTTCAATGGTCTGGAGTCATGTGGATTATTGTGATGTTTTTAATCAGCTGTTTGGACCCATTCTGACGGCACCCACTTACTGCAGAGGACCCATCAGTGAACATGATTTAATGCTAAATTTCTCCAAATCGGTTTCCATGAAACTCCTCAACTAATCTCACATGGCCTGAGGTTGAGTACATTTTCAGCAAACTAAAAGAAAGATTTGTGGCAGCTCCAGCTAAAGGTCAGACAAAAACATTGCTCAAACACACATTACACAACATAAACATTGAAATGAACTAGCCATTTACCAGCAGAGGGGGCTGTGATCTTAGACTTGATTCCTGACTTTCTCTTTGCAGGACTCTTGAGTTTAGGAGTAAAAACATCTGTGGATTCAAAGAGTTTCAATTGGTCTCTTTTAATATTAGTGATCACTCCATATGAAATTGTCAGTTTCATGTACATGTTTACAGAGTGAATCTTCTGATCGATTATATTCAGTAAAGCCTCTTGTACATACCATCTCCATCATCTGAGCTGAATCCGTCAAGTTGTATAAAGGGAGAAAAATTATAAATTAGTTTGGAACCATTTCAATGAAGCTCACAACATATGAAACACACATGCACCGTTTTACCTTGCCCACTTCTTAAAGATCTCGCTCAAGGATGCTTTCACTTCTTCAGTCTCAACCTATTGACAGCCATATTTAACACAAGCATTACATGCAGTACATCACAAATCCGAGCTCGTCTGACAAATACAGCACTGAGGACTGTTGCACAGGACAAAGTTCATTTGCACCACATGCATCAGTTTTAAAAGCTTGTTTCCTTCTGCTCAAGTCATTTTTAACGCATACATTCAGCTAGTACCAACCACAGTGGTAGAAATACAGCTTTAACTAATGCATTATGGACATCTTGTAGTATTGTCACCGAGAGGCAGTGATTTCAGTGTGCTCTGAAGCGATGAACACCGAATAAACTAGTAACGTTATTCGTAAATGCATCGAATTAGGTTCGCGTCTGAAATGCATTGTATTTAATTCCTTTGACATGTTTCAAAATGCATGCAATAATACAGTTTCTTGATCTAAACGCATGCACCCTCTCTCTCTCACCCCCACACACACACACATATACTGTATACACACACGCGAATAAATGGATCTACACCTGGGGCGCGTGCTTTCTCAGCACGTTGGCTGCTTTCTCGTGGCCGTTGTCCTTTAAATGGTGATAAATTAAATTTAAAAGCTCGTCCTGCGAGGCGTCTGCAATATTTGAGATCATGTTTAAGATGGGGATACGTTTTAAAAAAGGTGCGCGCGAAACTTATGAAAAACTTTGCAGCATGTTTCTATTTCCGCTACATTTGGGCAGCAGCGACATGCGCATTCCTTGACTCTGACCCCTGAACTCTCCACAGCTCGCACTGCTTTCTGGGAAATGTAGTTCCTTAAGGTGTTATCAGGTTTCTTAGCATATTAGAGGATTTATGACATGTGTGTGTACGACGGAGCTTTAGTGCCACCAAAAAAAAGAAAATCTAAAACTACGAGATTAAAGTCGTAATATTACGAGATTAAAGTCGAAACTACGATAATAAAGCTTAATATTACGAGATTAAAGTCGTCATATTACGAGAATAAAGTCGTAATATTACGAGATTAAAGTCGAAATATAATATTTAGTATAGTGCACTTGTGAATGACCCGGATTGAGAGAAGGACACCAGATATAGGCATATTTGAATATTGTTGCGTCGCGGAAACTGCTTAATATCAAAAATATGATATTTATTAAAGCGCTTCTGATCTGAACATCAGCTCACACACTCAGTCCACATTCCTCTGGGGGGCGCTGAAGCTCTCTTATTTAACCCTTATTAATAAACTAAAGAAATTTATGTTGGATTATTAGCAGAAATGATATCATGTGTAATATTCGCGGGACAATAAGCTTAAGGAAATAATATTTCATGTCTTCCATTGGATTCGTTATAGTGCGCCACCAAATAGCAACAAGATTAGTCCCATTTAGTAATTTTATAGGCTAACAGTCTCAGCTTCAATTTTTAGATTTTTATTTTTTTTTTTGGTGGCACTCCGTCGTAGTACGTTTGTGTTATAGTAATAAAATATAATTTACAATTATATTACAATTTTACAAAGTGTTTCATTGCCATTTTTTTCCTCTTCTTACAGGTCCTAATGCAATTTTACATGGCACTGTTGTGAACTTTAATGAAATAGTAAGAAATATATCATTAATAATACAGAAACATATATTATAAGGATATTTTAATAAAATAAATAAATAAATAAACACAAATTTTATATATATATATATATATATATAATCTGATTTTACAAAATTGATATATAACTTAATGATATGCATTTGATTTTATTAATGGTATACAAAGTGTTTGCAATATCATTTTATTCACTAAGAATGCCTACAATTAAAAATCTAAATTATATAATAATATAAATAAAATACTTTATACTATTAAATATTAAGAGTTAAAACGCACACTAAACACTAGGCCATAACTCCTTACCTGTTAAAGGTCTGTAAGAAAATTATCTAATTTAACTTAATTGTATGCAATATGATATTATTTCCTACATTAAATTCCCAAGAAGCACTAGCACACGTTTTGATAGGTCTGAGAGACATCACAACCAATGTAGATATTGTGGTCTGTCTTGAACATGAGCAGTTCACTGGGGTCAGGATCCTCATCTGATTTCAGAAACAGCACAGTCAGCGTGTCACATCAGGAAAAACATCTCTGTGTAAGTGTTAAACCACAAACAACCGCTGCTCCAACGCCCGGCTCCGACCAATCAAGACCAATCAAATCCAGACATCCAAACTCGCCAGTGTGGTGAAATGAGTGTGAGCAGGTGTGTTTGGATTAGGGTTTGAGCTCTGGAGTGTGTGTGAGCGCGTGTATGTCTGTGTGTGAACATGTTTATTTTAGAGCAACGCAGCCCACTCGTGTTTACATGTTTCTCTAAAGAAGAGTCAGGGTGGGAAGAACAAACTCAGATAAACCCCAAACACAACTGCAGTTTTAAACTTTTTACAACTATATGATGAAACTGATAATTGCCTAATATTTGGCTCTGTTTGCATGATTAATGAAGGGGAAAGTCTTCCCTAGCTCTTCGGGGTGATGGTAAGTAGTTCAGGTCAGCTCACAGGAGGAAGGGGGTAACTAGTGTTCACAGAGCTCCATTCATGAGTATCTGAGGAAAAAAAGAGTTTGTAAATGGTTTTGCCAGGGGGTCAGGGTTTGGCTGGTTCCTCTGCAGGTATCGTCTGCTGGTAGATGCTATAACTATGCAATCATGTGTGCATAGACTGTTTCTCTCTTGACAGGCTTCAACAGTCATGGCATTTTCTGCAGAGAACTGCAGAACTTTCTAAGCCAGTCACCTGAGCAGTGATTTTCATATGACTTATGATACCATTATCAACAACAACAACATGTACCCAAATGATGTATTTCATGATAGAAAAAACAAAACAAAAAAACAGTAAAATATTATTTTTATACACTTTAAAATGTAATTTATTTATGTGCAGCAGTGCTGAAATTTCATCAGCCATTACTCCAGCTTTCAGGGTCACATGATCCTTCAGAAATCATTGCAATATGCTGCTTTATTATCACTGTTGAAACAGTTGTGCTGATAAATATTGTTTTGGGACCTGTGATACTTTTTTCAGTATTGGTCAGGACTCGCTCAAATCTTGTTTGCCTTTTATTTATCACAGAATCCTGAAAATAGAAAATCAAAGGCCTCAAAAAATATTGATAGGCCTTTGACAGTTTCCCCAGGTAATAAATGTTCCACATTCCACAAATTTAGCTGTTCAGAGGTTTGACCACCCTCTCTTTGACAACTAGCTTCTGCTGAAAACTGCTCAACAGCCACCCCACTTTTCACTACTGGCCCCTCTCAATATACAACAAGCTTAGCTTCTATATGAAAACAGATGTGTGATCTGCTATTTATACATAAATATTACTTTCAGGGCAGGGCGGGTGACATTAGATCCACTCCGTCATACTCTAAATCAGACTGAGAATATGAACTCTAAAAACAAAACAAAAGACTAAACTCAAAATAGAAATAAAAGAAAGTTTCAGAAACTGCTCATAGCAGGGAATAAAAATCCTCTCCAAATCAGAGTTTAAAAAAAGTCTCTCTGAACAGACTATATGTAAATACGAGAACCTGAGATCCTTTGAAAGCTTGAAAATGAAAAGTGTGCCGTTTTACTGGAAGTGGTAGATGATTAAATAGAGTTAGTGTTAGTATGAGGGGAAGGGTTTTTAAAAACACTCTCGCAAAGCCAAATTCAACATCTCCTCAGAGTCTGCTGGCTTCTCTTCTAATTATTTCCTTTCATCTTCTCACTTTCTCTTAGGCCATAAAAGAATAAAGGTCAGATTTTGAGTTACAGAAGAGTGTGTGTTTAATATGTTCATAGGTGACAATAACAGAAGATGATGCACTTTTGCTCTGCCAGAATATAAGTACATAAGTTGAGCACACAGTCGTTCCATTAAAAAAACTGTGTTTTTAGTTTGACGTTATATATATATATATATATATATATTTATTTATTTATATATATTATATATTATATATCAGTCATCCCTCCACTACTGCTGACATAAATGAAGGTTAATAATGGGTCTCTATGTGTGCTGATAAATCATTTCTGATTCGATATCTCAAGACACATAGATGTAGTGTTAGATTGGTCATATGATGTTGTTATGTGGTTTAAGGCTCATATTTTCTAATCCTCGCCTCCTGGAACAGGTCGATTTAAACAAAGCTCATAATTCTAAAAAAGTGTGGTGTGCCCTGATTGGCCAGCTATCTAGTGTGTTGTGATTGGCTGAATACCACAAGCGTGTGATGGAAATGTTAAGCCCCTTACCATAACGTTACGCCGTGTCCCTGCGATATGACACAAAAACAATAAAAACCCATTTCAAACGAGGCACATGTTGCATCCAGTTGGGACATAATTATTGATAATAAATACTGTCTTTTTTACACGTGTTGCATCGTGCCCTGTGAACATAACACCATGTCTGCATTCGTGATTAGAGAAACAATAAACAACAAGTTCTCCCATTCACTGCTCAAAACTTGTGTCTGAACAGTAAGTATACAGGTTCTTTTAATAAGAAAATGTAACGTAACACATTATGAGTCAGAAGTGCCCCACTGTTCTTGCGGAGGTAGAATTGCCTCACTTCATTGCCACTGCATGTGCAAAGCCAGCATAGACTCTGTCAGGATCAAGAATCAGTCCTCTGTAAATGTGCTGAACACACTCTAATGTTTGTGTTGAACTGTTCTGGAACGGTGTTGTAAATACAACTTAACACTGATTTCTAGTAGTGCCCTCTTTTAGAAGCGCAAAAAAGAACTTTCATAAAGATAAACAGTGACTCCGGAACATGGCGCCCGCAGCAACACTACAGCCAGAATAATAGCCCTGCCTATTTTCTTTTCATAAACATATGAAGATATAGAAATGTAGAAAGAATTTAGGGGGGCATGGACAAGTCTTAACTTTTGAAAAGAATATCTCTTTGGTTTTAAAACTTTAGTCTTTGCAACTTTACACAGTGCTCTTTAACAGTACTCTTTCAAACTTTGCAGGATGTTTTTATTCACTCAGAGCTGTGTTACACGCTGCATGAAGAATCATTTTTGAAAATCCATAATTGGAGCAGTTTAAGGGCAAATTAAAAACATGCATAAAAAAATTATGTTTTATTTAATGAATAATCTAAGTGTAATCTAAATAACTAAACTAATAATAACTAATACCTAAAACTAATAATTTGAAGTGTCAGTATAATAAATTATTAAATTGTAGGAACTTGGTTAAGCAGACCAATTAACTACAAATCCTGCTTTTTATTACACAAACGTGTCATTAAAATGTCTACAACTTTATAAAACTGATTTGATAGATAGGCCTACTGGTTCATGAGATCGCTAAAAGCTGCCAGCAATTTAACTTTATGACGTAGAAAATCAGTTAATGAGAAATCACGTAACTTTAACGATTTGCATTAGATACATGAGCTAGTTTGAAACAAATTATTTGTGCATTGAATGCATTGAAGCTTCACAAAGCAGTGTTTCCGAAGCATATATCGCTATTGGGAATAAAACTAATGTAGCCTGATTTCTGGAAGTTTCTAAAGACTCAAAAGCCTCCATAACATTTTTTTGGATTTGTATTACAGTATTTACTTTGATTTGTTTGGTCTACATTTATTCCAGAACAATCACAGGGTCAACAAGACCAGGTGACTCTGACCATAAGAATTTGTACAAGCTGCCCACAAAGGCCAGATTTTTAAAATATCTCACTTCTTTTAAACATCAGACATAATATTTAGTAAATTTATGAGCAGTTGTTCTATTAATGGGGAGATCTAAAAGTGCTTGTGTACATTTGTTCTGTAAAGTCAATATTAAAGATAGTAACAGCTTGGCAGCAGCTCAGAATGTGGAGGTTTGAGCTAAAACGGACATCAGAGAAAGTTCAGGTGGATTTTTTTGTTGTTGTTTTTGGGGAAAGTAATGTGTACTCACTCGTGTAAGATATTTTCATGGCCAAATATTTTAGGTAAGAGAGAAATCTTGGATCACTCTTCTAAAGTATATTTCTTTGGCACTGTACTGTAATTGTTTTTGCTTGTTTGGTTTTAATAAACTTTTAATCAAATTAATTCAAATTCAAATATAGCTGAAAGCAGCAATTATGGGGCCAAGCACTCCAGCAGCAAAATCAGGAGCTAAGAAAAGAGTAATAAAAGCGATTTTAGGATCATTGTGATTAAAACGGCAAAAAAAAAATCATAAATACAAATAATGGGATAAAATGGCTTATCACTTCTGACCACAAGTAGGAACTGTCTCAGAACTTTTTGAGAACTTTCAGGTCATGGTCTTGATGGTACATACAAAGTTTCATAATGATACACCAATGCATTGGTAAAATATAGCATTTTATATCATATTACTCTATTGTAGTCAATGGCAATTTCATGCTTTGTTCAATTAAAGCTCCACTAAGTGTCTCAATCCTACCAAATTGTGCATGTGTCATTAGAGTGTGCCCATGCATATGTGTCACCAATTTGGTGAAAATATCTCATTTCGTTTTGGAGTTACAGGCATTTTTATTCAAAAGAAGAGAAAAAAACTTCTGACTTTGTTTGCATTTTTGTGCCGCTTCCTATCATAATTTTGGCAATTTAAATTTGGCATGCTATGTTTCCAAATTTCCTACAGTGGTTTCGTGTCGGAAAAATGTTTTTTAAGACATTGGCAAATGTTTTTTAAGCTCTAAAATGCAATGCTGCACAAACCATATGGCAAAATCTGACATGTATGGTATCGCTGGACTCGGGAATGATTCAGGAGTCTGAAAAGGTGATCCCACGAAAATAAATCAAACACACCCAAAGTTATAGCCAAGTGAATATTACATTTTTAACACAAGGTGGCGCTGACTCAAAACATTTCAGACTCCTTCAGGGCATGGTGATGAACATTTATTTAATTATTTTCGAAACAATATGCTAATGCGTTCTTAAGATACAGCAATTTAGAACAAAATTCAAAATAGCTGACGTCCAAAACCACTGATATGGGAAATTTGGATACAGTTCAGCATGAGCCAAGGTATCAGTTCAAATGTTATTCGCATGAAAAAGTGGTGGTGCTAGAGTTTCCAAACTTGCTATAGTTAATGTTAGGACTGTCCTCTATCATTGTGCAAAATTATACATTTTTCCTGTGAACGGTTCTATGGGCTGCCATAGACTTCCGGTGGAAGAGGAAGAAGAAGAAGAAGAAGAAGAAGGAGAATAATAATAACGCTAACGGATACAATAGGTGCCATCGCACCTTCAGTGCTTGGTCCCTAAATATAAAATTTGCAGTGAATGGGTGCGGTCAGAATGAGAGTCCAAACTGTTGATAAAAACACCACAATAATCCACAAATACACACAACTTCAGTCCATCAGTTAACATCTTGTGAAACGAAAAGCTGCGTGTTTGTAAGAAACGAATCCATTATTAAAAGAATTTAAACTTTAACCAATAAATAGTCCATAGTGACTCTTTCTCCATTCATTGTTGAGCTAGTGATATAATGCTGAGTTTCTCCAAACCTGTTTTCATGAAGAAACAAACACATCTACATCTTGGATGGCCTGAAGGTGAATACATTTTTATTTCTTATTTCTTTAATTATGACTCATTCATGACCAATCTTGTTGACTCAAGTGCAGATAATTATTACTAACACTTTACTTTTATCTTTCATCTCTAGTTCCATCTTCAATATCCACAATCAAAACATCTCTAATCCTAAACATTTGCTCGATACCCAATTGCTTGACTTTATAATTAAGAACAGAATGCTAAATATGTATGTTTGACACATGAGGAATGTTTATTTCCTCTCGAATTGACGTGATATTGGGCTGGAGCATTCTGGCATTCAAGCAACATCTTTTTAGCATTTATTTTACAAAGCATGTTGACTTCATTGCACAATATGTTGACACTAGTGCTAAATGGGCACAGATGTGAGCAGAGACGTATGTTTCTGTTTCAGATCTTATCAGCGGAGTGTGTGTGGCTTCAGGTGATGTGCACACAGTGAATCCAGTGACCGCCAACTCATATATATAATAGCAATGCTCAAACTCCCAATAAAAGAGCTCTTGTGTGCACAAACGCTGTCTCTGTTCAAGCACAGTTTGTACCCCTGGTCCCCCTAAATAGCTCCTACGGCATGTTTTAATAGCAGGAATCCTTAGGGGCCTCAACTTGTGTTTGGAGATTAATAAAAAACATCGGCTAAACGAATAAGAGCAAATCTAAAGACAGTCTTCCATGTGCTGAGCTAATAAACAGGTTGTAAAAATGATTGTATTTCCTATGCATCTGCAGCCAAGTCATAATATGACCATGATGATAAAATGATAGTATAAAATAAAAGTTATGTGCAAATGCCTTCAAACCACAGATGGAGGACACTGGCTTAATGCATTCGCTATTTGTTTACACAAAGGCAAGACATCACACACTGAGAGAAGACATCTCTTTTTGAATATGTGTCTTTGTTGCACTTAAAGGGCAGTGAAGACTTAATCCTAGAAAACTGTGGCTGTGTGTCAAAACCTAGTGAGCTGCTTACTTAGAAATGTCATATATAGCCTACAAAAACACCACTAAAAGGATTTGGAGTATACAGCATTTTTAGGCATCCAAGACAAAATGTAGCACACTTTAAAAATGAAAAGAAAGATAAGATAATATATAAATGTAAGATAATATATAATATATTTATATTAATGTAAAATTCACTTTCTTGGTAAAACACTGTAATGCATCTATCATGTACACTCTATGAAAAGTCTGTAAAAATACATCCTTATAGTGAAAACATAAGGAATTTACCACATAGATTTTTCACAGGTGTCAAAGAAATATCTTTAATGGAAATAGTAAACTACTATTAATTTCCTGCAAATGCATTATCCTTTTTTCTATTGACTTTTTTCGAACTAAAACATCAACATCAGCAATGCATTGTGCACTTCATTGGGTGCCTGTGCCATCGTGTGTGCAGCATTTGTAAGCATAAAATACTGTGACAGTATTAATCTCTCTAGACCCTAAACATTGTTAGGCGCGTGAAGCAGTTTTGGGCACGTGCAGGGGAAAAAGCGCTAAGTAGGCAGCTCGCTAGTGCTTGAAACACAGCCAGGCCCCTCACGGCGCGCGCATACATTGCTCTGCCTCCTCAGACAAATTTTACGCTCGTACCTGCAGTTTAGACGACCATTCATGATTTTTTTCCTCCAGTGCATTCGATTGAACGCGTTGCCATGACAGCAGCGGCTCTGAGGACGCTCTCCGTGATGAGTTTGCTCAGTCTGGGCTATCTGTCCCAGGACTGGACGAGTCCGAACCAGGTAGAGGAACCGAACCGTCCGCGCCCGCATATTATCTTCATCATGACGGATGATCAGGGCTACAACGACATTGGCTACCACAACAGAGACATCCATACCCCGACACTGGACAAGCTGGCAGCGGAGGGCGTGAAGCTGGAGAACTACTACATCCAGCCCATCTGCACTCCATCCCGCAGTCAGTTCATCACTGGCAGGTAACTCACTCACTCACGAGCTACAGTCAGCTGTTTGCACCATGTTTGTGGACTTTGACTTCTTATTTGTGTTGGTAATGAGTGATAAATAAGATAAAAGCACCATGGTCAGAACACTGAAGTTGAACTGTACTGTTATGCAAAGGGGATTTTGTTATGCGAAAGCAATTTAGAATGCCATTTAAGGCGTTAAATTTCATAATGGCAAGGAGCCACTAGTGGACTCAAGATGGCTTGACATATTTTGATTTGTTCAAACCTGGAAAAGTCGTGTACATTTTACAATAATGTGTCATTTGTTACCATGAACCAACAATTAACAATGCATTTAGTACACTAATTATTCATCTTTGTTAAATGTATCAAAAAAAAGCAGTTGGTGATTGTTTATTCATGTTAAATAATGTTAATGAACACATGTCTGATTTTCATAATGCATTAGTGAATGCTTAAGTAACATTAATGATTAATGAATACTGTGGATGTATAGTTTATTTTTAATTTCCTGTTAACTGATGTTGTTAACTAATGAACGTTGTTGTAAAGTGTTACCATACAATCGTATAGTCCTGTGGGCATTTTATGAAATCAGAAACTGTATGGGAAACATCCAAGCTGTATGTAAATTCTTATCCAGTAAAACAGAAACAACTGGAAAAATCATGGGGGCTTTGAATGTTTTTGTGGACAGTTTGGGGAATTGAGATACTCTGATTTAAGTAATTACTGATTATTTAAAAACAGACAATACAACAGTGTATTTGGTAAAACATACAGTATTATCTTCCTGTTAATAGACATTTTGCGTTATTGGAAAGCATTATGCATTATTGTAAGATTTCTGGCTATCATCATCATTAATATTTAATGTACAAATTCACAGCACTGTTTGAATAAAGATTAAAAATATATGTATTTTTTATAGGGGTGGGCATCGATTATTTTTTTTAACCTAGATTAATTTCAGAATTAATCTAGATTAAAATGGCTCATTTGAGATCTGTCAAAGGCATTCAGAATTTGTGTGCTACCTATTATGTTTGAGATATCTGTGTGTCAGTACTGCCATCTTATTATTTATCAACACAATGACCCAGTTTCACAAACATGGCTTAG
>JAUMHQ010000071.1:5201790-5219037 GCA_032361165.1 Enteromius paludinosus
TGATAAGGATCGAAGCTCACACGTACAGTAGTTTAGAAAACTAGTCCCGTCTGAATAAGGCTACAGTGTAATTCGGCGATACATCCGCACTAAAGGTGAAAGTCGCCATAGCTTGTATAGACTCCAACCCAACTTTGTCAATAGATTAACGGCGATATTTTTTTTATCGCGCGGTAAGAGTCTCGCTGCGTTAACGCCGATAACGGCCCACCACTAATAATTATATATAATCACATAACATACTAAGTAATTTTTACTATTAAAATGCTTTCTGACATATATATATGTGTGTGTGTGTGTATGTATATATATATATATATACACACACACACCCACAGGCACAATATAATATAATATAATATTTTGTATTTATTTAAATTACTGTAATTATTTGTAAATAAACATAAATATTTAATAATAACTAGTAATCATGTAATATTTATATATAAATAATATATATTTATATTATATTATATTGTGTCTGTGGGTGTGTGTATATATATATATATATACCCACAGACACAATATAATATAATATAATATAATATTTATTTAAATTACTGTAATTATTTGTAAATAAACATAAATATTAAATAATTAGTAATCAAGTCATATTTATATATAATTAGCATTTAATAGTTTATTTAAATTAAAATGTAAAATAACTGTTTTCTATTTGAATATATTTGTCCGAGACATAACTATTTCTGTAATCTGAAATCTGAGTGTGCAAAAAAAAAAAATATGGAGGACATTGCCTTTAAAACTATCCAGATGAAGTTCTTAGCAATGCATGCACTTATCAAAAATAAAGTTTTACGGTATTTTATTTAATAAAATATCTTCATGGAACATGATCTTCACCTAAAATCCTATTGATTTTGGCATAAAAGACACATTTATAATTAGGATCCATACAAAATATTGTTTGCGATTGCTACGAATATACCCGTGCTACTTATTACTGGTTTTGTGCTCCAGGGTTACATTTTAAAGTGTAATTTATTCCTGTAAACACGGAAAAAGAGTTAGCTAGTTAGTCTTTGCTTATCCACATCATTTAATAAATCAATCAGTAGTTACACCAAACTCCAAACCATTAATAAATGCCGTCTTTATATTGAAGAAAATCAGTCAATAAATGAATCAATGGATTCTGTGACAGATCATCTCCCATCCCAACAACCTGTTTGAGATCATGTCTAAGGAGCCGGTGAAGCGAGAGAGGAACCTTCATAACAGAGTGCAGAGTAAGGAAGGTCCTACTGTCCATCTATTCACTGACGACCTCAGATCTACAGCTGGATGTAATGTGTTTTCATGAGATAATTCTGTTCTCTTACAGACTCTGATTATGAGAACGCCAATCGATCAGCAGACGTGGATGTGGAACTGATGGCCTTCCAGTCAATTATAGGGGATGATTACAAAGGTCAGTCATTTCCCTGTCGATTCTGCCCATTCAAGACAGCATTTTAAAGAGAAGACCTAAAAATTAACATTCTGTTGTTGTTTACTTGCGTTCATTATTCAGAGCTGTACGACTCTCTTTTTTTTGCTCTATAGGAACACCAGTAGAATGTCCAAGATGCTCTTTTTCATATAATTAATAAACAGAAACTTTTATTTGGGATGCAATTTATTGTGATTTGACAGTGCTATTTGAAAGTCACATAGGTTAAACAAAATGAGGGTCAATAAATGAGTTATATTATGAAGGTTTGGCTATGATTGACTTGAACACTCAAGTGAAGTCTAGCTTCACTATATCAGGGATGCAAACGGCGCGCCTTTTGGCGGATGCCGCCTTTTTCACGACTGTTTGGGGGACATGTGTGAATCCTGCAGATCCGATGAGGTTTTTTTTGGTGGGGGGAGGGGGTTACATTGGAGTCTCAGATTTTAATTTCATCATAGGAAATTCTGTATTAAAATGACTAAATAAGTAAACGCCATTGCAGTCCATGAAACATAGGAAACTTATATGAAAAGAAAACGGTGAGTCAGAAAGCTGCGCACGTCAGCCAATAGGCTGCGCGCTATTATCTGCTGCCTGCTGCTCTTCACTGCATTACATGGATTTCTATGGCGGCAGATCTATGCCATTAATCAGCGAGCGCAACACTGATGCCGGTGCGAAGAAGAAGAAACTGTAGAAAGCTGGAAGGGACTGGCAAAATAGTCTAATAAGTTCTATTTTGGAAAGTGTTGTCTCAGTGTTCTTTACTTTTAAGAATTTCTAAGGAACTGGGACTGTATTTTCATATAAAGAACTGTGTGTGTGTATAGGGTAAGCCCTGGATGGCAGAGGTTGGTGGCAATGTAATAATATATTTGCTGCGGGGCACGGGCTTCGGAAATCTCACTACTTTTTGACCATACCTCTGTTTGCATCCCTGCTATATGTTATGTTCAAGAGGAAAACACATTACTAAAGTAATGCTAACATGTTTGTTGCACTCTAATGGTGTCAGATGGAAACAGCGCTAATGCGATGGAAAGCTGGGGCGATGGCAGCCGCTGCTTGAAACTGAAGGGTCAGATGAGATACATGCCAGAGTGGGAGTCCATCATCTTCCTGGGCACTCCAGTGTAAGACACAAACACACACACACATCAAACAGTGTAGGTGTATTTCTGTTCATTTTCTGTTTGATTGTAGTGCTTAAATGCAGGTTCGGTTTATGTGTGTGTTGTCTTTGCAGCATGGAGAGTTTAAGTGCCATGTTTAAGACAGGCCTGTACATCAATGACCTGAGCATGCACGACTCTAGCAGAGATCTGGTGCTGGCAGGAACTCAGCAGTCTGAAGAGCTCAAGAGAGCCCTCATACAGGTACAGCTGTCAGGCCTCAAGAGCCCCCAGCATTTGATGGACTCATTAACAGAAATCCAGAGCAGGCTCTTAAAGGGGTCATGTTGTTAAAATGTGTTTATGGGGTTTAAACACATTATTTTCCACATACTGTACATTATTGCTTCTCTTCTAACCCCCGCCTTTCTGAAACAGGTCAATTTTTTTTTACAAAGCTCCTAGTTTTAAAAAAGCGAGGAATGCTCGGATTGGCCAGCTATTCAGTGCATCGTGATTGGCTGAATACTACAAGTGTCTGACCGAAGTGTTATGCAAATTACATTTGTTGCATCCAGTGGGGATATAATTACTGATTATAACGAACTTAGTATTGTCTTTTTATGTGTTGCGTTGCATCACGCCCTATAAATGTTACCATGTAATGCATTTGTGATCAGAGAAATGACAAGCACTACCCTTCACTGCTTAAAACTTGTGTTTGAATGGTAAGTAGCAAGTTCTTTTAATAAGAAAACGTAACTTACTTGAAGGTTGTGAGTCAGAAGCGCCAGACTGTCTTTGCTTCACTTTATAGTCTGCTCATAGGCTGCTCTGCAGACCTGTTCTCACTTTGTTACTTCTTTATGTCTCAATGTTTCTCTTTGTGCCCCACAGGAACAAAAAAAATCCAGTAAACTAGAGGAAAGCATGAAAATGTTGGACTACGAGATGAAAAAGACAGATGATCTTCTGTACAGAATGATTCCCAAACCTGTTGCTAAGCGACTGCGGAAGGGAGAACCAGCTGTGAACACCTGTGAGGTTAGAACATCTGCACCTCTAACTCCATGCGGGTGTTACAAGTGTCTAGACCAATTCGTCTTGTTTTTGTCTCTTCATGGGAACAGATTAATAGAAATCTAGCATTACATCACTTGCTCACCAGTGGATGCTCTGCAGTGAATGGGTGCCGTCAGAATGAGACCAGAAAAGCTTTTATTCTGATGGCAATTAACACTTTTTGGTGAACTGTTCCTTTAAACTGTTACTGGTTCAAACCTTTTATTTTGCTTTGGCTTTTGAACATTAGTGTCTGCATCTGATCTGTTTCAGGTGTTTCCTGATGTGACCATCCTGTTCAGCGATGTGGTGGGCTTCACTCGTATCTGCAGTCATATAACACCCATGCAGGTGGTGTCTATGCTCAACACCATGTACACGCTCTTCGACACGCTCAGTGAGAAACACAGAGTGTTTAAGGTGAGCTCATTTCTTCCGTGCTTCCAGAACAATCACATGTTGATACTGATGTCCCTCACACTGATGTGTGTGTTTTAGGTTGAGACTATAGGTGATGCCTACATGGTGGTGGCAGGCGCTCCAGAAAAGACCAAGTATCACGCTCACAATATCTGTGACATGGCTCTAGATATGGTTCGTTCTATCGATCATCTCAAAGACCCGTCCAACGGAAACAACATCCAGATTCGAGTGGGTATGTCTTCTCTCTTTACCGTTTGACATCAGTATGATGATAAAAAGGAGTCTTTTATACTTGCCAAGGCTGCATTCATTTGATCAAAAACATGTTACGTTGTGGAGTGTTGTAAAATATTATTTCAATTTAATTAACTGTTTTCTATTTTCATACATTTAAAATATAATTTATTTCTGTGATCACAGCTGAATCCTCAGCCCCAGTCTTCAGTGTCACATGATCAATCAGAAGTCATTCTGCTGATCTGAAAAATGCAATTTAACAGCAACATTTAACATTTTAACATTAATGTCTTTACTTTTAATCAATTTAATGCATTCTTGCTAAACATACATTTTGATTTCTTTCAAAATGCTCATTACGTATTAAAAGAAGAACTGTTGGGTAAGGACTGATATTGATATCAAACCCATTTTTTAGTATGACTTCTGTTTCACCTGTTTCATTCTTTTCTTAGGTATTCACTCTGGTATGGTGGTGGCTGGGGTCGTAGGTCACAAGATGCCTCGCTACGGTCTTCACGGTGATACAGTCCACACGGCTTCTGCCATGGAGAGCAATGGGAAGGTAGATGGAAAGTGCTATTTCATGTATATTGCATTTGTGCTTCCTGAATTTGAGCATTTACTTGATGCAGGAGTGATGGGGTTAGTGCAGGTTTAATCAAAAGCACCATAATATCACACACTCATTAGATTGATTTTTGTTGGTTTCGTTTCTCTGTTTATCACAGGCCTGAATGCCTGCTGTCTGATTGACATTTGACTCTATTGATCAACTAATCTGTTATTTATAGGAAATGCACATACAGCTGAGCAGCGCTACTTATGAGCACCTGAAAGGAAGTCACTTTATCTTCGAGAGACGCGGTACCATCACAATCAAGGTAAGTAACTGGACTGAAAAATTGACTCGGACATTCTCAAACAGGACCACCTGAGGTCCAGTGAACTGATCCAAGACCTGCTTGACCACCTTTATAATTAGTGCTGTTTACTGAGTTTTGTTGCTTTATCAGAACATAACGTTCATACTGGTACACATATTTTAACATAATAGAAGGAAGGTGATTTCATTTGAAAGATGTGACCGCTCCACCAACAAACTGTGACTAATTTATTAATGTAATATATTTTTCTCTTGACAGGGGAATGTGGAGATTGAGACATACTGGCTGAAAGGAAAGAGAGATAAAGATGGAAACGCTCAGGCTGCATGCCCACAGTTTGAAGCCCAGACCATCAGTAAAGCTGCCATCTCTCCCCCCGATCCACCCATCGATGAGGAAGTGCTGGTGAACACATAGAGTTTAAAGTCAACATGAAATCACAATTTAGTCTAAAAACTGTCTTTACTCAGTAATATGTCACACAATGAAAGCTTAATATAATAAAGATGATAATGATTATTGTTGTTGGATTCATGAGTATTGTATATAAATATCATATATTGTAAATGTCATATATATATATATGAAAACACATACATTAACACGTGTTATTATCTAATTAATAAATTATTTATTATTGTTGGTATATTGTGTATTAATATATTATCATGACCATCATTAATTATTATTATTTCACTATTTTCAATACAATGGTGTTGTATTTTAAAAAGCTGTTTGCAGAATGGCTAAGAACCCTGCGTTTTCTGCTGGATTGTCCTCCCCAGGTGTTCCCCTCAGTGTCCGGAGAGGATGAGGACGATGTGAAGTCTATTCGCTCTCACCGCATGAAGTTGGAAACCTCTGGGAACTCTCTGGAGGAGTCGATGGAGGAGTGTCGGGTTGAAGAAACGTCCGTCAGTAAGGTGAGATCAGTGATTTCTGTAATGAGATATTACACGACGACACATGATAATATCAAACACTGTCTCTCAGTCTCACTATAAGGACGCTCTTCAGGACAGCAGTCTGCAGGACCCACACATTGAACTCGACTCGGCTGAGTTTGACGGCCGAGATTCAATAATGGAGTCTCACGCTGGCTCGTGTGATTCCCGCAGCTCTGAAAAAAGCACTATGTGCTCTGTGTGCTAAACATGGTGAACATGACACAGCTTCGAAATTGATTTTTGAGTCTTTTTTTAAAGCGTTCAACTGTTTCAGCCTTTGTTTTTCTTTGTCTATCCTCAGAATCGAATGGCTATTGATCTGCATGTTTCCCAAACAATTCTGTAATAAGATTAGAGGTAATATTGAGCTGAAATGTGCTTATTGTAGGTCTTCTCGTCTGTATTCTGTCTCATTCAGGTTAAAGCTTTATAAATCTTTGTTCCCTTTTGCTGGTTTCAAGCTTTATGTGGACAGATACCTTTATTTTTTTATATAAAATAAAGGTGTCTGATAAAACTGAAAAGGTTCATATTTCAACCCATTTTATCAATCAAAAGGAATATAATTTATTCTTTTAATTATTAACATATTGTTATTATTTTTTTAATTATTTTTTACATGATTTGCATGGCAATTAAATGCATTCCACCAGATTCTCATTTAGTAATTAAAACCATTCTGTCCAGAAATGATTGGGATTTATGAAATAATATAAAAAAACAAACACCAGTGCAAAAATACTACCATGTGTAAATGTTTAGCAATTTAAATAATATATACTTATCTTTAAGAATGCTTAATAGGAAAGTACTACTTGACATTAAAATAAATCATTTTATATACTACCATTTAAAAGTTGTTTATGAGATTTTGTCTTTTTGAAAGAAGTGTCTTTATAGCTGCATTCATTCAACCAAAAAAAGATCAGTAATCCTGTAGTATGTTATCTCTACAATTTAAACATTTATAAATGAAAGTATTTTTAATTTTAGAACATATTTTCAAATAGAAGTACTGAAATATTGATGCATATTTGTAGGATACTTTGATAAATAGAAAGTAATAATGTTCTTTTGGGACATATTTTTGCTGTCAGTTTTGATAAATTTAATGTAAATTTTAATAATTTATTTTAATATCAATAAACAAAATCAAACCTTTGAATGGTAGTGTACTTTTGCTTTTTTACTGGGATAAAATGCGAACTGAAGATGTTAACAGGAAACCAAATCAACTTTCCTCTCAGCTTGTAAAAGCAAACCGAAATCATGTTTAATATATAAGGCACTCATAATGGTCTTGTTTACAGCACTTCATGTAATTGAGCTGTGAAGCTTAAATGTTTTTTTCAATGGAGCTCTACAGTTGTATTATGTAGTTCTGTGAGTGCTGTTTCATCCGTGTATAGCATGTTTTGATACATGCCTGACCGTTGTGAGAGTTATCATCTTTAAATGGTCATGGACAGTGTAAAAAAAACAAGATTTGCTTTAGAACATTTAACCCAGTGCGCTGACTTCCATTGTGAGTGTTTGAATGTAATCGCTTGTTTTTCTTTGTCTTTACAAGCTGAGACGTGACATAATTATTTCAAGTGGTAATTCACCATCACAGATGACACTTGGCAGCTCTTCTCAAAATTCGTCTGATCGTAATCTCGCTCTGTTCTGTCCTTTCTGATGTGTTTCTCTGTCTGTATGTTGTTTTCTTACTGGACTGCTCAACTGTTTCCTCGAAGTGATGTGAAAGCAGGACAGAGTGACTTATTTAATCACCGTTCTTCAATATATTTTAGTAGCTCAATATTTATTTATCTATTCATTTTTTGCTGCATTTAATTGTTTACACAGAAAACAGTTAAGAGACCAAATAGAATAGAACTGGCAAAGCCAGTCAAACCAAACCAGTTTATGTATGTTTGGGGTTTGTAAAAAAAAAAAAAAAAAAAAAATAGATAACCTCTTAAACTCACCAGAGCTGCAATTAAGTCCTGTTTTATTTTTAATTTAAAATAAGTGTATTCTATGTTAAAATATTTTTAAATGTCATTTATTCCTCTGATGTAAAGCTGAATTATTACTCCAGTCTTCAGTGTTACATGATCCTTCAGAAATCATTCTAATATGAAGACATTTCTGATTATTATCAGTCTATAATAGTCGCTAATGAATATTTTTTTAGAAACTGTAGTACATTTCATTACAGGATTTACTGATAAAGTAAAAAAATATGAAGCATTTAGCAAAATAGCATAAAAAAGCACTTTCGTAACATGTTTTGCCTGTTGCATAAGTTTTATGTGTGATTTCTGAATAAAAATATTAAAGTGCCCCTATTATGTTTAGTTGAACTTTATTGTCCGTTCTGCTTGTCACAAAGCAGAAATTTGACATTGACACTGGTGACATAACTATATCCACAAATAATACTTGAAAACATATCACACATTAACAACACAACATAAACTTGCACAAGGTTATGCAACTAATTCAAATTCACCGTGCATAAAGTTATCGTCTCTCAAAAGGAAGAGTTCCCAAGAATCCCAAGCTTTTCATGTTGTCCTCAAAATGAAACATTAGCATATTGCCCGCCCACTTTTTGAGCCCTTAGCTCTAGGAAACTTTTGGTTGCCTGAGTCCCAATCACATCCATTCAAACAAACCGCTCAAGAGTCGTTGAACAAATGAGGTACAAATAAATGCCTGTTAGAAGAAAATGAAAGTGTTTTGACCTTGCATTGGGACTCCCAAAACCAAAATATGAAGCTTTCATCAGCCATAATATGGGCGCACAAAAAAACCCAACTTGTGAACGCCATAGTGTTTTATTTTTATGTATGTACTGTATGTGTGTATATATATATATATTATATGATGACTTCATAAAATAATTCTTTTACTTTGTGGTTTGCATATAAATAAATAAGGAAAGAAAAACAAATAAGCAACAACAAATAATGAACTAGTGATTTAGTTTCTTTCAGAGGTGTTTTTCAGATGGTGTTTCCCAGCGAGGGGCTGGAGGAGCTGCGTCTGAAGGTCGCATCCTCTCGGTCCAGACTGCAGCCGGAGTTTTGCCGCTCGTCTTTGGGAGATGTCTGTAGCGTGCAGTGGAAGCAGAAGGCGTAGAAGAACGCCACCAGGAGCAGGAAGCAGACGATGCAGAAGATGATGACTATGAGGATGGTGTGGATGTGTGTGTACGTGTCTTCAGGAGTGAACCCAGGGCTGAGTGTCGGGGTCACGTTCACACGGCCCACATACCCCACAGAGCTGAGGCGTGCCACACCACTCATGATGACGAGGGGAACTATTGGGATCCTGGTGCAGAGGTGAAAATAAATGTTTTGGTTTAAAAAAAAAAAAAAAAAAGTTTCTTCTGCTCACCAAAGCTGCATTTATTTAATGAAAGTACAGTAAAAACAGCAATATTGTGAGTATGTGTGAATATATTTTTAAAAATTACATTTATTCCTGTGAATAAAACTGTATTTTTTGCACTGCAAAATTTTCAAAGCTGAATTTTCAGCATCATTACTTCAGTCTTTAGTGTCACATGATTTTTCAGAAATCATTCATCATATGCTGATTTGCTGCTCAAAAAAAATCTTATTATCATCAGTGTTGAAAACATTTGTGCTGCTTCATATTTTTGAACAGAATACATTTGAAACTATTTTTTGTAACAGTTTCTACATTCATGTTATTTAATATATAATCAGTATAGCATGCACGTTACAGCATATATTGGTTGTAAAAGTTCGTTTTGATTAGTAGCCTATTTATGGATAGACTACTGGTACCCAATATAACGGCTCAGTCATAAATGAGCATGCTTTGTATTTCTAAGAAATATTATAGATAATCTCATTTTCTGGATTCCAGAAGCTCTCTCGTAACTTAAAGTTTGACAGGAGGCAGAGTTAAAGACACTCACCCAGTCGCGTGGAACTGCTGTCAGTTCTTATCTGTAGAAAAGTGTTCCTTTCCAATCTTTCTGAAGATCAGTTCACTTGTGTTTGCATTACTGAACCTGCTCACTGAATGCTTCCATGCAACAGGACAAAAGAAATTAAGAAAGGCTGGAAAGAGAGGAGGGAGGAGAGACAGTCAATGTTGCCATAGAGACACTCACTGAGTGGATGAGAGCTTGACTGTGACATCAGCTACGTGCCAACTCGACAGAGATGAGTAGACAGATAGATAGATTATACATTTACATAAAAACGAGTCTGTCACTATTATTACAGCTTATGAAGCGATAGATGGATGGATGGATGGATGGATGGATAGATAGATGGATAGATGAATAGATAGATGGATCGATAGATAAATTAATGGATGGATGGATGATAGATAGATCGACAGATAGATAAATTAATAGATAGATCGACAGATAGATAAATTAATAGATAGATCGACAGATAGATAAATTAATGGATGGATGATAGATAGATCGACAGATAGATAAATTAATGGATGGAAGATAGATAGATCGACAGATAGATAAATTGATGGATGGATAGATCGACAGATAGATAAATTGATGGATGGATGATAGATAGATCAACAGATAGATAAATTAATGGATGGATGATAGATAGATCGACAGATAGATAAATTGATGGATGGATGATCAACAGATAGATAAATTGATGGATGGATGATAGATAGATCGACAGATAGATAAATTGATGGATAGATGGATGGATGGATCGAGAGATAGATAATTTAATGGATGGATGGATGGATGGATAGATAGATAGATCGACAGATAGATAAATTGATGGATGGATAGGACGGATATATTCTGCACCAATGACAGATTTCATGATAATTTCTGACAATCTGTGTTTTGGTGTCGTTTGAAATCTGTTTTGGGAGAAAAGACAGATGGCTTGAATAAGTTTATCAGTGTGTGTCAACAACTGGACAGCTTTATTGTCACGCAAAGTACGTAATTGTTGCAGTTTTTCTGCTGATTGAAAGACACCTGCTGATTTCTGTTCAATCCAAATTTATCTGCTGCCATCTGCTGGATGGAGAGAAAGAAAGAAACCTAAAACATGCTGAGTTAAATAACTGCTGAAACATCAGTTATTTGTCATTCACTAAAAAGTAAGTTAAATAAATAAAAAAATAGAGAGAGAGAGTCATACAGGTGTGCAACATCCTGTGAGTGAAGAAATAACACCAAATATTATATTATATTATATTATTCCTTTGTAACAGCTATTTAAAAGAGCTGTCGTTCCCTTTCATGTTAGTTCTTTCCAAATGGCAAATTATTGGGTTAACATGTAGGCAACATGGACTACAAGACATGATGAATGTGATAAATGAACAGTTTATTAGTTGACAAAATAAATGGATGGTGTAATATGTTACTTTGATATATACAGTAAATATATTTATTTATTTACTATTCTTAGGAAAAGTACAAACACCAAGACAAAATCATCTCTGTTTATAAGTACAGTGCAGTACCATGAATTATTTACAAATAGGCCTACTCAAACAAAACAGTTTGCGAATGAGTGACATGCTAAACTGAGACACTAAAGGCAAATGTTTAAAAATAAAACCAATTACAAACAAACATACAAAACAGTTAATTTAAAGTAAAATGCAAACACCTCTGGAGCACTTGGAGCTTATTGTCCTTGATTACATGGAAACCAATGGTTATTTCACAGGTGTTTTTATATATCTGTGCAGTTCACAAGGTGTTATACGGCAGAAAGGGTCATTTCTTCCTGGTGACGAGGTTGTTACAGATCCAATTCATACCGTCCTGAAAATACACCGAGAAAATATGGGAAGATTTGACCTGGTATGCATGCATCATATAATGTAATCAAAAATACAATGGTGGCCAAAAGTATTATTTTCACCAGGTATGAATGGTACAATAGTTCTAAATGTTATTATGTATCTTTTTCTGTAGTGTCTCAGTAGGAAATATCAGTTTACATCACCATCCAGTCCAGTACAGAAACAGAACAAACTGAGATGGTCTAAATCCAAAAGAAATGTGGCAATGTCTTCAAGATGCTTGAAGAAACACGCTCACTTGTTGGTCTTCTCGCTGAAAATGCTAATCATTCTTTGCCCACTAGGCAAAAAAGGTTGCTTTGAAGAACCTCTCTGTTTCGAAAAGGTTCTTTGAAATAAGGTTCTTCAGATGATGAAAACAAGAAAGAGATGGTTCCTTAATGAACCTTTGACTAAATGGTTCTTTGTAGAACCAAAAATGGTTCTTCTATGGCATCGCTCTGAAGAACCTATTGAAGCACCTGTATTTTTAAGAGTGTAATGCTCCAAAAGCGGCATAGTGGCAATGAATGAATGAGCTTTTTCATTCAGAACCAATCCGAAAAGACGTGTGAAGTGAGTGTGCAATATGCTAATATTTCATTTTGAGGTCACCATGAAACGACTTGGGACTTCTTTTTAAACTGCATGAAAGCTCATTTCAAAATCCTTAATAAGGGCACCTTAAAAACTATTTTTAGCTGGTGAAAATACTATTGTTCTAATAATTTTGGCCAGCGCTGTAGTTAGTAGTAGTAGTAGTTAGTAGTTAGATTATATCGTATCCGTCCCAGCAGTCCCTCACCTGCACACCCTCTCCTGTGACCGCCGAGCAGGCCTGGATCTGCCAGACCCGGTCTCTGTAGGTGTGCAGGTTCAAACCCTCTGCGATCTCGCTGGCCGGAGACGCCGTACCCAGATCTTGCTTATTCGCAAAGATGAGGACGGGAACGCCTGCGAGGTTTTCCTCATCTATCAGCTCTGACAGCTCCTACAGCATGCATATAACACCAGCGTTCAAATGTAGGTCACAGTATCCAGTGGCCTCCACAAGTCTGTAGTCAAATGCTGCTCTTATGTCTTCATATTTGACTATATCAACTTTCCCAAGTTAAATGCAACACTAGGTGATGTGTTGTTGCCAAGCTGCTATCGTGACTGACTAATAACCTCATAGATAGATAGCCTATTATATATACACTCTTAAAATAAGGTGCTTCACCATTTTTGTCTAAATGGTTCCATAAAGAACCTTTAACATCTGAAGAACATTTTGTTTAACAAAAGGTTCTTTGTGGCAAAAGAAGGTTCTTCAAATAACCAAAAATGGTTCTTCTATGGTATCGCTCTGAAGAACCTTTCGAAGCCCCTTTATTTTTAAGAGTGTATAGCCTTGTTTTTTCTTTAAAATCTACAAGATCCTAAAATGTATGTTTATTTATAGGTCTAAATGACAGAAACGGCAGATTTTCAATAAGGTGTCAGACTCATTAGGCTATGTTATACCATGTTTTACTGTAATTTAACACAGTTCACCACAAACAAATAACCTCTGTGCTGTGGGAAGAGTCTAGCAATTGTATTTGCATATGATTTCCTGCCTTACCAATCCTGTTTCCTCAAACCGCTTCTTGTCAGCGCTGTCTATGACATAAACCTACAGATGAACCAACAAACATCTCCTGTTTGTTAGCAAATAGTGACAGTTGACGCAGAAATTGCTGTTGTGAATGCAGTCATTTCTCACCAGTAAATCTGTGTTTTCGAGGTATTTTTTCCAAAACGGACGGATCTTTCTCTGTCCGCCGATGTCCCACACGTTCAGTTTCATCCCATGAGAGGCCACGCTTTTGATGTTAAAGCCCTAGAAACATAGGATTAGTTTTACTTAAATTATGCACGATTTATTAGTATTAGTATTATAACAGCATGTACATGCAATGTGTAACAAGGACACCTGAATATAAAATGTTACCAAATATTGCTTCAGTATGAAATAACTAGTGAATACTCTAAGAAAAAATAAATGATATATATAAGAAGCAAAAATTGTTCTTCTATAGCGTTGCTGTGTAAGTCCCTTTTCGGGAACCATTATTTTTGAAGAAACGTGAGGTTTTATTTTAGTAAGGGTACTCAAAACCAGTCCGATGTCAGTCAGATGGTTTCTTCTTGTCTAAGTAAGCAGCTCTTGGTCAGGATAAGCTGCAGACTGGACCAGAAGATCTCCACAAGACTGTACCTGCCGGTTTGTTTTGGGTTTTTCAGGAAGGGCTGGTTTCGTTTGGACTCACCTGTGTTGGTGTGATGGTGTTCACGTCCTCTGAGGCGAGACACTTGAGCAGTGTGGTTTTACCAGCGTTGTCTAGACCCAGCAGAACTATCCTGAGCTCCAGCTCTGTGGATCCCTTCAGCTTCTGCATCACAGAGAGCAAACCCTGCAAAGCACAAGCACTCATTATAATGTGTTTATATTCTTAAAATGTTTACTTTTTGCCAACAAGAACAGCAAATGTTTTAAGAACTTTCTAACATTCGCATTGATGCATTTGACGTTTATTCGAAGCAAATTACATTGCATTCAAGGTAAACATCTATCAGTTATCTTTGCATTGCTGGCACCATTGATTAGTAAATGTTGTTATTTATAGGAACACTTCTTGATTTTATTATTTACAACCACAAACTAACATTTCCGGAACGTTCTGGAAACCAAAAAATGTGTCAGAGAGCATTTGCTAGCCAAAAATTTTAATCTATTGCTTATAAAAGTGTGGGTTGATTATTTATTTAGATGTATGTTATATTTATAGTTATATTTTGGGTTATTTCTCAAAGGTTGACATTTAACTGAAATAGCTTTAAAAAATGTACTTGTTAAAAACAAGTTTTATTTCAGCTTTTATTTCTCATTTTTCTTTAATTTAATAATGTAGGCTACTAAAATAACATTAGACTGAGATGAAATTGATTAATGCTATGCAAACATAAAAAAAAAACAAATTACAACATGCAATTACAATATGTATTAATAAAAACTATAAAGTATCTTAATTATACTAATTGGAATTCTCTATCCCCCGTATAAGTAATAGAAGTGATTCTTGTCTAATTAAAAAAATGTAATCAAATGCAAAATTGTCTAATAATAATGTTTCACTTCAAGCAGTATAACGAGGTATTTTCTCAAGCACAGATTAAGCCTCATTCTGAGGTGAACAGATTAAGCTAATGGTGCTTTGCCTTTGTAATTTTCCTTTAGCACATGAAGCATGTATTTACGAAAGCTGCAGGTTAGGTTAGCAGCATTTGCACCGTTATCAGATGCAGTTTCTCAGGGTAATACACAGATAAATCTGCCATTCATGTGGTTAAGGCTTATAGTAATGAGATTTATCTGGGTCACATGACCTATCTCTGATTGCTAAGGCCCCTTTCTTTCTATAAGGCAATACTAATCATCCCAGAACATCAACTAGATCGAACAGACACTTAAAGCATAGAGAATCTACCCAGATTACTGAAATATTTATGCCGACTCCAAGTAAAGTTACATTTCATTAACTGCATGACCATTAAATGATTGTATCTAGCAAAGACAGTCACTGAATTGTTTATTCCGGGCTTTCTGATCACATATAAACTGGGTGGTGGTGATACCAACACAGAGAAAATGACAAACGTACCTTTGGAGCTTCCCCCATCTTGACTTCTGTCTCGTCCTGGTTGTCTTACATTCTCCCGTTGTTTCCGTAGACAAATCACGATTTAAATCACTATGTTGACAATCCCTCCTCCATATTCAGGACTTTGTGAGTGTGATAGAGAGCTAAAATCGTTAGCTTGTTTGTACTGGACTCTGTCAATGATCGTAGAAGACTTGCAGAATGGAGGATTAGGAAAGACGGAATTAGTGTCTCTCTCCTTCCCACCCCCACTGAGACTTTACCAGAATTATCTCTAGCTGTTGGTGGAATCATGGTGACTTACTAACCCTGCTAACTAGTACTGCTGCGTCAGGGTTAAAGTAGATGAGATTTGGGAAATTAGAAATTGAAACAATGATTTGAGAAATGTAGCATTACATCGCTTGCTCACCTCCTCTGCAGTGAATGGGTGCCGTCAGAATGAGAGTCCAAACAATTGATAAAACAACACTCCAGTCAACAGTCTCACTCCAACTCGTCACACTGTGATGCTTGGTCAAGACCCTTTTGCGTCACTTTTTGAAGCTCAAGGTACCCCTTTTTAGTCACTTTTTGATGTGAAGGGTCCTCCATTGCTTTCAGTTGTTTTGATTAATGTAATGGTTTGCATGCATATATAAATGTATATATAATTTTTTACTTTTATTGGAGCATTGACCAAGCTTCAAATGAGTTGGAGTGAGGCTGTGTTGAATAAAAACATCACCGTAATGCACAAGTAATTCACACCACTCCAGTCTAGCAGTTTACATCGTGTGATCTGAAAAGTAACATGTTTTTGTTAGAAACAAATCCATCATTTTTAACTTTAAACTGATGTTGCTTGCAGCTAAAACAGTGCTCTTTTCATTAAATTGTTTTCTTCAGTGGAAAAGTCCTCTGAGAGAAATAAGCACAAGCACTGTTTACTAGTGAAAACGATCTAAAACAGGTCTAAAGAAATATGTTGGTGGATTTTGATGAGAGAAGACAACAGGGTATAAACTTTTTCACTGGAAGAAGCATTCGTTTAGATACAGACTCGTATTTTAGCCAGAAGCAAAAGATTAAAGTTAAAAAGTCTGAATGCTGGATTTGTTTCTTTCAAACAAACAAACAGCTTTTTCCCTCACGAGATATTAAATGATGGACAGGAGTTGTGTGGATTAATTGTAATTTATTGTGATGTTTATATCCCTCATTCAGTGCAGAGGATCCATTCGTGAGCAAGTGATGTAATACTACATTCCCACAACTCTGTTCCCATGAGGAAACTTGTAAAAATGTACAATTATTGACATGCAAGATTACAGCAGATTAGACTGTTTGATCTTGAGTTTGAGTTGATCTTGCTAAAATGCAGATTTTGTTGACAAATCTGTGCGCAGATAGCAATATTGTTGAGATGTGATGTATTCAGGAGAAAAACAAGCAATACAATCAAGAGTCTCTCTCAGTTTGCTCTCTAATCTCATTTTACTCCTGTTCAACAGAAAAAAATGCTTGTGCACAAAAGCTGTCACTGGGGTGCAGTGTTGGGTGTAATAATATTACTTTTTTCAGTAACTAGTAGTGTAAGGCATTACTTGTCTTAAAATAGTAATATTATTACAATTT
>JAUMHQ010000071.1:5246113-5262541 GCA_032361165.1 Enteromius paludinosus
TCCATGTGCACAGTACAGTTCTAATCCGATTCACGATCAGATTAAGATAATTTGCGCATGTAAACATAGTTAGTGTTACTCATTGAGGTTTGAGTTAGAGTGATTATTCAGAACTCAGAACTTAGCTCAGTGAATTTTAACACAGTATTTGAAGGCTATTTATGGTATTTTTGTTGTATTTATGACTAAGTTTGTTGGCGGTTGTTGTGTTTATTATTAACAAATAATTGGTTTATTTAACCACAATTTCAAGAGCCGTGTTCAATTAAAAAGTATGTGCATGTGTATACTGTAAATTGTAATCTATGTAATTGCATACATGAATCAAGGATCATAATACAATCATATGAATATATAAATATCTATAGTCTATGCATTTATATATATAAAATTTATTTTTAAATTATGATTTATATTTATAAAATATAATCTTATTGTAGTATAAAATATATGGACGCCTGGTTTCATAGACAGGTTTTAGGCCAAGTCTAAGCCAGGATTAGGCCATAGTTCAATTTGCAAATTGTAATTTGTAATACAATTATATAAATTATAAATCAGTATATAAAAAATACATAATCCCCTGGTTTCAAAGACAAGGCTTAAGTAGTCCAAGAATAAAATGTAAGTCTGAGCTGTTTCAACTGAAAGAAACGGACTACTCTTAAAACACAGAGTAGGGTTGGTTTCCCGGACAATAATTAGATTAATCCAGGACTAGACCTTTGCTAGTTTAGGACATTTAAGAATTTTTTAGAAACATATCTTACAAAAATGCATTATCTGTGAGCATTTTAAGACCAAACAATGGCAATTATGTATTTTAAGATATCTCAGTGCAAGCCTTTTCCAGTTTACACAGCTCTTGACATTTATTTTCATTAACTATGGCCAAATCCTGGTTTAGGTTTAAGTCCTGTTAGGCCTATAAGTTATGTATATATAACTTATTTAGTATTTAACATGTATTATTATTTAAAATATATATTTATTTTTTATTATAAGGATTGTTTGTATAGAGGATATAGTACATTAAGACTTTTATATTTATTGTTAAGGTTATAGAATTTTCATTTCAATACTTAAAGGCTCTCTTGTACAGCCCGGCTGAGAACTTAATGCAATACACTTTAGACTTAGTGAGAAAAAAAACAAACCTATTGTTTGCTTAATACTTTAACCACTCGTAAACCTTTTTTTCAAAAAACATAAGCATATAGGTTACATACATGTTGCTCGCATAATATTTTTGCCCATTTTGTCGAATACAGTGTAATCAGACTTTATCTATTAAGAAGTTAAGGAGCTGAAAAAACATGACAGGGCATGTCAAAACTTCTCCAGGGCATCAAAACCCCCTTAGACCTAAGATTGTTAAATAACAACACTTTGGTAACCACCTTAAACAGGTTAGAAACCACAGCAGGCTCTTGAAAAGCTTAGAGAGCTAAAAAGACAACGCTGTGAACGGCTCACAGAACAATGGTTATCATTCAGATATCCGCTCAACCGAGCGTGTGTGTCGCTGTATCGCGGTCTCTCTGGCTCAGAAACGTCACCTTTAGTGTTGTTGACTCACTGATGTGGATGAATCGATAGGAAGTGTGTCTTCCTCCTCTCGTGCCACAGAGCTCTTCACAGTGACACCAGAACAACGAGGGTTTAACCTCTCACGCTCATCGCTTTTACTTGAACTTCTTTATTTCTCACACACATACATATACTGTTTATATTAAAATGATTGTTTCAGGAATTAGAGGGTCAGCTTTTATTTATCCTTGACTGTTTCTTTAGACAACGATTAGTGTGCTATAGTGCCCTCCAGTGTTAGTGAGACGAGACGCACTTCAGCTCCATACACTGCGCATAAAAACTGCCCTTCTTATGTGTGATAATCATTCATTCTCTTCTGTCTTACAGGCAACTGTGAGGCTAGACCAGATTGTGTTTGAGGAGACACTCAGTCTGAGCTCACGATTAAATCATGGATCAGAAAGTAAGTAAAACCTGCTGAGCTGACAGAAAAGGGCTCTTTTGCTGAGTTCTCATTTTACTGTGCTGAGTTTGTGTGTGGGTGTGTGTGGTGTATCTTTGCAGTCCACTTCACCTCAGAGACATGCGGTGAAAAGCAGGTCGAAGTCTACAGAGGAAGTCCAGCAAGCTAAAAAGGTGAAGGAAACCTTTTTACATCAACATAGATGAATGAATAGTACACAAATAAAGAATTGGTAGTTGCATCAATATAAATGCATGTACTATTGATTAATTGTATGTATTATTATTATTAATTAAGACCGGATGCCAATGTTAATTTTGCCTCTATTTTAGAATAAGATGTTAATTGGCAAAAGTTTAAAAGTTATTTGAACTTTTGACATATTTATAGAAGCCTCAGACATTTAAAGTTTAAATTTAAAAATGTAAAAAAAACTTTAAAAGACATTTTAAAAACTCCCTTGTTGTTCCCTTGAGTACAAGAAAACATGTTAATATATAGAACCACTATGCATTTCGCAAATATTATTTGACTGAATTATTTGACTGTCTTTTGATAAATGGTAGGCCTTCCATATCCCCCAGAAATCCCTGCCTGGAGGTTCAGAGCTGGAAAAGGTGAAAGTGAGTGAAAATGGACTTAAAATAGTAATTAATGGAGAAGTATATGCCACTTACTAGAGAGGAAAAAAAGCTATTAATTTATTTGTGAAATAAATATTTGAAATATATATGTTTGACGTATTTTAAAAATATTAAATATTGAATAATATTTTACCAACAGTATATTTAAAAAAATATTTACTTGTATTGTCATTAAATAAAGTAAATACTTCTAAATGGGCAATTTACTTCCATTATAAATGTTTTTGTTTCTTTGTTTTTATTTTAAAGTGCTTAAAAATAAAATGAGCTGGTCATTGCTAGTAAATTAGAGCTATGAGATTAAGTTTCCATTTAATATGCTCTTTTCTATCATGAACTAGCAGATTTTTATATAGAACAGATGAGTTATTATATAAATACTGTATATCCAGCATGATATAAAACCGTGTTTATCACTTGTTTCAGGAGGGACCAGAAGAAAATGTGACTCCAGCATCATCCACAGAAGAGCTCAAGTGATGCCGTCATTAATCTGTGTTTCTCTCACACACAAACACACACATAGCTTGGTTTTATAAACAAGGTTTGGTATAGTACAGTTAAAGCATTAGCTCTTTCTTTTGTTTTCAGCAGCTCAGCACACGCACAATTAAGAAACCTGCATCTCTGTACACTGACATGTTCATAGTGAAAGCATTGTGTTTATATTAACATCAAGGCATGTGTGCTTTTACAGTAAAAAAGCTCAAGTTCAATTTAAATCGGTTTAAATTAATAGTATCTTTCTCAACTCGGGGCTGCAGTAAATGCATACATTTTAGCAGTCATATTAATATTTTTGGTGAAAATATTAGATGGAAGATACAGTATGAGATATATTTCAATGCTTTTAAGGACTGCATAGAAACCCAGAGGTGTCAAAACTAGTCAATTAGTTAGTTTTGATAAAATCACTTTTTCTCTTTTTTGTGCTTTGAAAAATCCAGCATATTTTGCTGTCTAATGCTATGTTTATTGAACGTTTTTTCACTCCACGTTAGCTTTCTCATGTATTTGGGCCCTTGTAAGTCAAATAGTGTCAGACGCTCATTTGTTGACTTATTTATTGGCATCAGCTGAACAGAGCTGGCATAATGTATGAGTCAGCTGAAGATGTTGTGTAAGTGTTTACTCTATCCGTGCCATAAGTTAAACAATTTGTGCTAATAAAGTTTTAACCACTCATCATGCTAAAGTTCAGCGGTGAAGTGAATTTGAGAATACAGGCGTCGCTCTCACAGAAGATACATGAAAACCTTGCAGTCTATATAGTGTCTGACCAAAGTAAAATTAAACTATCAATAAGTGTTAAGTTGTGTTTAAGTAATACCCCCCTGCCACCCCCAAAAAGCTAAAATTTACTTCCCCTCAGGTTATCCAGGATGTGAGTTTGAAAACTGTTTTAAACCATAAACTGGGTGAATTTTGAGAGGACAACAGGGGACTGACCTTTCCACTGGAGGAAGCTTTATTATCGATTATAATCTTGTAATTTGACTTGAAACGATGGTTTTAGAGTTAAAATGCTTTAACGATGGATTTGTGTCTTACAAACATGCAGTGTTTCATTTTGGATATTTAACTAAAGTTTACACTTTCTTGAAAATTAAACTTAAAGTAATACGTTGTCTTGACTTGACTTGCTGTGTTTTGTCTGGCTTGTAAAAGTTGACTTAACTCTGTAAATTATATGTCGGGGGAGGGGCGATACACGGAGACCGCACGCACATATAGTACGTCTGCAAGATGTCTGTTAAAGATCTCTTGATCTTGAAAACATCTGCTTTTTACAAACATCTGGCAGACGTCTTTAAGATGTCAGTTTTACATTCACTCTAATTCATAAACATCTTCAAGACATCTAATAGACGTATATTTGACATCTAAAAGGAGACGTCCAATAGATGTATTACAGATGAGCAAACAACCTAAATAATACGTCTTGCAGATGTCAAATAGATGTCTCCTAGATGTACGTGTGCTATCAGGGCGCGAAATACAGAGAAGCAGAGTGATCGCCGTTTTGAGTTAATGTCTGGAGTGGAGACCTGATGAGGATTCGTGTCGAGAAACATAAAGAACTGAGAGGAAGGTGAGTTTTTATTTTCTGTTTGTAATAATAAACAAATAATGTTACGATTTATTGGGTATAACAAATTCGACCATGCTCCACGAATGTTTTCCAGAGCCTCATACAGTTATATCACTTTGATTCACAGTGATTGTATATTAGTTGGTCTTCGACCTTAAGTCTTCACTGATTGTTGTTTTATTTCGGTTCCTTGTGAGAAGAACAGTGACCATGTTCCATGTAAGGCCGTGTGTGGTCAGCTGAGCCGACGTCCATCGGTAAATACCGGTCAAGCCATCCGCGGCCTGGGTTGTGCTGCACATATGTTGTGACATTAAGCTTCTAAAAATGCATCAGCTTTTTTGCCACTCCACACATTTGTACTGTAATTCTAAAAACAGACAAAGATTCAAATTCATCCCGGCAGTGGCTAACTTAACAGGTGTTCACAGATGACGACTCGCTTAAAGGCACAGGTTTTCCCTCACTAATTTTACAGTCTACTAGAGCCTCAAATACTAAAATAGCTACCCAGACAGCATTAAAGATCCCTTGATCTGGAAAGCATCTGCTGTCTACAAACGTCTGGCAGGTGTCTTTCAGATGTCAGTTTTACATGCATCATAAACATCTTAAAGACATCTAATAGACCAACACAGTCTCACGACCAATTCGTACATATTCGTCCGAGGTGCCTAATTTTTGCCAATTGTACTAATTCGTATGACCTCACTTGTACGATTTTGTACGATTTGTCTAAAACCATGTGATAAGTAGGTTCAGGTGCGGGGTTAAGTTTAGGTCATTCATACAAATTCATAGGAATTGGTAAAATATTTACAAATTGCCGTGAGATCAGGTTGAATAGACGTCTATTTGACATCTTAAAGGGGACCTCCACGAGACGTATTGCAGATGAGCAAACAACCTGAATAATACGTCTTGCAGACAACAAATAGCTGTCTCCTAGATGTATGTGTGCTATCAGGGTATAGGTTCCACTTCGGTTATCAATGCTTATATTTTAGTTGGATATTTTTAAACCTTTCTGACTGTTGTTTTATATTATTTTTTGTATAGTACAATTTCATATGCTTAGTCTTTAATGCTTGTACTGATATGCTAACTTTTCTACTTTTTTCACACAGTTACAGCTGTTGATCCATCCTCAAAGTCATTGCCACCTCAAGATATAAGGTTGTCTCCCTACAGAGTGAAGCTGGTTTTAAGATTTCTTTTTTTTTGTTACAATGAGTTACAGTAAACACATCCCTACTGATATAAAAATATTTTGCTGTTTTACTTGTTGAAGGCCTAATGCAATAACACAACATATTTAATGCAGAATATTGATTGTGCCAACATGCTACTCATGCTATCTCAAATGCTGAATGTTTGTCAAGTGTATACTAGGCGGAAAAATGAGCACTCATGAGAATTTGACCAATTTTAGATGCTTGTACTTAATGCTTTTAGTAAAAGTTGACTACATGAGTATGAGTTTTTTTCTGACAATGACTATATATTTTTGCAAATCATTCAAAGGTCATCATAGAGTAGACTTGCAATCTTTAAATTAATTGATGAGCAGTTTTTTTGTATCATTACACACGGCCTGCCGCTCCTCATTGTTCTCCACTTCATAACTTTTTCTTTCCCTCTCAGTTACGTTTTCTGTGGCTCTTTTATACCACACATATTCTAGTTTTGTGTAATATTACATATTTTTGATATTTTGATGAATTGGATTTTTAAACAATTGTGTTTTACATGGCTTTTTCATGAGTTTGTACTTGCTGGTAATAGTAAGATAAGCGAGGCTTGTTTGGCGTGCTGACCAGGGAGAATACTCAGGGTTAGGAGGGCTGCCAAGCCCTAGGATGAACAGCCCTGGGCTCGGGAGGGGTACAAACAGACAGCCATATCCTAACCCTGAGTCCCCCTGGTGAAATCTGAGGGGGAGCTGGGGAGGAGGCGGGATACTGAGATCGAGATGCTGAAGGAAGAAGATCTGGATATTTATAGGGAGTAGCGAGAGATCTGAGTGGAAGATTTGTGAGGCAGAGATCGGTTATTGATCACCTGCGCGTACTCCTCCCGAAATTGGTTTTTATAAACTTAATTTAAAACCTGTTTTCCTGACAAGAATTTGTATTATTAAACCAGTGTTAAAGCTTGTACCACTCTGCTTGAAATTGTTTCAATAAATTATTCAATATTTTTGAGCAGACCATTTACAAGACTCTTTATTATGAGCTGATTTGAGTTTTCTCAAACTGAGAATGTGACATAGTAAGTTGTCTTAACTCAGAGCATCAAGTTGAAACAACAAATGACCATTAGCTTAATAAATTGTAAAACATGATGTCTTTGAGTTGAAACAAAGAGTATCCTTAAGTTAAGTTTGTGTTGAGAAGAAACTCATCTACAGCTTGGATGGCCTCAGGGTGTATATACATTTTGGGCAAATTTAGAATTTTAGGTGATGCATTTTATTCAAGACTTCAAGAGCAGCCTTCTACAACACAGATTTATTGAATCTCTCATGAATAGTTTTTGAACTTCAGTGAATTCAGTTCTTAAATATGGTTGCCGCTTTTGTAAATAACCAAACTCTCTGTGTACAGTAAATGTAGCCTAGACACTTGCAACCCTTTTTAATATTTTTTTTAATGGCTTTCCGGGATTACATTTTTTCAGAGGTGAACAGGTGCATCATACTGTCTGACTGCTGACACTGCAGGCCTCTCCACAATAATTAATCTGACCAGACCACACATGACTGACAACTGAACCCAGCTTCATGAGCTAATGCCAAAATCATTCATATTGCTCCAGTTTTTAATCTTCAGTGACTAATGTCAAATTTTGTTTTACTTTTTGTTGTTTTGCTTTACGCATCACTATTACTCATTGGGCTTAATCATTTAATAAACCCATAATGTTAAAGATCAATTTGGGCAGTACTTTTTGTACAAGCAAATGCCACTCATTTTCTTTAGTAAATATAAATCTTTAATCAAAATCTTTATCACTACTCTCCTGAAAACTTGTTTGTACTTTTTGAGTATTCAAATCTAACACAATCTTTTCTAGTGAATTCAGTGACTAGTTATACACCAAAACTTGTTTTGTTGCCTTGAGGTAAAAGCACTAATGCCAGCTGGCAGAGTCTCAAACGTTCACCTGCGTTGACAAGATCGAGGAAGTCACATAAACTAGAAAATATTATTGTTTACAAGTAACCTTTTCAGGAAGATGAAGTGAGATCACCAGAGTTGTCATATACTGAAATATGTTTGCTGTATAACGCTGAAATTTCACACTGAATTACAAAGAAATGGCAGATCACAATTTTGAAGTAGAACGAAAAATTACAAATGTTTTATTTTTCACATAAACAAGTAAAATGTACCGTTTTACAGGTAAAATGATTAGTTTTACTTCTTCTTCTTCTTTTTTTTTTTTTCATAACTAAATGAAGACCATAAACTGTCAAGGTAACATTTTTATTTAAATTTATATTAGTAATGTAACAAACTAAATAACTGCATAAATAAGCAAATAAAACCTTCACAGACATAAAAAAGTGATGAACACACAACAAAATTTCTTTATCTGTTTTATTAAATAAATGTAAAAAAAACCCTATGTCTATATTTGTAAAATACATTGGAACCAACCATGGAGATACAAATAAGTCACACATAAAAATATACATAGCACTTAAAAAGATGTGAAATTACTTTAAAGGTTGAAAAAATAAATTACATTGTGGCATCTCGCCACAAGATGTCATGATTTTACGGTAAAGAGAAGCTGAAGTCTGAGGAAATGGGTAGATTTTAAACAGAAAAGGCCAGATTTCATATAGAATCTTTAGAACTGTTCGCCTGACTTTAATACATATGTTTAAGTGGTTTATTAACACAGCAGTTTATGCATCACTGATCCTGCATTTGGGTCTTCACTCGTTTGGCTGAACTCTGATGGGGCATGAGTTAATTAGTCAGAGAAGGTCATTATTGACACCTCATGACAGGGATTCCCATATAAACCTCCTTTACAATGCGGACTGTCAATTTAAGAGCCTCATCAACCACTGTGGAATCAAATCTGGACCCCTAAAAGGTATTATTTAATGTGACCTTTATATTAATCTGTCAATGTTACTATTCTTTTATATATCAGTCAGACTCTGTAAATCTTATTGAACCTTCACTGTTTATTGTCTACCTTATTGTACACTGTTTCAGTCTTTTACTTCAATAATAAAAACATTTTTTTTAGGTCAGCACTAACCTCAGACTGAAGCCATAAAATTAGAAAAAACAACTTATTTTAGGCTATTTATCTTACTTATTTTTCAATTTTATTTAACTTATCTAAAGCTAAAATATAATAATTCAAAAGATGACAAAACTAAATTACTAAATTTAAATAAACATTTAAAAAAAAGTAAAAAAAAATAAAAAAAAGACTAAAATAAATAATATAATAAAAAATATGCACAATCCACTATGGTGCTCTAGAAACTCTTATTATAAAAAGAAAAGCTATATTAGAAAACAAATATATAAGTTATAAACAAAAAAGTTTATTAGAACATGTTTTTATAAGAAGATACTGTTTCAGTCTTTCAGCTGCAAGATTATCATTTAATCAAATGTTTTATGTGTGGCTTCTTTGTAATGATCGTATTTATCATTAATCTTTGAGTGAAATTAATTTTTTCACTTGTTTTTTTCTTCTTCTTCAAGTAACCCCAAAGCACATTTGAACCCTTCAAATGTCTTGATGTCATTGCATTAGATAACAAAAAAAGTGACATTTATTTTAAAGAAAGCACTCTCAGGACTCTTTTTGTTCTGTGCACGTATTCCTGATTGAGTTCATGCAGTGTTGTGGCAGGCTTGCATTCAATAAAGCCATATTTGGCTCTCAGGGTCACAATGGAAAGCCCGGTCCAGTGCTCAGAATGGCATTGCATAAGCCGTCTTGTGATTTTGCCGCTTGCTGTGCTCTTGTGCTGATAAGGGTGAGATTTTAATGCTGTGTACAGCTCCATTTATACAAAAGCAGGTCAGTGTTAGAGCACAGGCTCCAAATGCAGGGCTCTTTCAGTGCCACAGCTGTAGATGAAATGGTGTCTTTTAGTTTATCAGGTTTGCTGCATGTGTGTAGGCCTTGGTTTATGGCAAAACGTATGTTTTAGGGCAGGGAAACTCAAAGTCTTGCCCATCCATAGGCTACAATACATTGCAATTCTTTAGCTAAAGTAATCAAAAAGTCACTGGTTGGGATGTGCTTTGTTCATTGTAATGCGTTCCAGATTTGTAACTGATTAATAGAAACATTTCACCCCGAATTGCTGTTTTGGCCTCATTGGGTACAGAGTTCAGAGCAATTTGTTCTGAAATTGACACAAAATGTTACTCCTTTTATGAAAAAAAAAAGTAATGATAGAAAACTTTTACAGCTTTTGTTCGTTTTAAGCACCAGGCTCCTTACAGTCATCTTGAGTCAGAAAACCTTTGAAGTTTTAAAGAATGTTTAACCAAAAAGTTGCTAGCCCCCTTATGCATTTTCATGAGACCGGGCTCATGTATCATGCAACTACTAGAGTGCAGATTATAACAAAAATGTGGGTGATCCCTAGACGCTTTTTCCATACTGGTGCATCTGCTGAGATCCGCCATTTTCGCGGAATTTACCCGGATATCCCCTCAGAGCAGCGCAGGAAAGAAACCAAATCTATTCGCCTTATTATAAGCCGGTGAATGGTTTGGAAACTGATATTTCACGGTAAAATAAAACTTCCCCACAGCTTGCTTTAACTAAAACCCAGATTAAACGTGTGTTCCGCTACACAGAGAGCCACGAACAGAGAAAGCAGCACCTGTGACGACGTCGCGTCCACTGAACAAGAACATAATCTGTCATTCACGTTAATTGCTCTGACATTCAAGAGCTCCTGCTTTCAGAAACGCATTAGTGTGTAGTCCTGTGAGAGCGCTTTTCAGACAGACTGCGTGTTCGACAGTAACCTTGACATAAAAAGCACATTTACCTGGTATTAAAACAGAGCAGCTGTGAAACAAAGCTGATGGCTGTGAAGGCATTTCAGATGGGAAGCGCGTCCGTGAGGGACCACAAATGTGTTGTCATCATCTTGACAAAAATTCACTTATATGAAAGATCGTCAGGAAAAGCGAATAAGAAATAAATGATGTAGACATTAATGGATCTGAAGTGACAGCTGGTTATTCATTTTTATGTTGTTTGAATAAATACTGGTAGTATTCATCCTAAAGTTTTTCAAAATCTCTATGCTGTAGAAGACTATTATCATTTGCATATGCATTTAAATATGCAAATCATCTGTGTTGTAACTGTAACCTTTTTATGGAAAAAACTGAACACCTAGTTAAAGATCAATATGCGACGGATGGAAATGGTCATGACATATCTTTTGATCTCTACACAGACTGCAACATGTCCTCACGGCCAATCAGAATCACCACTGCAGAGCAAACGATCAGCTTCAATGGTAAGATGTCAGACACATTTAGATATTTATTCTTCGAGCTGATGACTATGATTACGAAAACTATGATAATAGTGTTTATTTAGCATCAAATTAGCATTTTAAAACGATTTCTGAATACTGAAGGATCATGTGACACTGAAGACTGATGCTGATTCACAGTAATAAATTTAATTTTTTATTAAAAATAGAACACTGTTATTTTTAATATCAGTAATTAATTTCAATTATTTTGCTTATATGGGCCTGCGTATTACATTTCTATATATTACATTGTCATATGATGTAAAACCATATAGAATGCACTCAAAATGTTAAAGATTTCATATATTAGCAAACATGTTTATGTACTGTATGTGCAATACATTTTTGGACATATGTAAAAACACATGACATAACCGCATATAAATATACTTATCTTTTGTGTATATAGTATTGTTGCTACATATAATACAATATAAAACATCCTCATATGGATATTGTTAGAGTATGTGTATAGATATTTTATTATGAGGTTTTTATATAAACTTAATAACATTTATTTAGAGTATATATGTAAAATGTATATATTGCATGATTAATAGAGAATTATATGTATTGTGTAACACACTTCCAATATGATACACAATACATACAATTCTCTATTAATAGTGATTTTGATTCACCAATATGGTGATATGCCAAGTCACACTCACAATATCACCATATTTTTGCATATATTACCAAAAAATTAGATCAAGTGGCATTTGTTTTAAGTAAAACAGCAAAAGTTTATGATGAAATAATAAATATGTTTAAGTGATGAAATTATCTAGAATCAATTTGTTCTCTCTGACCCAGCAGGGGGTCATGACCCCAGAAAAAGCAGCACAATTCTGGACCTGGTGAGCGGCTGCCATGACCAGACCTCCAACACTGATGCTGACCATCCTTCATCCAAAGTCCATTGTGTGTCTTTAGGCTTTTGCATTCCTGAATGCTTATTTTTAACTCTGCAAAGCAACAATGTTAATAAATTAGCTCACATGCACATCGACAGCATTGAGACAGGAACATTGTGTGGATGAAAATGTATTAGACTTTAACTAAAGTGTTTTTTTCTTCTCTGGTAGTGCCCACAAAGACCAGCGAGGACAGAAGTGGAGTAATGTCTTCAACGTTTATCAGCTTACTGAGGTTTCCTCTCCTCTTGCTTTTGCTCTATGGGTTTGTGTGCTCACTCGACATCCTAAGCTCTGCTTTTCAACTGGCTGGAGGTAATTATTCATCCTTGACTGACCTTCACTCCACTTTTTGCATCTTTTAACCACATCTATTCTTCTAGCACACTGCCATTTTGGTGAAAAAAAAATTAATTAAATTTTTTTAGATTTTATTCATTTATGGATGCGTTTAAACTGTATTTTCAAGACAATTAAGCATATTTCTTAGTCAAATCCCAAATTTCTTTTATTTTGGGGGTCTATTTGTTTTCATGCAATACTAAAAATCTTACATACCCCAAACCTTAGTTTGAACCATGAAATGCCATTTTGAAATATTTTTTTTGCATATTTTTAGACAGACTATACATAATTATGAATATTGCACATACATACATATTTTTTTCTGATAAACAACATAATAAAGATAATTCAAAGATTAAAAAGACACAGATAAAAAATCTTTTGAGGTGTCTTTTATTTCATTGAATATAATATTCAGTATGTGTACTTGCTTTAAAAAGCAATTACTGTAAGCACATTTGCCAGACAAATTCCCATTTTCTTCTTTTTATTTTATTTTGGGGTCAAATGTGATTTAAACTGGTCAAATGTCAACTTATGAATATTATTATTACTACCTGTTTCTCTGTGAAGAGGGTTGTTTGCCATATTTTAAAGACCTTAGCACTTGCACATGTGAAAAATGCTGTGTTTTCAAGGCTGTGATCATTGGTTAAGCATTAAGATTTAGTTAATCAATTCTAAATGTATGTTTATGACAAGGAAGAAATGGATTTGCATGATTAGCTTCAGCATGCAGCTCTGTGGTGCATGTCATCTGTTCAAAAACAAACCACACTGCGCTGTTAAAGGTTCGTTTCAACTGAAAACACAATGTTGTTGTTTTTTCATTATTCGATTGTCATTCTTTGTCAAACCTGTTTGAATAGCTTTTTTCTCCTTTTCTTTGGAACCCAAAAGGTTTTGTTTTGAAAAGATAAATTGAAAGTCAATAGAGAATAGATGGGAAAAAAAAGAAATCAAAATAATCAACCGTATCTGTCTCTAAACAGTTTCACTGGGTGTCAAGTTTTTTGTTCCAAGGAAGAATCTGTTGATGCTGGTTTGCAATTACATAATTTTTGGTCCTTTTAAGATTTTGAGATCAAATTTAGTTAACTAAAATAAATCAAATGTTTTACATTTCTTGCTCTTTTGTCAGGCAAAGTGGCTGGAGACATTTTCCAGGACAATGTCATCCTATCCAACCCCGTTGCAGGACTCATGGTGGGGATTCTGGTCACGGTTCTGGTCCAGAGCTCCAGTACTTCCACATCCATTATAGTCAGCTTGGTCTCATCTGGATGTAAGAAACACAAGTCAGATTTCTGGACTAAACCTATAACCCCAGATAAATGTCTTTTCACTATAGCTGTCAACTGATTGTATTTAATTAAGTGAAGTGCACCATGGGCCTTTTCCAAAACTGGAAGCTTTAAATAGTTGTGTAACATAACTTCCTCTGTAGCCTGAATAAATGGCAATACCCGTAGCATGGGTTTACTTGTTGGGATTAATTTACAATTCATCATAGATGTTTCATCAAAATGTGTTAACCATAGTTTTCCATCATTAATCGGGTATGATGAAATGAGGAAATGTCAAAATATTTGTGTTTTTACTACTATTTTTTGGGGTTCATCAACATATATTTTAACCAGACATAAATATATATTTTAATTTTTGCTGTGAAACACCCCCAGTCATTTAAAGGCAAAAAACTTTTAATACACAAAGTGCCTTTAGAAGTCAGTATATATTGTTTGATGTTGCTGGCTTATAGTCAGTCATTTAAAATTATATTGTTATATTGTACATACTGTACAGACATAAAAAAACACTTGTTTAAAGGCCATTAAAGTATCTCAGCTTTATTTTAAAAGCCTTTTGACATTAGCTTAACGTTTTGACATCCAAAGTTCCTTTTAAGTTGTCTGTTAACAAAACAGCTGCGACTTGTGGCTCTATTCAGAGCGATCATCTGCAAAACTGTTGTGACTTCAGATACTTTTTTGCGAAACTTGGCCCTGGATGATGCAACCGTGTCCTTTTTATTCCACATTATTTCCAGAAATCTGCATCTCTAGATGTTGTTCCTGCTTTGATTAAGGAGCATCGGGAACAGATTTAGAGAAACGTAGCATTACATCATGTGCTTACCAATATCTAAATGGATGGGTTCCGTCAGAATCAGAGTTTAAGCAGCTGATAAAAACATCACAAAGTAATCCACACCACTCCAGTCCATTCTTGTGAAATGAAAGTCTGCATGTTTGTAAGAAACAAATCTATGGAAGCCTGTTTGCACCATTGAATAATATAAAAAAAGGTTATTTTTTTTAACGTTATTTTTTACTCAGTGGAGAAATGGGCTTCCATACAGATCCATCATTTTGACGTCTTTAACTTCAAATCATTGCTTTCACAAATCAGCTTTCTATAAAAAAAACTTGTCCCTTGTAGGAATATGAAGAGAGATAGACAAAAATGCACCAAAAATGTTTTTTCACTTGTCGCCTTGACCTTTGAACCCCACCGTATGAGTGTGAATGTTATAAATAGTGGATGTATTAGAGCTTGAATAAATTAGGGCAGGTGAGTTTCTGAAGCCAAAACAACCTTTTGAAATGGTTTTAAGAGATCAGCCTTGAATGACACATTGCTCTTTGAATGGGACTTGGCTTTTCTAAAATGTAGTAAATGAATTGAAACTGATGGATGTATGTGTCCTGACACAGAATGCTCTATGTGCCTTCAGTTAAAACACAAGCCATGATCCACACCAGCTGCAAACCCTGGTGGCATAAGGAGCAGTAATTACTGCAATTACTGATGCTAAACTACCCATTCATAGTATCTGAATGGAAATTTGACTTGACTCTAATGCTTGACAGATTTAAGAGTCAGTGGAAACAAATGAGAAAGAAATGATCTGCGTCACTGAACAGAATAGATGGAAAATATTTTGTTGTATTTGCTAAAGCATGCATCACTACTGCTATTGCTCATGCTTTATGATCTATGTGATTTATGTGTTTGTAGTGCTTGAAGTGAAGTGTGCCGTCCCCATCATTATGGGCTCCAACATTGGCACGTCTGTCACCAACACCATCGTCGCCCTGATGCAGGCAGGAGAGAGGAATGAGTTTAAACGGTACCCGATGACTTTCACCATCGCCGTTATCTTCACTGTTTAATCACACTGGCACGCAGTCTTTCTGATCACTTCAAGTATCCATGAGTTCTTTGCCAAATGCGTTCTTAATTTCGGCAGAATTGATCTCTTTAAGTGGAAATAAAATCAAAATTGTCCTTATTTACATTGTAAATGCATGTTCCCGGTCTTACTGTGAATAATTTATCAGTGCACTCTATCCTTAAAAGAAAAGGCCAATCTGTTATCAAAATGCAATACCTTTCAGTAAAATGACTTGCATTACTTCCCTTGTTTTCTGAAAAAAAAAAAAGAAAAAAAACTTAAAACAAGTGAAAATCCACTGGGCTCAGGCTAATAAACTTTTGACATATAATTTCAAAGTTTCCCATAGTCAGTATGTAGTATGTTGTGGACCCATCAAAATAAAGTGTAAGGAGAAATTAAAAAGACAGTCTAATAAAACTCTAATGACTGTTAGTTGACAAGTTACTTAGTGTTAGTTGAATATCTAAAGTGAACCATCGAAATGCTAATTATTTTTGTTTGGTTTTGTTTGTTTAACTTTATTTATTTTTTTATTGAATTTAGAGTTTTTTATTTAAAATTATTATATAAGTATATTAGTAGGTTCTTTTTTTTTCTTCTTTATTTATTATCTTTTTATGTATTTAATTAAAGGTGCCATAGAATGGAAAACTGAATTGACCTTGGCATGGTTGAATAATAGCAGTTCAGTACATGGACATAA
>JAUMHQ010000071.1:5276251-5287732 GCA_032361165.1 Enteromius paludinosus
TCGTCCTCCCTGATCTTGCACAGCGTCTGTGCAAGGAGGCTCACTGGGGGAAAGGCGTACTTGAGCCCCGGAGGCCACCTGCATGCCAGAGCATCCTTGCCGAGCGTCCGAGGGGACTCGATCAGGGAATAAAATAGCTGGCAATGTGTCGACTCGGGGGAGGCGAAAAGATCGATCTCGGCCTCCCCGAAGTGATTCCAGATCAGCTGGACTACCTGGGGGTGGAGCCGCCATTCTCCAGGGGGGGTGGTCTGCCGTGAGAGCTGATCCGTAGCAAGGGGAGCAGTCTCCCTCGGTAACACCACGGGACTACACGGTGCGTGAGAGGCTCGCGCAGATCTTTCACTGGACGAGGCACACTCAACAGTCACCTGGAGATCCCCCAGCTGCCGTGAACCGCAAACGGTCCAGCGTTTTATTGCCACGGGAAGATCGCGAGGGGAGCCGTCCCACGAGTGAGAGGCGGGATCTCAACGTAGCTAGGGTCATACGTTCGCAATGAACGCATGAACCCTCCACAAACGCTGCCTGAGCATGCTCTCGGCCCAGGCATGACAGACAACGCTCATGGCCATCAGACGAGGTGAGGAAACTACAGCACCCAGTAACGCACGGTCGGATCGACATCCCACTACAGAACACTTCACCAACCGTAGAAATTTGTGCTCTTTCTTCCTTGTCGCCCAGGGAGACCCAACGCGGCAACTCCGTGCACTCAAAGGGTCTTTGCTCGCTGGATATGCAATGGCTGGCACAGTTGGCCTTTAAAAAGGCCACCAGCCCGCAGGGTCCGCTGACAGCCACCCAGAAATGCTGTCAGACGAGAGAGCAGGAACGGGAACTTCTTTGATGTTATTAAAAATGATCTCCACAGCAATTCCGTCGATCAAAGTCAGGATACAGCAGGGGATCAGCCACAAAGCAAACGGCTCTGAAGCGAAAGTCTGCATGTGCACTGTGCGCGTGCCCTCTTATACTCACGCAGTGATGAGGTGCACCTGAGCGCAATCAGTGCACGCCAATTTTCATTTGCCTTTAGTAAAAGCCCAAAGGCAATTGGTCTCTCTGGCGAGTTCCCATATGTAACGTCGAAGTGATTCAACTGAAAGGGTAATGTAAGATATTTTGGATGAAGACCAGGTACCATTGACTGCCAAACAATTAACAGTGTTAGGGTCCAGAAAAGTGGGAAAGACTTTGTCAGAGTAGTCCATCTGCCATCAGTAGATCAACCATAATGTTGTGAAGCTATGTGAATGCTTTATGTATGGAAAGAAAACAAAAATAATGCCTTTATTCAATGATTTGGCACCGTACCATCACCATAGTGCATACCCACAAGCTTTATTTATTTATGCTTTTCTACTGCTAACTTAATTTTACTCTCAGATGTAAAAGAGCAGTTAGTTAAATAGCTTTATTAGAAAACTTCTTTTGGAAACTGCAGTGATATGTACTTATTGGTACATATTTCATGTCTCGAGTGCACCCAAGTACATTTATGTCATGACACCAGGTAGCAACCACTCTGGGTGAGTACATTTTCAGCACATTTAAATTTTTGGGTGAATTGTTATCCATGGGTCAGTTCTTAGGACGCAAATCCAACTCAAACGTAAAAATTTTTAAAGGAAAATATAGTTGAATCCACATCCACGCTTAATCTGTGATCATACTGTAAATAGGGTCAGAACAATTGGTCTTTTATGGCTTATGTCAGTGAGTAAAAGAGCTTATTTAAACCAAACGTTAGACGGTTTTTCTGGGGAACAAAACAAAGAAAGCTGATATTTTGAGGCTGTATTCATTGAAGTGAATGGAAGATTAAGTAGTATATGTGAAGTACGGAACACCATTTTAATTAACTGTCTGCTTGTCCAGGTCTTATAATGTGAGTAATGTTACTTCTAAGTATGCAAATGAAAGCACAAGATAAACGTCTGCCAAATGCAGTGAAAGTAATCAAGGTGAGAATGTACTAAATGATAGAAGTCTTTTCTGAAAGGATGAATCTGTGTGTTTTTTTTTTTTACATTTCTAGATGAATTTGTCATAGAACTTTGCTTGTTAGTTTATTATCTTTACAAGTGAATCACGAACAGCGATAAGTCCTTGAACAAGCTGTATGAGTCTCGAGCATCTCTTGGTGTCTGACTTTGCGATTTGCAGTCTTTTTATGGAAAGATCGGAGATAAATTCCTGAGAGGGTTTCTGCTCGCTGCAAAAGCTCTGATGATAAAAGCTCAGAAGCCATAATAGAAAAACAAGTTTCTGATGAATCCCCAAGAAATGTCTCTGAAGAAAAACACAGCTGTTATCGTAAGATTACCTAAATGTATAAATGGGCAGAAAAGCCGAACAGACTCAAGGCTACTTAGAGAACTAATATTTCACATACTGAACGAAACACATTGTATATGTTGAACAAGCATTTTTAGAGCTCACTATAAATATATATATATAATGTCTATAAAATGAAGTACATGCACAGTATATTTTTGGCAGCTTTTATCCAAAGAGATTTACAGTGCATTCAGATTATATTTTTTGATCAGTATGTGACCTTGGTGTAGCTATAGCCAGTCCAAACACTTTCACCTTCAATTACCCTGTAATGGATGGCTGTGGGCAAGCACTTTATTTGAAAGACAGTGATGTTTAATGCAGCATTTTTAACAGGGACACCATAAAACACTCACATCTCTTCACTAATGAGTGCTACTTTTGCCTCATAAATGTTAAGAGGGTTATGTAATCAGTGTTGCCCTGAAATCATCTTTCTATACATCTAGTGAGAGGAGACAGGTGTTGTCTAACTACGCACACACTGCTAGCGTTCAGGCTCTGTTCAAACCGAATAAGCTGTCTGCGTAGAGCCATTCAGGCCAGGGCTTGTTGTCCATGTGTTGTAGCTTGAAGGTTATCTTTATGTTGGTGTACTCCTACTGTAAATGTTCACAAGCTCTTAGCTGATTTACAGTACACCTTTGTTGACCCATCTTGCATTAACAACCCCCTTTGCTACTTATCTGACCAGATTAATATCCCAGAAGTTTAAATTATGCTATACTCTGATTAAAAAGTGTGATTTTTTTTGAGCAGTGTATTATTAATGTCTTTCAAAAACAAAAAAGCAGAAACCAGTACTATAAAATATATAACTGTATCACACACACACTGATATTCTTCTCACAGAGCCTGTTGAACTGGTGGTATTTAAGGCTCTATTTCTGTTACAATGCTGCTTTAGAAGACAGCTGCCTATATAGACAACAGATAGCATGACAGCTTGCTAGGTTTTGGTATAGGGCCTATACGGCAACTCTGAGTTACATAACAGAGTGCTCACCATCACTTATTCTAATGAACGTGCTGCTCCATGCAAAAGCATGTGTGCATACTAACCAGTCCTCACTGCAAAGACTGTAAATTCGATTATGCTTCTAAACAAGAACATAGAAATGAGGAACAAATTCTTTTATTGATTTTCACTAATAATATTTCACTAAAGGTAACACTGATATTCATCCTCCACTGGGTTATATGTTACGGATGAGAGTGTGCATGTGAAATTTATCCAGAGAATAAAGCACAATATTTGATATTCATTTAATATTTTTTGTAGGCTTTCCAGGATAAGGCAATTTTATGGGCATTCAGTCATTCCGAATGTTTTTACGCTGCTTTGAATCTTACCAAAGCAAGTTTATACCTGTCGCCATGCCATATTCTCTCTCTGCCATTTAGATTCAGTTTGTAAGTGCTGCTACTGCGTGTGAAGGTCTGTTTTGTGCATCTGGGCCGGTCCGTGTCGTGACAGTAGGTCACGGCTGAGTGTGTGTCTCTGTCATTTCAGCCTCATTTGCACTGCCACTAAACACACAACGCTGTTTTTATTTGTCCGCTGTAAATGGCCCAGGCAGTGGAAACAGCTCTCCTTGGTGTTTTCCCCCCAAATCACAAAAATAGACCGTTTTAAAGATGGAATTTTGATGTACATTATTTGTTTCTCTAAAGATTTGCATAGAAGTGTGATGGAAAACAAAGCTATTAAAGGGAATTAATTAAAAGAACAGTTCACGCAAAAACGAAAATTTGCTTTTAAGAAAAATATACTCACCCAAATTTGATCTTAGATGAGTTTTGAGAAATGATGATTACATCGCTCGCACATCATATGAAGCAAAACATTGAATGTTTGATTTTAATGTTTTGTTTTATTTTATTTCAAATCATTTTAAGTCATGGCCAGGTTTCCCGAAGTTGCTTTATTGAGCTAAACTTTAAACCAACAGTTCCTCAACTTTGTGAGACGTAAGTACTGAAGCTTCTTCTCTACTTACCAAAAACGTTCTTGGCAGGATTTTTCAATAATTAATGTGCTTCAGGAACTATTAAATCCATCTCTGCAGGCTAATCAGAGATATTTTTTGAGGTTTAGCTAATCACAGTTGAGGTTTGGTTCTGAGTTGACTCATTAAATTGTGCTGTTCCCATCCAATATCTTTGATCCAAAGCTTGTTTGGAAATGTTGCGCAAGCACTCATGAATCAGCTCACAGTCTCAGACTTGTTCAAGGTTACAGGTTCTTTTAGTTGCTAAATTAGTAGCCTGACTACATCAGACTTCGTATTTCTGCTTAATTTCAGTTCGCTAATCTGTACTCTGTCTGATATAGCTATCTCTCCGGCTCCAAAACGGCCGGACAAATCAACGAACAGAGGGCACGCTTAGAGCCGTGACGTAGCTGCTAAGCGCCAAATTTAAGATTATAGTTTAGCTTAGGGAAATCTAAAACGACAGCGGACATGGAGACACAGGATGCTTTTCGCTCTGTTGTGGAGAAGATTCCCAGTATTTGCCAACTGAAGAATCGAACAAGAGTAGTGTTTGGTTCACATTTTGAATGGAGGTGATGCTGTGGACCTATACTCCCAGTTACGATAAGTAACAGACAGGTCAGTATCTCCTTTCTTTTCCAGTCTTTGAATATTTCCATGTCATGTTGTAATCTTGCAATTAAATTTTGCTCAATGGTTTGTTTTTGCCGCATATCTGTGTTTGAGCCGACATACTGTACGTTATAGCGTTATGTAATTGGCTTATGGGTACACCAATGATTTTAAACTTCAGACGGGAAAGTAAACGCTTGTCAGTTATGCCCTTCCAGACTTTGTCTACGAATCAAAGCGAAGTAGAAGAGTTTGGTATTTAATTTATTTTATTGGTATGTGTTATTGTAATCTTCTTTTCTTTTTTTTTTTTTGCATGTGAACTTGACCATTTTGACACAATTTGTCAATGTATGTTGTGTTATTATGCCTTTATTTGCTTGTGTCATTGACTTTAACCACATTCCGAATATGATACTGCTGTGTAATAATAACCATCTGCTGTGGTTTCAGACAGTTCAATATGTTGACACAAATGTCCTTCACATCTTTTCACAATTGCTCAGTTTGTTCACTCTTGGAATGATAAGAGTTTCAGCTCAAAGCCAAAAAACATTCTGGACAGCCTGGACAGTTTGTTCCTGAGATGTTGCTAACCTTTGAGCAGCTGTTTTATTAAATATTGCTCTGTGCAAATGCAAGCTTGTGTGTATGTTAATTGTTTATTTGTCTGTGCTTATTTATGCCTGGATTCCAGATTGAAACTGTGGAAGCATCAGAGTCATTAATCAAAATAAAGTGAATGATTCTGTTTGCATGCAGCAAAATTACAAAACAGACTTTGCGTTTTGTGATGTGCTGTGTTACTCATCACCAGTGCTAGGCTGGTGTGACCAGTTTCCAGAACGTTGCTATGCAAAGTGTTTTTGCCATGGTGTTTTTTTGAATGTTGCTAGGTTATTCTGGGCAGTTGCTAGGAGGCTGTTTACAAGCTCAAGTCTCTATCGTTTGACAACAATATGACATACTTTTACTTTACATCTCACTCTTACTCATACCATTACAATTCCAAGTTTACATTTTACAATTTCTAGTGTGTTAAATGAGACCCACGTCACTAGTACAGTATGTTGTGATTTTTAGATCACACATTACTCAAGGTGCAGTTAGGAATATACCACGTCAATTCCCACCTCTGGTGAGAAGACTGTTCGTTTGTCAATGTGGCCACTTTTCCACAAGCTGGTCAGCAAATTTGAATTTATGCACCGGAGGGAAATGGTCAACTGATTGATTTAAGACTCTGGTAGTAGAGTCTTGGATCATCAATACAAAGATGACATAATTGTAATAAGATTAATGACATTTATTAAAAGTGAAAATTACCCCGTATTTTACTCACCCTGAAGCCATTCTAGGTGTATATGGCTTTCTTTTTTCAAACGAACACAGTCTGAGTTTGCTAAAAAATCTTTTCTGGCTTTCCTTCCAAGCATAGTGTCCATTATCTTAAAGCGCTGTGATTCAGATACAGTATATACGCAAGTACTGTGACATAAAACTAACCTATAAGCCTTCAGGTGGTTTTCAAATGTCCTCTGAAGCAGATTGATGGTAGCCTGGGCCCGCCCATACTTCCTGTGACGCTACATTCTATTTCGCGAGCAAAGTCAGTCTGGCAAAGCTGCCGTTTCAGAGAATTTCTGTTCCCAAAAAAGTGGGAACCAATGAGAAACTAACTCTACCCCTGTCCCTACGCATACGTCATCGGAATGAGTGGTCTGATTGGTTGTAGATTCGTCCAGTAGTATACAGAGGCATCTGATGGACGCAGGTTAAGCCCGCCTCCCAGGGGACGGGTTGTAAGGTAGCTTGGCCAGACTAAGCTCCTATGAGATTTAAAGTCGCGGAAGCCAGGCTAGATTGATGGGTTTTTGTAACAAAAATATTTTGGCTAGATCACAGAGTTCCGGCTTCTTGGCTGACCTGTGACTAAGTTGCGTTATTAGTTGTATGTCGAGTCAGAAGTCAACCAAGAAGTCACTGCCACCTGCTAGCCGGCAGGTGGCGGTGATGCACCTTTTGAAACAGACTGTGTTCATATGAAAAAACAAAACCTAGGATGGCTAACCTAACATATGGGGTATTTTCCTTTTGGATGAACTATTCCTTTAACAATAGATAAGCAAGAGTAAATACAACAGAAGACGTGTGTTCGAGGCGGATTCTGCCTCTACGGAGGTCCTTTGCGAACTGGGCTGTTTTGCTTTCAGAGCAGCAAGAGTAAGACAGGGTCCGTCACTGATAGGTCCTTTGTAACTGATACGTAGTCAAATGCAACAAGGGAGGTTTAGGTCTTGAAGTATCTTTCCGTATCAGGCCAGACGTTGTATCTGTTGATGTCCTTACCTCGCAGGATTGGGTCTCAGAACAGTTGTCTCTGCTGCTGTCTCTCTGGACGTGCCAGTGACTCAGAACAAGGAGTGTCTTTTGAGAAGGATAATCTCTTTCTGATGAGCAGGAGACTGAAATGTGACGCCTCTTCATTCCAGAAATGTGATTGACCAATTGTGTCTGAGGAGGCCATGGTGTTGACTGGCCTAGTGTGGAACTCATTTGCCTACTGTGGAAAACTAAGTTAAACAGGGCCTTCATTCTTGAGCAAACCACTTTCAAACCATTATCAGCATCATAGGGAGCACAAAGAGTCCAAACATGATAGAAATCACTTATTCACACCATAATATGTTAATAATAGGCCTGCTTCTAGGAACTTTTCTGTCAATGACCGTCAACACTTCATTTGAGGATGAAGTGAATCCCTTGCAGTTTGTGCCATCTAAGGTCTACAAACATGGGTATAAATATGTTTATGTTCCTCCACCAAGATCCAATCACTGTGAGTACATCTCCCTCCACACCAGCAGTTAGAGAGAAACCCTACTATAAACTGAAACTTGAAATGCCAATTTGACTGTTGTTCACAATACAATATACTATACATCTGACAGTTTTCATCTTTACCCAAATCTCACAACTGCAAGTTTACATTTTTACAAGTTTACAGTCAAAATTCCATCTTTCAATGCTGTTTACATCTGAATCCCATTATCACAAATGCAGGTTTTGACTAAATACCATTTTTTACAATTCTGAGTTTGCCAACAATCCAGTCTTAAGATTACAAATTTACATTGCACAATTTTAAATGTACATCTCAATCTCACAATTGCAAGTTTACATTTCAAGATTCTGAGTTTACATATCACAATATTTGACAGATAATAAACAGAATACAAAAGAGAAATGTCTTCACAATTCAGATTTTTCATAGAATAGCATGTTTATTTCCAACAAAATAAATTGATATCTGGCAATTCTGAATTGCCAAAAAGATACAAATGTTGCAGTTACTAAAATTATATATTTTTATTTATTTATATTTTATTCTGTGGCACAGACAGTCTTCCATATTCCAACAAGTCAAATGAATTTACCCAGTAGCAGCATGCACAGTTCTAAACGTTCTTCTGAAGAACAGTGAGAAAAACAAGAGAAACATGAACTGTATTTATTTTATGTCTTTTTCTTTCTTTTCTTGTTGCATTTGCCTCAACTCAAACTCTTCTCTGGCTCTTGTTTTCAGCTCCTCTCGAGCATGTGGGGGTCCTGATGCCATACGAGGTAGGAACATTGTGTTGAGCTGTGGGATCATTTCACAGCAGCGGTGCTTCTTATTTACACTCTATCCAGCACTGCTGTGAGTGCAACCGAGCGCAGAAACAAAAGCGGAGCTCTACCGGCCCTTGAGTTCATCCGTCTGCGAGAACAAACAGAAATGAAAGTATCCCAAGTCTCCATATCCTCTGCCCAGGTTTGTGTTGGGCAGCTGCCAACACGACGAGGGAGAATAACACAATGAAGTATTTCTTTAATTTGTTGAGTGTTAACATTTACTGTCTCTTTTAACCGTCTCTGGCACACGGGGGAGCCTGAATGTTGGCAATAAAGAGGTTTTGTTCTTTCCTTCAGGGAAAATTGAACTTTCTTGATGAAAGGTTATCATCAAAGTTTAATATTTTGTGGGTTTTAAATATCTTACACAATTGTGTTTCACAATAATACAGCATTTAAATGTTTGATAGGTTCTGACTGGCAGTGGTTGTGAGCTTTTATGTAACACTTTTGTTTTCAGTGTGAAGACAAGCTTCTTCATGAGAACTTATTTCACATAAATTGTTATCTGATTGTGATATCACGATTGCAATGGCATTTACAGTATAGTGTGCAGAACCATGGTCCAAGAACAACATTACACTACAATAGTTTTTGAAGGAATAATTTAGCCCCAAAAAAAAAAAAAGATGCTGACCCTTCCAAGACTTAGATGAGTTTGTTTCTTCTTCAGAACAGATTGAAAGCAAACGTTTTTATGAGTTATGATCTGGTCATTTGACCAGATGTGTTAGTTATATTTAGGGAAGGAGCTAAAAAAAGATTTGAAATAAAATAAAACAAACATTTGTTTCTTATAAACATGCAGCTTTTCATTTGACAATTTGTTAGCTGATGTACTGAAGTAGTGTGAATAACCTGTGTATTATGACGTTTTTATCAGCAGTTTGGACTCTCATTCTGACGGCACCCATTCACTGCAGAGGATCCGTTGGTAAGCAAGTGATGTATTATATTACTCCAAATGTGCTCTAATGAAGAAAAAAAAACATCTTCCTTTTGGACTACATTAGTTTATCTTTAAAGAGTCACGCACTAAAATTGAAATCCTGCTCTTTATTAAATGTTTTTTTTCTGTGGCTCTCACAGATGTGCTGCTTATGACATAAACAATCACTTTTAATCTACAAATTAATTTTTTGGCTCAAGCATTAGGGGCGTGTTGTGCATTAGCATCATGCGCATTGATTCCCAATGAGTCAATCACATATACTTATGCACTCAAATGAAGCATCAAGCACTTAATTGTTCAGTGGTTGACTGTAACAAATGAAGCTTGGCTTAAGGCCGCGGCGAGGGTCCAGTATAACAGCTAATAGCAGGATCTGCCGCAGGGGACTGTCGGATGTTTCATTCACTTTTTTAATTCATTTTTCCTACCAGTGATGATTACAGATGGAACTTAGTATTTAGTCTCAACCTGAAATATTTAATGTGATTTGATTTATTTAGTACATATTTTAGTACCATAGGTGCTCTCACGATAGACTTTTAACAAGCCTCATATGCATGCAAAGTTGAAACTTTTTAGATCAGTACACTGACAATTTCAGTATGAATTCTACATTTAATTCAGATATTTTACAACAAAAAGTACAACATAAAGTGTATGCAATTTCTGAGTGAAATAGTTTCTAAATCCTAAAAAGCACCTTTTTGTGACTGCATATTTTCATTTACTTTTGAAAATGACTGCATTTAATGCATGACTTAATGTGATCTCTTCAGCAAGGCATCATTTAGCTCAACATAAAAATGGAATGCTTAAGCTACACAATTAACATTATAGCTTATTTGTTCTATACCAGCTGGTTCACATTAAATAATGTGATTTCCCAAACCTACTACAGGTGAATCTCATCTAGAGGCAACACACAGGGTCATAAAAATAATGAATTCCTGAATAAACATACTTAAAATTCCAAACTGCAAGTTCTTTTCTAAAAACATGTCAGTGACAGGTTTAATATTAATGCTCATATGTACGTGCGCAACATTCCAGGAGATTCCATGCTGAGATTTCATGAGAGCGTGGCCCTTCGTGAGACATAAAGGTCAGTGGATGTCTTTAACTATGAGCATGTGTGAGTGTGTGACGAGCTGTTTGCTGCATAGATTTAGACAAATGTATTATTACATCACTTGATCATCAATGGATCCTCTGCAGTCAATGGGTGCTGTCAGAATGACAACACGTATTGTAGTGAATTGTAGTTCATTTTATTTAGTCTCTTTATATCTCAATAGTACTTATATTCAAAGTTGTGTGCATAATGTTACAACATGTCAGAATCAATAGCACAGGCCATCAAATGAGATTCTGGTGCTTCAGTTGAGAGGAAGATTTACATTTAATTCTGTTCTTTACATAAAGGACTTTATAATATAGTTGTGTGGGAGTTTGTGATGTTTTGACCTTGTTGCAGCTTGATAGCTGTGATCATTACAGATTGTCGTTGTATCGTTTACAAATCCATTATTTTTCCCGTAATTTAACAATATTCTACACCACTCTGTCCTTCTCTTTTGACTTCTACATTGATGACTGATTTTGTATGATTTGTCTAAAATGAAGTGTAAAATTTGTTGTTTATTGAAGGTCTGAAGAAAGAACTTGCAGCTAAATTGGACTCTTGTTGTGTTTGAAAGTGATAAGACTTCAAGTTTTATGGAGGTAGCAATCTTTGATATTACTTCGGTCACTGTCGTTATGGTTAAAAGTAAGGAATACAGGCTTGACTCCCGTTGTGCGTTCATACAGACAGAATTCTAAACACAACTCAATCAATCACTTTTATTTATATAGCGCTTTTAACAATACAGATTGTAGCAAAGCACTGAACATTATCAAATA
>JAUMHQ010000071.1:5300911-5312395 GCA_032361165.1 Enteromius paludinosus
CTAAGCTACATACCTTCTATGTACATATCAGAGAACAATTTAAAATATTGTCTCAATGCATTCTATGGCACCTTTAAACAGTCTTGAAAGCTGTGGCGTTTTAAACAGCAAACTAGTCATTCAGACAACATATCTTAACATTAACATTTACTGTGATCTGGACCTTGGTGACCTCAAGACTACACGTTTAACTATATACTTACGCTATTATGCTACGTTATTATACCTAAGTTATTTACCCTTCATTCTCAGAAATAAAGAAAGAAAAATCTGTCACTGGGGGTGGTAACTTTTCAAAAGGGACTCTTTTGTCCCTACAGAATTAGGTTAAAATATTCAATTATATTTCATATAGTTTCCTTCCTTATTGGAAGATACAGATTAAGTTTTCATAAAGATCCTGTTTTGGTGTTGCATCAAGAAATTCCTGCAAAGGCCAGTGTAGAGCAGGTACTGAGATGGAACCTGTGAGTTATGTTTCCTGGGGGGCAGTAATAAATGATGCACCTCTAAGAGCATATGGAGGTAAAAAAGTTTGGAGAGTCTTCATTGAGGAAAAAGGACATGACTTATACCCATTCAGCTCAAATTGAATCCAGAAGATGCAACTGGTATGAGCATTCATATTTTCATCTGTGTTGATGTCAAATATCAACTTATGCCAGTGTTGTCATAAGTTATGAGGATTTTGTTTGATTTGTTAGATTATCTGAAAGGATATACGTGTATCAACATTATACTGTAGTTTGTTATAAATGTAACTCATTTGATAAAGATGAGTTGGTTCCTTGCGTTCTTCATAACTCAAAAGCCATTTATCAAGTTTCGGCAGAGCTAAAGTGGGAAACTTGACAATTGGATTTAACAAAGGCATTTTCGTTCCACATTTTTTCCTTCAAGGTTTCAGGGAAATTCAATTTTGATGTTACCTACAGTTCCCTGAATGTGGCTGCAGTAATGTTTTTTTAATGCATAAATTCTTTAGGGAAAATCCTTGATCTTTTTTTTGTCTTTGGCCCTGACTACAAGTTTTCATGTGGATACAAGTTTTTATAGATTATGGGGTCACTGACAGCCTCCCCACCCCATATCCATTCATAAATGTGGACCATAACTCTGTTCCTGCTGCAGAATGTTTTTCACCTTTTGGGGTTTGATGAAATCCCTAAAGCCAAGTATGAACATTAGTAATGCTAATGACGCTCGCTTTAGCACTGCAATGCAGTAAACCCTCTTACCTTCTGCCAGATCAGTGCTGTGTATGTTCACAAAACAGCATGTACCTTTTTCAAAAGAGCACAGGCAGGGTCTGAACAGTGTCTATCATGTAAATCCAAGTGTAACTGACATTGTGAGTCAGATATTCTTTACTTAATCAGTTTGTTTGAAAACAGCAAAACTTAGTGATGGGATGCAGTTACCACCAAATGGTTTTCCATAACGTCTGTTAGGATACCAGGTAGTATTTGGGTCAGACACTGCTTGCTGGGCGGCCAAAAATCTAAACAAACATGAGAATCCAGAGCGACATGTCAGTCAACAAGAAGAGCCTGATGGTTCACCGCTCAGAACTGGAGGAATAAGAAGGTTTTGTGCTTTTGTTTTAGGATTAAGTGACTAATTTGGAAGTCAACTTGGAGGATTAGGCCCGGAGGAACAATCGTGTCGGGATCAGCCAGTCCTGTGATAGCTTCTGGCTGGCCGCTATGTTTTCGGCCATATTTAGAGTTCGAGCAGGACGACATCTGGAGCTCATTTGGTTGTTTTAAAAGTTCACAATAGCTTGTTGTTTATTTGCTTTGTTTATCTGATTGCTTTAGACTGAAGACAGCTTGAGAACATTAGTACATTGTACATTTTATCCACCTTTGGTCTCATTTGTTGTCATAAATACATAAATAGGGACATTGAAATTGCTGAAGTCAGGAATTATTTACATATTGTCTGTAGCTCTTTCTCAGGTGATTTTAAAAAACACAATTTATAGGTATTGATCAATGTTTATTTGTAAGAAAGATCAGAAAGGTTCAATGTGCCCATATGTGCCATCCAGATGTGTCCAGATTCTCTATCTTCTGTAGGCTTTTCCATTCTAAACAGTGTAACGCTGTACCAATTGCAGATCATCAGATTATTTAAGGAAAAGTTCTAAGCAGCTGACCAGCAAATTTTGATAATACAGATAATTTTGATGAGAATGCCACTCTCTCGTGAACCGTCTAAAGCCCTAAAACTGCACAATTTTTGCAATCCTGTAAGATCAATGCATATCACACTGTGCGACATGGATTTAATAAACTTGGCTATGACATGCATGCAGACTGTATGGTGATGACATCTATTGGCTCATACGATACGATAATTTGGTTTTGTCTGTGTATTTTTTTTTGGACTCTTTGGAACTTTGGAGCTTTGGAACATTTGGTTGCCATTGATTTGCATTATATGACTGACAGCCTGCACCGGGTTGAGTTAAAAATCTTAGTTTGTGTTTTGCTGAAGAAACAAAGTCCCCTTGGATGCGCTGGGGGGAAGCAGATAAACATCATATTTCAGAACTATCCCTTTAAAACCAGGTGTGAACAGGGCCTGAGAAGCAAACTGAAGTTTCCTTTTCGGGAATGAAATCAAGAGGGACAGAAGATATAATGGTTCCTGTAATTGAACAAGTACAAGTAAATTTGTATTCTCTTTGCATTCCTCTAGAAACCCACAGACGGCTGTAGTGCAGGAAGTGAAGGTAAATTCCAGCTGTATGTCTTTTAAACTGTCAGCACCAGCCGGTACCAGAGCGATATATAATTCATATTTCTGCCAGGCTTATGGCTTTAATGTATTCTGATTCTGACTGCCTTGGAATCTTCCACACAACCAAAGCAGGGTACATGACATTGGGGCGAACCGTTCTGACAGCGTTGTGCCAGGCTGTTATCGCCAGCAAAGATGGCTGCTTAAATGTTGCATAATTCATGTCCACTGGGTCCAGCTTCGTAATGAATTCTGCCTTTACACATCGCTTCTGTAAAACCCAAGAGTAAAAGTTAATTTTACAACAGCTGCCTGGCTCTCCGAAGGAAGTGGTGTCAAGAGATGAATGTTCTGAAGTGGAGTGATGTTTGTTTGAAAGTCAGTGCGGTTGTTTGTGACTTCCCTCAATGATTCTCTAGACACAGACTTTGGGAAGGTCAGTTAATAGTAAATAAAACTTGTCAATGAGCATCAAATTATTTATTTATGTGTTTTACTTATTTGTTTTTAGAAAAACACATTGTATTGCCTGATGCTTCTTATCAGGAATTCAATTCTCTACAGAATATAGTTCATATCTGAATTTATTTTGGTTACAATTGAACTTAAACTCCTTATAAAATTATATGATATCATGGCAACATTTTTACATTACTTTAATTCACTATTACTTCATTCATTAATTTAATTTATACAATATTTAGCTCGATTTCTTTTTTTAGTCAGTTGTATATAATTTGAAATGACTTCTAATCAATTTGATTAGACTTACCTTAAGTTTCTGCTTTAATAGTTATATAAATGGTATTTAATTTCAGTTATTTTTAGTTTCAGTCAATTTAATATAGCCTAATTATTGAGATATATATATATATATATATATATATATTTTAATGAATACTTAACTATTTGGCTTTAATTCGTTTTTATTCAAGATTCTGTTTTAAACTTATTTTCTTTCTTATCTTACTATTATTATTATTATTATTATTATTATTATTATTATTATTATTACTACTACGGTATATCTGAAATTTGAAGATGCAGGTAAATATGTACATTGCTGCTTTTTATGGCATTTTAATCTATATTTTAAAACAATCACCTAGCAACCACATGGCAAAACCATCATAACACCCTAGCATTGTGGCAACAAATGGCGAACTTTACATTTTGTGTCTTTTGGATTAATTAAAGGGTTAGCTCACTCAAAAATAAAGATTAGTCAATGCTTGACTCATCCTCAAAGCATCCCATGTGTATTAGACTTGAAACAGTTACCCGAAGACTTACGGCAGTTGGCAGAAATGAGGGGAAAAAATAGTTTATAATGTTTAAAAATATATATATTTTTTACAAAAACGCATCAGTTCACAGGAGGCCTTAATTCATCCTTCGGGGCTGTGTGAGGCATGTTTTATTATGGATGGGTGTGCTTTATTTGAATACTTGTGGACAATAAAAAAAAAAAAACACACCCACCTACTTGGAAGAGCAAGGATAATTTTAAATATAACTCTGACTCTTCTGAAAGAAGAAAGCCATACAAACCTATGCCATTTAAAACATGGGCTAATTTAAATTTTTGGGTGAACTAACCCTGTATAATATGTATATTTGTTCTGAAATCTAAAAGAGCAGTTGGGTGTGTGTGTGTGTCCAGGGGTTAAATTTGACCAGAATGATTCTCTCTTTCTCTCAGACGTTTGTTCCAAGTGGCTTTTCGCAAAATCACAAAATAAAAAGCAACCAAAATACTCCCACATTTGCAATATACAGCCACCGATGCACATGGTTACGTGATTTCAGCATAGAACCTGTGTTTCTTTGGTATTGGCACAGGTCATGTCAAACTCTTTTAACATTGATTTTGGTTGGTACAGTTTTGCCTAAGGACTTTCTCTCATTTGGTGTATGATCATGTTGCATCACAAATCATCTTACAGGGAAGATGTTTTTGTTTGATTAGACTGCTGATCCAGGTGCTGCATGTCAATGTAGCATGTGTTGCGAAAGACTTTGATAAACATTTTCATGGATATGTTTAAGTACTGTCTAAGTATTTAAATTTTATAAAACATATTTATCAAATTTCAGGACATCCTGCAGAACAAGGTCATTATGACCCCAAATGAAACCTTACAAAAAAATAAAAAAATAAAATACTTTGACAGAAAACTTTGGCTTTTATGTTTCTATAAAATGTATTTTTAGTTTTTGGTAATGCTAGGATTTCTTTTTTATTTATTTATTAATTTTATATTTTGTCTCAACCCACTAACTTATTATTATCTATTTATTTTAAATTTTTCACACCTGTTTATGGTTTACAGGCCAAATTAAGATTACAAAACAAAATACTAAAACAAAAAAATGTAATGTAATTCAATATTAGTTAATAAATTAATATTTCTATTCAGCTATATATATATATATATAATATAGATTACAAAACAAAATACTAAAACAAAAAAAGGTAATGTAATTCAATATTTATATAAATATATTTATATAATATAAATATATATTTATATTTGGTAAGTAAAAAAAAAACATAGGTTAAATAAAATAGGTTAAATAAACTTAGTTTATTTCAGTTGCCAATACAACATGTAAATTTTTTTAGGTTTTCATCTATGATTTATTTCACGAGTTCGCACTTACTGATAAAACCATATATTTAGCGTGTTTGGCATGCTGTCCATGGGGCGAGCCGGGAGATTGGCGGACTCCAAGCCCTAGTGGTTTAAACCCTTGCGAGGGCTGAGCTCGGCGTCCGGCTCATACCCCGCATGCCCCCTGGGGAAGGAAGGTCTAGAGCGAAGGAGGAGGAGGGATGCATAAATGAGATGGAAGGGAAGGAAATGGGCTTATTTAAGGCGGAGGTGTTTGGACGTGATTGGTCGAGACTACATAGGTTGATTGAGTAAATGCGGAGCCATCCATGGCTGATTATTTGTTTGTGCTCCTCCAGAAATTTGTTTATTAACATCACTGAATTTCAGCTTTAATAAAATGTTTTGTTTATTTATTTATCTGTTTGTTTGTTTGTTACCAATAACCAGACTAATGTCTTAGCAAAGAGCAATGTTTTATTTTTAGTATTTACTTTAGGCTCATATACATTTTTACGCAAGTGAATTAAAAAAAAACAAAAAAAACAAAACTGTGACCAGTCTTAAGGAAAAAAATAGCTGACTAACTTTTAAGACTAGTCTTCACCTTTTATGCTACTGGCCCCTGATATAGTTCACTCAAATATTTAAATTACAGCATGTATTACTCCACCCCCTAAGCCATAGTTGTATATGACTATCTTCTTTCAGATGAACACTTTGTATGAACGCTTTGTAATACTGTTGAATGGTGGCCATTATTTTAAAGCTCTGTACAGTAAGTAATGCATCGTAAAACTAACCTACGCCTCTGGGGTGTTATCACATGTCCTCTGAAGCAGATTGATGGGTTTTTGTAACACAAATATTTCTACTTTTAAACGTAGAAGGTGTACAGCCTCACAAAGCATTGCCAAGCTTGGAAGAGCCATGATACATTTAAAAATGCATTTGTCTAAAAGAAGAAAGTCATGTACACCTAGGATAGCTTGGGGGTGAGCAAAAAATGTTGTAATTTTTCATTTTTGGGTAATCTATTCCTTTAACAAAACTTGATAACTTTTCTTTTAAAATTTCTGACACTTTCTGTTTATTTTCAGGTCTACACCAAAGAAATTGCTCTTACTTTCAATTCATTTTCAGACTTTTGTCATATTCCTACTCCCCTAGTCATATTTCACCCTTGGACACAACATTACATAATCAAACATTGAAAGTCAACATCGAATTTACCCTCCATTGCTCAGAGCCAAAAGCAAGAGCTGTGTAACCTTATATCAGCGTCTGCGTCTGAAGCCATGTTTCTCTCTTCCCGTGGCTCCGCAGAGTAAAATCATCCTGCATTACATATGTAGGTTCTCAGTCTCCTGAGAAACATCCATCACTGTACACTGAGAGACTCTCTCGCTGAAGATGGAGCACTTAATTTTCCTCTAGGGAAATGTGAACTTACTTGATCCTGTTAACTAATTAAATTGACTTGCGTTTTCAGTTTGGCAATATAATATAAATTGGTATTTTTGTGGACTAACAGGAGATTAATAGCTATTAGATAAAGCATTTTTCATTGTGATGGTTTTTGGATGAAAAACGTACTCCTTGGTAAGAGTTCATAGTCATTTTAACAAAATACCTCTTCCCGCAGCTCACAATGAAATGTCAGGAATAATGACTTTTTTTGTGTCTCCCTAACATCCCTAACGTCAGGCAACAATATAAAAAGCGTTCAGCATTACTGGGAGTTTGTTTCCTGTACAAAATAATCAGAAGGAAGACTTGCATTAAGCACAAAATGACTGCAGTTTTGGAAATGTTTCAAGCCTAGTGAGCTGCTTATGTGGGCAGCATTTTAAGGCGTGCGTGTTCCTGACGAGAAGCCTGTTCCAAATGGTAGGCAGTTCCATTATGCTTTCTTCTAAAATAACATTTTAAAAGGTGGCATAACATGTATCCTTCAAGACAAGATGATCCCTGAATGCACTGCAAAAACTTTAATAAAAAAAATCCATGAAAGATGACGGCAAAAGAAAAAGTCGACTAATGCATGTCAACATGATGTGGGGGACTCCCAAAACCAAAATATAAACCTTTTATAACCCATAATAGGGGCACTTTAAATTGGAGGGCGCTATAATGGTGGTGGTTGAGGAGAGACCCCCCCACATGATTGTAAAGCGCTTTGGGTGTATGGCAATACACAGTAAAGTGCTCTATACAAATGCGTCATTCATTCATAATGAAATGTAAAAACAAAAAAACTCTTGATTACATTTTTAGAATTTTTATATTATTACATTTTTTTTAAATGAGACTTGTCTTGAAAGGTTCTTTGGATACTGCTGAGAACATCACCAGTTATGCCTTAATCGGCTGTACTGTTATAAGTGGTGGCTGTCATTCCCTAGACAACCACCAGAGGTGCCTTTTTTTTTTTTAGTTTTGTTTGTGTATTCTGGACTGAGTTTCCCATACCTTCGTGCACCCCTGATTGTCTCATTTGACTGTAATCATTCCATTAGCTCTACCATATATATTCTCTGTTCAGTTAGGATCTCTGAGTCCTCCAAAATTGATGGCTCCATGGATGTTGGTTGTTTGGTACTTTATTAAAAGACTTAATTGCACTCAGATCTTTTGTTCTGTGCTTCGTGACGGAACACAACAGCCATATTAAGATCCAGCAGTTGATTTTGTTTTGGGAGTATGGATATTTGGATCTCTCCCCCTACCACAGTAAAGAACAGGATGGGCCAACTGAATCTGTTGTTGTCACTGCACCAGCAGGGAAGAGAGATAGGAGAATTCGCTCAGTTTTTCTGGACTATGGCCGTAGGACTGGGACATAATGACGAGGCACTCAAGGATTTCTTGAACACCTGCTTGGATGATTCTCTGCCCCAATGTTGTCCCAGAGTCCGCGGCAGAGTCCGCGGCAGAGTCCGCGGGGCAGAGTCCGCGGGGCAGAGTCCGCGGCAGAGTCCGCGGCAGAGTCCGCGAGTCTGAGGAGTCCACTCCAAAGCCTGATAAACCAGTTCCAGAATCCACTCCAAAGCCAGATCCAGACCTTGAGACTTCAGAGTCCACTTCTGGGTCACTCCAGTTCGGGAAACCCCAGAGCCAGATCCGGTGTGTGAGCCCATCCCAGAGCCAGATCCGGTCTGGGAATTAATGGGATGCATTTTTGGATCTTTTTCTGCGCTACCGGCTCTACCCTGGCCTCCTGCCTTCTTGTGGGGTTGTGCTCCTCTTCCATTGCATGGACCTGGCCCGCCATCCCTCCCCCTGATCCGCCTTCTTTCCACCTCCCTCCTGAATTGTGTGTATTTTGTTTGGAGCATCTGGAAGCCGCTCCTTTGAGAGGGGTATTGTCATTCCATAGACAGCCACCAGAGGTGCCTTTTTTGTATTTTTGTTTGTGTATTCTGGACTGAGTTTCCCATACCTTTGTGCACCCCTGATTGTCTCATTTGTCTGATCACTTCCACCTGACAAAAAAAAGACACCATTCAAGTTTAAAGACTAAATAAAATGTTTATTTGGCATATAAAATGCATAGCATGTAAAATAACCCGTAGCAGATCTCTACAGGTGGAGCTGGGGAAGGAGGAGTGTTTCAGAGAAAAATTCTTCCACATGTAATCTAACACAATCATTATACACAAAACAAAGGTGGAGCTAAAGAGTGATGAGCTCTTGAGGCTGATCACCAACAAAACACAAACAAGATATCGTCTCACTTACCGTCTGCAGTTCTGTATCATTACTAAATGTTCATTTAAAGTCAGCATGAAGTTCCATTTGTTTCAAACCAGCCAAGCCACCTCAATTGGAACTATAGCATGAATGGGCTCTTTTCAGGTGCTGTAGGCTTCAATTGGAAATATGTCACATTACTGAAGTAAACTGGATTGCAAACTGTTTTTTTATATTGTTTTCTGGGACTTCTGGGTTCTGGTTTCATGTATCTAGACAAGACAACAATTGCATCTTGATTGCATTTAGCACTAAAGTCTGCCATGTGAAACGCTGTAATAACAAAAAAGGTATAAATAGAAGACAAATACCAGCATTAACCACCAAACACCTACATTTATGTGTTGTAACAAATGTGTGGTGTTTGGGCGCGTGATGAATTTCCCCACTCAAACGGTGAACTTTAACAATTAATCCTTCGTCTTGGCCTGTTACGCACATAGCTGTAAATTTGGCCTTCTGGGTGATTAATTTGCACCCAGGCTACGACCAGACTTCCCATCTAGATGCAAGTGAGGTGAATTAAGGCTAAAATACCAATGTGATCAATCAGGCCTCGGTGCAAAGCAAACAAACCAGCGGCTTTAAGTGATGGGGTCAGCATGGAGAAGATGTTAATAAAGACAGAGAAAGCGAAATCAAGAGAGAGACAGAGTGGATGGGAGAGATTTTCTGTCAAGAGCGGCGCTGGTAAGATTTATGTCTCTGTGGACTTAATAAGCTGATGTTTCTGCTGAGCAAGCGGGTATTTGTTTCTTTAATCACCATAATTACATGCATGTTTTTATCTCTTTTGCTGGTTTGGAGAACTTCTTTCAGACTGGAATGAATACTTCCAAAATATATACTTATTTACAATGCATATCTTTAAAAAAAATATCAAAAATTGCCAGAAATCTCCACTTAAGCAGCTCTAAAAATTCTATCTAGTGTTACCCATAACCCATATTTTAAGTTAGTTAAGTTTTTAAAACAACTTAGTTGCTAAGAACTTTACTGACATGTTCAGAAGTAACATTCCCAGACTTTTTGTTTTTTTAAATGATACAAAGATTTTTCCTTTTAATGTTCCTATAAAAACTTTTACAAAACATTCAGAGAACATTCAGTCTGAGCAGTTTGTTAGCTTGTCTAATTTGCTCCTGAATCATGGTGCAGGAAGTCTTTACTAACATTTATAAGTGAAATAAGTCCAAAAATATGTTCTAGAATATGACTTTTTAAACTGACAGGAGATTAGAAAGTTTATATGACCTTTCTTTTCTCAGATGGGGCTTCCTCTATTGAAAGACGAGTAGTTCAGTTTGAGTATGTCTTCACAATTCTCTGATCCAGACTGAATCCCTCTGAAGGTTTGAATAAATCCCCTTTACATAAGCCTGGCCTTCTGCTGAGTCAAGCTCTCAGACCTCCAGTGATTGGTTACAGAGTGCGCCCTGTCTTTCTGCTTTACTGAACTTTTCTTTGGAGCATCAGTCATGTTGTTCTTATTTAAACCACAAGCTATTTTCACACAGATTAATAATAGTTACTAACGGTTATAACAGAGTGTTTCATTAAGGCTAGTTTTTAGTTGGCTTCTTGTTTTTCAGAAAAAAAAAAAACAACGTAGATTTTCCATTGGCTTTTGGAATATTTGCAGAAAAAAAGCTCTGTGACTACTGTCACAACATTACATTAGAAAAATGCTTCTAAGATACTAAGTGGTTGCAAACAAAGCCAGCTAAATTAGATTATTTAAATTTAGCTAGGATAACTTGATTCCAATCACTTACCTAGCAGTAAATTTCAATTAATATTTTTTTTTTCAGTTTACCACCTCTTAACTTCCAATAACTCTTTCAACCTTTAACTAAATTATTTTCCCTAAAAGTTTAAAATCACAAGCAGGTATTATTTGTGCATTTTATGTCATAGAATACAATTTGAAGACTTTATTTGTGAAGTCTATAAATGTAAATGCTTTTTTTTAACATTTAACCAAAATAAAACAAGTGGACGATGGAACAAGAAGTGCTCAAATGTGTCGTTTTATATCCAAGTATTACAACGACCAAAGATTTATGTTAACTAAACCACCATTGATGGAGTTATCATGTTTTGTTTATATGTGGAAGGCTGAGTTGCCGTACCGTCTTATATTATTCAAGTTTAAACAAGCATATAAGGGAACCAGTTTATAGACTTAATACATTAGTCAGTTGCAGGTCGTGATGTTTTTATATGTGACTTATATTTCCAACATAAAGCATTTGGATTGAAAGTTATTAAGCTTGTTATTATTTGCTGTGTTTTAAAGGGATAGTTCACCCAAAAATGAAAAATTGATGTTTATTTACTTACCCCCAGGGCATCCAAGATGTAGGTG
>JAUMHQ010000071.1:5321283-5331422 GCA_032361165.1 Enteromius paludinosus
ACTTTCTAGATAGGCTTTTTCAAGCCAACTTAAAGTTTGCCTACAAACTTTATTATCTAGTTATTATTATTATTATTATTATTATTGTTGCTGTTGTTATTATTAAAGAAAAACACAATTGCAAGATGAAAACAGAATTTTGTCATGTTGGGGAAAAAGATTTTCTGAGACAAAAAGCGAACTCACAATTAAATACTGTATATAAGAGATGAAAGATGCAGTTTACTTTTTATTTTTATTCCATAGCGCAAAAAACAAAAAAACAAAAACCTGAGTTAAACAAAACTTAATAAAATGTTCAGATTTTTTTTAAATAAAGTTTACGAGTTTATGAATTGAAAAAAAGTCAGAATAATTGGACTATTTTTATTTATTAGTCGGTTATTCTTCTGTTTATATTTAGTTACATCTCACAATTCTGATTCAACTAAATTTATGAAAAAGTTGGGATTCCATGAAAAATTAAATTCGTAAAAAATGTATTATTACAAGTTCATGCATTTATAACTTAATAGCCTATATTATACACATATATTTACATACATATATTTCAGATTTTGTATGTCACAATTTAAAGAAAAAAATCTCAAATTGGAAAAAAAACCTTTAAATTGTAAAACAAGGGTTCATTTAAAATTACACCTTTAGTTATTAATTATTGATTTTTACACTAAAACTAAAAACTGATTTTTGTCTGGTTGAGAACGAATGGTGTTAAATGTTGATCAAAAGAATTTAATGAAATTGTAATAATTATCCGCACACCAACTCCTGTTACATAGCTGCAGAAGTACCGGAGGAGGAAATGATGTCAAATTCTGGCTGCATTTCAGAGACGATCAGTTCGGAATCATTAGGGTGCGCAAGGAAACCAGAGACATTCTGAGGTCCTGTTTTTCTCATGCATTGAACTCTGTCTGGTGTGGGATTTCTAGCCCAGCACGGTTGGATCTGGGCCAGATCATCCACAGAAGAAGGACATTAGACAAATTCCACAGCAGTTAAAAATAGAGCATTTATTGTAAGCCTGCTGCCAGGTCTCAGACAATAGTCCTCATTAGAGTCTCTGCCTTGACCTCTGAACTCTGTTTCCAGCCCTGTACATCACCAGAGGACTTCCAGACACCATGCTGTGGCTTCTATTTGTGATTCGCTGATCATGGGAAATGGGAGAATCATAAAATTCTGTGTGATTTTTGCTTGTTTGTTTGTTTATTATCTTATTAACGCATTCATTGCTTCTTTCTTTCTTTGCTTACTGATTCATTCAATAGTGTTTGGGTGAATCTGATGTTGCGTTCACAGTTTTATTACTTTTATTTATGTGTTTATTTATCTGTAATTTGTCATTCATTAATTAATTCATTCATAATTTTTTATCTATTTTTTCATTTGTAGTGGGTGAAATCCGATTTTGACACTTTGTGAGATTCACCCGTTTAGAGAAAATCCCACTGGGAAAGCTGCAGTCCACCTGTTTGTGAGACTGATGTGATAAAACAGATTCTGAGGCTTGAGTGGGCACAGACGTGATGTGTGGATGAAGCCTGGCTGCCTCACCTCACCTGTAGGGGAACTGCTCCTGTTTGCTTCACAGTGACATTATGTATCCGGATATCTGTCAAACTCGACACTAAAATCTAAGCTGTGGTCAAAAGAATCTGAAAATGTGTATTTTATTTAGTTAAAGGGAATTAAGCATTGAAATGATAAATGCATCTGATGTTAAACTTGCTTGTGAGATTCTGTCTTACCTCTAATGCAATTAGAATCAAGCTTTTTTGATTATAATTTGATTATATGTGCGCATTGCATTGTGATCCTCTCTAAAATGGCGCAAGACATAAGGGAGAAGAATGGTTGAGTGAATTATTTTTGTTTTCTTTGCACAAAAAAGTATTCTCCTAGCGTCGCAAAACTGAAGCTAAATTCACTGATGTCGCTTGGACTGTTTTAACTAAGTTTCTGGATCTGGGAACATTTCAGTTGTATTGCTGTCTATTGAGGGACAGATCGCTCTGATTTCATCAAAAATAATTTAATTTGTGTTCCGAAGATGAACAAAGGTCTTACAGGTTTGGAACGACATGAAGGTGAGTAATTGATGACAGAATTTTCTTTTTGGGGTGAACTAACCCTTTAAGCGTTTTCGTGATATTGCCATGTGCAATGCATTCTAGTGAGAGTGGGTTATAGCAGGCTCTAGAGCTCCAGCTGTAATAAGGCTCCTCTTGTCGCTCCCTCACTGTTTTTACCAGGGAGTTGAAAGGAAGTTTGTACAGTAATTCTATCCTTATACAGCTTATATAGACATAAGTAAACAGGCTTGATAATTGTACATAGCTGCTTTTTATTTTTTATTTTTTTGACATTTAGAAATGAGTATCTTGTGACTCTACATTGTGTCTACATTCTTGTGTATTTAATTTTTTACAGTACACTACTGTACCAAGGTTTAGAGCAATAGCCTAAATCAAAAATACAGTAAAAACAGTAATATTGTGAAATATTATTATTATTATTATTACAGTTTAAGATATATGTTTACTATGTGATGATTATATTTTTTAAAATGTAATTTTTTCCTGTGATCGAAGCAACATTTTCAGCATCATTACTCAGTCTTCAGTGTCACGTGATCCTTCAGAAATCATTCTAATATTTGCGTATTTGCTGCTCAAGGAACATTTTGTATGATTATCAAGGTTGAAAATTCAGAATTAGCCCCAAATCTATATTAATAAATACCAATATTAATAATTGGGCTCCAAAATAAACGATAAAACTGAGCACCGAATACCAGAATGTTCATGAAAAACTGAAAACTAGAAATGGTTACTGAAGATTCTGTTTCGCATAACAGGGATGAATTATATTTTAAAGCTTCTTGTGATTACGTGTAACCCTAACACACCATTTGAGTGATAATAGAAGAGTAAAACTGCTGTAACGTGTGCTGTGGATGTGTGGGATGAATGCTATTTATTTTACACTCTGCCAGCAGTCGTTTGTGGATCAATATAAATTTTTTCTCTTACGGATTCTTATATTTGTCTGTACAAATATACAGTACAGCTGCACACTAGACGTCTCCGTTCGAGGCCCTGCTGGCTTGCTCCAAGCATTGCATTCTGCTTGATGGAGCTGATGTGAGCTGTGCATTAATGCAGTTTAAGCACTTTCACATACATCTATAGCAAAGTGTTTCTTTAAAAGGAAGTTTTGACTTTTCTTTAACCTCTTCTAGGCAGCATGTACCGTGCCGTTTTGTTTGTGAAGGGCTCTAGATCGTGATAACAGTGGATTCGGGAAAGCAGTATATTGTGTCTCTTTCTCGACAGCGTCGTTAAGATAAAACCTCTTATGCAGCTGCTCCTACCTGAATGCAGGAATATTCTGCCTGACTTTAGATTAAGATACAAAATATGATGGATTGCGGCAGTGTGCATGAATCAGATGATGTCTTATTTTTGCTTTATCGTTCTTGAATTAGTAACCAGCCTTCTGTTTGTGTCTGTGTGTGTGTTACATACAAGTCATGTAGGTTTCAAAAAGAGCTTTTAATAGAGTTATGGCAAAAAGCTTTTTTCCAGCACATGGAGGATCAGACGCTGAACCCCTTGAGCCCTTACAAAAGCTGCTTTTTCTCACAGATTGAAGAGACTGGGGTTAGTTATACTTCTGTATACTTTTAATACATGTCTTTTAACCTTAAATCCTTAAAGTGTAGAGTATTAAAGCTACTGAACATTTGCACCATTAGTCGTGACACCATTAAAAAGCTTATTAAGGCTTTTCAGCAAATGTGCTTGGTAAAATAGAAAATGATAGGATTTTGGACAGCAGCGACTGTGACAACTTGCCCCAACCACCAACCCTTGGCTTCACGACTCACACCTGGTTTACTGTTCAATTTAATTGTACTGTATACTAATTTAAGGCAGATGTTTAGAATCTACATACAAAGTACGGTGGGCATTTTGGCACCAAACATCACAGACAGTGCGATATAGCCCTTGTGACAACTAGCCCCGGTCTCTTTAACAACAGTATTTTCAAAATAGGGGTAATATTGCAATCACCCCACATCCTTAACAGAAACTAAACAAATTTCTTTTTCACTTTTTTTCTCACGAACATTATTCCAAAGAACTAGAATTTTGTCATTTGGAATTTATATTCTGCTGAAGCTTATGTACAGTGTACGTTGTATGGAAAATATACAGTACAATATAATATTTAATGTCATTTTTGTTTACATTTATACATTATATGTATTTACAGGGTGTGTTGATACTGTGGTGAGGCAAGCCAAATAATCTTTAATATATACAAACAATATGTACATCAGAGGCACCAAGAATTATTTGAGCACTAGAGTCACATGTAACATTTTAAAATGTCTAAATGTAAATGGATAAAAAAAAAAAGCATACCAGATGGTATATATATATAGAACAAGCCTATTTTGTTACCTTTAAACAAGGATAAAACAAAAATCTGACTTTCTTCATTTAAAAACACCTAACACCACAAGTTTACAAAGTTAATAAAACATAAACAACAATTACTGAAGTATGTTTTACAAAAAAATACTAGTAAGTCTTTGAAAGTTCACATTTATGTTAACATGTTACTTGCCATTTCTGAATGAAAATTGTTTCAATGTAAACCCTATCATTTGTTTTCATTGCAGCTGATTCAAACACACTGAGTGTTTCCTCAACTAAGCACGTTTGGCCATGTGGCCCTTTTAGATAAACTCCTTTAAAACACACTTTTATATTCTTTTAATGTTTCCATTAACAGTGAATATATGCATCGCAGCAAAATTATGTCAATTTTATATATCATTTTGTTGTGCAAATGAGTTTTTAAACATTTAAAATAAATATGTCTCACTGATAGTTTGTGTAAACTAATAAAAAATTCAAATAAATACCTGGAAATGTTCTGTGGTTAACTTTGTTAGCTCATTACAGTTTTAAAAATGCACTGTTTGTTGCTCTAAGTTATTATTCTGTATGTGGTTTTATGTAAACATGTTCATACTTGATATACATTAAAAGGCATTTGAAAAGTAGCAAAAATAATTTTGGACATGAAAAAATTTTATAATGCGCAAACCCAATGGTTGAAGAAACGAGTTTTAATTAGGCCATATTAGTTTGCAGATTCCACTCGGTTTGATTTCTGATGACATTCATGCATTTTAGTCGTGCCTAACGTGTCCAAATACGAGTCTCTCAGGTGCGCTGCGCGGTCAAGCAAACGATTTTCTTAAAGGCCTTTCTGAAGTCCCTGTTGAAAATAGTGTAAATGATGGGATTCACTGAACTGTTGCAGTAACCAATCCAAAAGAAGAGCTTGAAAAGCGCCTCGGGCGGTTCGCAGCTCGGCCCGCAGATAGCATGGAGACTGTAGGTGAAGAAAAAAGGGAACCAGCAGAGGACAAACACCCCCATGACCACGGCCAGGACGAAGGTGAAGCGTTTCTCACGCATCTGAGCCACTTTGGTTTTCGACGCCACCGCGAGCTGTCTGCTGCTCTGCTCCTGACTGGAAACCCAGGAGATGCGGCAGGTCCTCTGAGGGCAGCAGCGCGCGCCGTCCACCCGCCTGCGCTTGGAGAAGCGCGAGCTCTTGTGTTTGTTGTCGGACGTCGCGCTCTCCTCCAGGTCGATATCATCCAGCTCCTCCTGTCTCTGGTTGCTTTCTGAGCTGTTGCTGCTCGGGGACTCTTTCTCAAACTTATCCTTCCTCACAAAGCACGTCTCGGACTGGGAGGGCTGCCTCTCCAGTCCGTTCTTGGCCACGAACACCGTGGACGAACGCTGCTTGGCGACGCGGTAGATTTTGCAGTACACCGTGATCATGATGAACCCCGGCGCGAAAAACGACACCAGGCACGAGGAGAGTATGTACCATGTCTCGTCGTTAATTAAACACTCCTTTTCGTTGTGCTTGGTCATGATGAGGGGTGGGAATGAGATAACAGCTGAGATGACCCACACCACCGCGATCATGGACTTGATGCGCTTCGGGGTTCGCTTCAAGTTGTAGCTCACCGCTTTGGTGACGGACCAGTACCTATCCAAACTGATGGCGCACAGATGCACGATGGACGATGTGCAGAACAGAACATCCAATGCCAGGTAAAACGCGCACCAGGTGCTGCCGAAGAACCAGTATCCCATGATCTCGTTGGCGAGGGAGAACGGGATCACTAGCGTGGCCACGAGGATGTCCGCGCACGCGAGCGACACGAGGAAGAGGTTCTGTGGCGCGCGGAGAGCGCGGCTGTTCAGCACCGCCACGATGACCAGAACGTTCCCGACAATGGTGACCAGAATGATGACGGAAACCACGAGGATGATGCACGCGGCGGCCGTCTCCGTGTACGGCCACGAGGAAACGGTGATGTTAGCATCCTCCTTCGTTGCGTTGGACTGACTTACACCCATTCTGAGTCCATCTTTCTGACAGCCAGGCTAGTGCTTCCAGACTTCACGCGTTAGGTCGTGTCACCGACGCACTGAAACACTTCAGATGCCAGTGCGCTCTGGTGACGCGGTCTTCTCATGCTTGAAAGGTAAGAGCTGTTCATCGTGTCAAAATAATCGTAAAATCCCAAACGGTGTCGATATCGAACAAACTGGCGCGCGAAAACAGTCCCAGAATAGTTGCGCTGCGCGCGCTCCGGAGAGACACCCGCGGCTCTCCACACATCGGACTGAAAGTGGAGATGTGTGAGCTCGAGCTGGAGATAATCACATGACGTCATGCTCAAGTCCAACCCATAGCTAAACGCAAACACACGCAACACATAGAGTATGTTGTGAATGTATATATTTTGCATGGCAACTATAATCAGAAAGGAATTCCAAAGCAGAATCCCAACATTCATTGATATGAATTAGCTGCTTAAATCTTTTTTTTATTGTTATTGTAAGAGTTTTTAAAGCAAGTTAAGACATTTTAAGCAACAAATTTAAGCAATGCGGTTTTAAATGTAAATATTAAGGCTGCACAGAATGGGTTATTTTATTAACACCTTAGAGTTTTTAGAATACAATCTTTATCATGTTGCTTTGTTTTAGTCATTTTGCAAGGAAAAAAAACGTTTGAGGCTTAAATGGCTCTTCTGTCAATCACTAGTTAGAGAATATGGAAAACTTTTACTGTACCTTCTGATCGCACCGCAGTATTTTGTCTTGTTTTTCATCACAAAAAGATGATTACATTTAGGCCTATAGGATAAGTAGTCTTATTTTCTGAGAAACTGATCACAACAAAACGATTTCAGTAAACAAGAACAGTCTGCCAGTGGGCTCAGCTAAATTGTAACTGAAAACAAGTTTTCTTTCACAAATGATATGTTGTATCATAAATAAACTATTATTTTTCAGTTTCTCAGAACATTTTTTGCATCTAAAGTAGGCTAAATGTTTCTTGATTTAAAGATGTTTATATATTTAAAATGGGAAAACAAGACTTAAGAACATTTAATACCATGACTTTATCAATTTAAGACTCTCTGCTATAATCCAAGACCCATTTATGGTCTGTATTCATGGAAGGGCGAATTAAGATATTTTATGTCCTTTTTAAGACCCACAGAAACCTTGAAAATATTGCCCTCTGCCCCCTACTGTAATTATTGTGGATCTTAAATTTGCCTTTGGAAAAATGAACATACTTATTATTATTTTTTTCTTTTTCCTTTCTATTTAGAACATGCCATTTAATACACAGAGGAAGGGAAAGGGATAAACTTTATGTTTGTCAAAGCTTTCTGAGTTTGGACCTCTTGTAGTTTCTCAGAATCAGTGGTAACCTCTTCCTCAGTGCTGTTGTCTTAGATCGTCCCATGTGATTTTTATGTTTGTTTTGATTTCTGGGTCATTCTATGAAACTGGTGCTATTCGTGTATAAAAATAACTTGAACAATGACTCTCTTATGCAGCTTTGCATGTGTCAGTATAGACAAGAAACAAAAATCCAGTGACTGCTTAATTTTCATGTTTGTTTTTTTTTTCTTTTACTTTCATCACTAGGAAGCCTTTTTGCACCCTGTCTCTCTGCCTGTGTTTTCAGATTTAGCAAATTCTGATAAAAGCTAAATCTGTATTTTTAGATTTTAGTTTACATAATGTATTGTTAAAAAAATACATTAGCCTGTGACTCAACCCAGTTGCGTTATTTATCTTTTATTTAAGAAATTACCAATTTAAAGTGGATTTTTTTTTTAGGCACCTCAACTTTATCTTCTCTTTCCAAGATGCACAGAGTTTTATGACCAAGAACACAAAACTCGTAATGTCATTAAACTGTAAAATGGAACCTTTCATTTATTAAAATGTATCGATTTAGCTAAATGTAATGTATTAACACATAGATGCAATATTTATCTAATTGAATGATTAAAATACAAAAAACTGCACAAGGCGAAATGACCTCTATTCTAAATCTGAATACTGACTGGTCTTTAAAATCAGGCTACATTTCTGCTGAGCTCAGACATTTTTATGACCTGAATAGAAAATAAAATTGTCCTGGTTATGAATACAGTGGACAGTCTTTGATTAAATCAAACAATACATGAGTGTTTGTTTTTTTAACTGTACCTCTGTTATTCTGTCAAATTGTTCATTTGCACCTCATTTTATTTTCCCAATGCTTACATAAATGTTAACTCAGTTTTATACTGCTTTTGTTTTTTCAATTGAATATTAATGCTCTTCATAACATTATGTATAAATCAGTCTCCTCAGACTTTCTCAGAAATAACAAAATCCATGGCATAATCAAACTGAAACAGATTTTGACTTATACATGGCATGTTTCACCACACAATGAAAATAAAGAAAAAATAAATGATATGCTTAAAGATAATGAAGCCCATTAAAGAGGTTTTGCATTGACATGTTTTTCTTAGTTAAGCACTCTTTAGTGAGCAATTCAGTGTGTTTAATAACATCAAAAGAAAAATGTCCAGGGGGGTGTTCCAGAAAGCAGGTTATGTGACATACTCGGATATGTTTAAGAGTAAGCAAGATAGCCTATTTCGGTTCCAAAAACAGAGCTAACTTCCAGAGTAAGCAATTAGCTATGCACGCTCAGAAATAAAGATACAAAAGCTGCCACTGGGCCGTGCACAGACCTTTTGAGTGGCATGTGCTGAAACTGAAAAAGCACCCCTCCCCAACCCTCCAACCCAATACATGCAGATTACATTCTGCATCATAATTTAGATTTTTTTATTTTATTTAATACAACATTATTACAGTAGTAAACCATGTTTTTCTATGTTTATACATATGATGAAATAATCATTAAATTTACAAGCATCAGCACATTCAGCAAAAAAAAGAGAAATTTCTTATAATATATTTTGCCTAGCTGACAAGGATCACTCGGTTGCTTTGTGTCAAACTCAAATGCAGTTACACCGTGGGTTTTTAACAAGCTAATGTGTACAAGTTGTCCATCATAAAAATGACAACATCACATTACCTCAACATCATACCGCTGTGGTGATACATTGTATGAACCTTTATACACATACTAGTGTTTATTTCATAAAGACAATGTTGCACTTATTCAAACAAGATATTTTACCGTTACAAGACGAAGGCGTTCATCTGTTTCTGCTCTATGACTGTGACTGACGTGCGTTTAGGGGGCGGAGTTGTGAAGTTTGACTGACAGCTTGAGCAGTTCTAAAAGAACCCCCAAAGTGTCCATTTTGGTACCTTAAAGGTACATATTAGAACTTAAAATGTACGTATTTGAACCTAATCGGTACAAAAGTCTATTTCTGTCTAAGGTTTTTATTTCTGAGAGTGTAGCAACTGTAGCGTTTGATCCAATCGGGCACAAACTATTTGTTAGATTTAACAAGTGTTAACAAACTTTGATGCCGCTTTCATCAACCTAAGAGGTACAGTAGCTCGAACTGCAAATACTAGTGTCTGTGTAACCTCCCCCCCGATGGGCCCCTGATAAGGCAATCCAGGCCTTTGGTTGTCATGACAACCGACTGATAGATGCATTTTATTTCTCAAAGGAATTGTGAACTCAACTTAACTAGTCCTCCTTTTTGCAAAGACAATGGACTTTTCCCTAAATTAATTCAC
>JAUMHQ010000071.1:5405254-5429292 GCA_032361165.1 Enteromius paludinosus
GCTACATACCTTCTATGTACATATCAGAGAACAATTTAAAATATTCTCTCAATGCATTCTATGGCACCTTTAAATATGTCTTAGTAAATCAAATTAAACTAATTAGGAAAACTAAAAAGAAATATTTTTAGCAGTTAGGTAGTTGAAATAAATTAATATGCTTTTATTAGTAAAAAAAAAAAAAATAATAAAGGCCTTATTATTATTTAGATTAGTATAGTTTTATTAGCATTTTTATTATTTTTTTCTGTATTCTGTTTTTGCTTAAATGTAATTTTTTTTAAATACAATTTTGCTATACATTTTATTTCAATTTGAGTCATTTTTGTGCATCAGATGTTTAGTTGGACAGTGATTACCACGAAAAATGTTATCTTAAAAAGAATACAAACTGCATATAATATCAACTCAAATGGTTTTAGTTAATCGCTAAATCTAATATCATTTTGACAACATTTGATGTAAAGTTATATGCATTTTATTTTATTGGTCTGAATGCGCAGCTACTTTTGAATGGTCATCAGTGGTGAAGGATGTTTCCTGAATTACTGAGAGCAGGACTGGACCATTTTCACTAATCTCTCTTTATTGTCCTTCCTGTCCAGTTCATTTATCACTGATTCCACATAACATAATAATGAGCAGAACTCATTTCTGCACCATTCAGTTCAGATGAGTTACGTGTGCGCTGGGATGTCTCGGTGGTTAGTTGCTGTGGAGACGTCTGGAGCAAACTTAGCAAGATGCCATCATCACACGCGAAGTTATGTTTATAAACAAGGCATGTCAATGGTCATATCACACATTATTTGTAGTGTTAAGCAGCATTTTGTTAAGTGCCCCTATTATGGCTTTTCAAATATGATCTTTCATACAGTGTGTCATGTGTGAACATCTACAAAGTTGTGACGCAGACAGTGCACGATAAATAACGTTTTTATTCAATTCAACTCTTTTTCTGTTATGTATGGCCACACGTCACGTAGTAACATATTTGCATAATGTCCTCCCACGTTCTACATCACAAACAACTTGCCCACCCAGAAACAGTACAAGGGCGTTTACTTTTCGCGGCAGACCAATCATAAAGGACTTTCTACATAATAATTCATAGATGTATTTTTATTGCATTATTTACAGCAGGTCATGTAATGCACCTTTAAATGCATAATATAAGCTCATTGTGAACACAGATATACAGTACATTGTAAAACTTAACTATTTATTGCCAACAAAATACTTCCTGCCCACAGATGATTAATCTAATGAATGTGTCTCTGTTTCAGTTTGTGGCTCATCCGAACTGTCAGCAGCAATTACTGACGATCTGGTATGAGAATCTGTCTGGTCTTCGGGAGCAAACCATTGCGGTGAAGTGTCTGGTGGTTTTGGTGGTGGCGCTGGGACTCCCTCTGCTAGCTGTGGGGTATTGGTTCGCCCCGTGCAGTAGAGTAAGTTTGTGCAGATGTCAACCTTGTGAAGCCATTTTTGTTGCTACACTCTCAGAAATAAATGCATTCACTGTCCAGTTAATATTTCATAAAACCATTAAAACATTTCTGCAACTTGAAATAAATATCAACTTAGTTTAACATGATGTAAGAAACAAAACTGAAACAAGAATGAATATTATAGATTATAATAATAATTCAAGAGTTCACGCTTCCTCATTAATAAAATAAGTAGCAAATTTGGCGAGAACTGCGGACTCCGAACCCTAATGGCTTGAACCCTAGCACGGGCGTCCCGCTCGATCTCCGACTGCCCTCCTGGGGGAAGGCGTGAATCGATGGAAAGGCGGAGAAGGGGCGGAGGAGGGATGCACAAAAGCGGGATGAGGGAGAAAGGAAAAGCAGGGATATTTATTCACTAAAATAAAATTAAAACAAATAAAAAATGTCAAACAAGCTAAAATGGTATCTACCCTTTTTAAGATGCATGCAATGCTACATTGTAAAATAATATTTTGATCAATCAGAGATTTTTAAGAATTTTACAAAAATACTATTTATTCTATTTCAAATGTCATGTTTAATTCAGTGTTATTTGTCATTTCTTTGTAATTATGCACTCACTGTTTATCCAGCATAATGAATTTGTTGATCTTTTCCATGTTTTCTCAGCTTGGTAAAATACTACGCAGTCCTTTTATGAAGTTTGTGGCTCATGCGGCCTCCTTTATCATCTTCCTGTGTCTGCTGGTGTTCAACGCCTCCGATCGGTTTGAGGGCATCACCACCCTTCCCAACGTCACCGTCACTGACCACCCGCTCCAGATCTTCAGAGTCAAGACCACACAATTCAGCTGGACAGAAATACTCATCATGGTCTGGGTAGCAGGTAATGCACCAACATTTCTAATCAATATTAATTCATTTAAATGATTTCAGGTCTACGGGATCCCTTTGTGCAATTCGAATTTAGACCAAAAGAGATCTGCAAGAGAATTTAATCTCGCTACCATTTAGGAGAAGCAATTGAGAGATTGTACTAGAGATCTCAATTGCAGTAAGTTCTTTCATATATAAGAGCTGTCAGTTTTAGTAGTACGGGCCATTTATTCAAGAGACAAAAATATTTCTTTCCTACACTGTCAGAGTTACTCGCTTCGGGACTAAAGCAGCATGATAAATGAACCTTGCAATGGTTTCAACTTGATGAGACCGATAGAGAGTAGGCGTGAGAGTGAATTAGAGTTGGTGTTCTGTGAAGTGACTAAAAATAATGTGTAAATTGTCATTTCATTACAGGCTGGTAACACTTTATTGTACGGTGTCATTGTTACTCGTTACTTGTACTTACAGTTATAGTTACTATTCATGTATAATTGCATGGAAGTAACCCTAACCATATAGTAAGTACATGATATTAATTTATATTACTAAGTACTTAAATGTATAATTACACTGTAACAGGGAAATAGTGTAACTGTAACTTTGTAACTACCTGATACTTGAGCTTATCTTTGAGGATGTTTCAAGGTTCCACACTCACTTTACGAAGCACAAAACAAGCAAACAGACACTGTTCAGCATATTATTTTAGAGTCATTTAAAACGAGGCGTGTTCATTCATCACTGTCGCTTTGTGACAGAACCTAGTAATGCAAGGCTTTTCACAGGCACTTCATCATTGAGGGCGAATCGCAGATTGGATTGGGTTTAGAACATTTTCCCATTTCGGATGTGGTTCAGAGAGTTCACCCACGCTGAGTGCACCTCATTACATTTGATGTAAGAAAATGTTTCGCCATTTCAACCAGGTGAAGATGCTGGGGTAACGCATTAGATGAGGGAAGCATCTTTTGGGCATGTTTGCATTTGTTAATTTTTCATTTTAATAGGTGATTGAGTTTTTTTTGGACTGTTTTCATCTTTTAGGTATGAGTAATAGTATTTAACCTTGAATCAGTTACACCAAATATAATGTGCTGTTGCTGCACGGTCTCTTAATAATTCATGATACCGTGTGACTTTTTCTGAGTGTTTGCTTGCATGGTGCAAAAACCCTAACGTGTTGCTTGGCTTCCACCTAAATGGTGACAGAGGGACCATTTTTCAGTCAGTGAAGACACATTTGACATGTTATGAGTGTTAAAAGCCATCTTTATTGTGCTTGTGTTAACCGAGAAAAGCTGCTCTTGCAGAAGTGACCATGCGTGAAGTCCATTAGTAGCGTGGCTTTTAAAAAAAAAGAAAAAAGCACACACTGCAAGCATTGAGTCATGTGGTAAGCTTATAGAAAATTACATTTATTTGATTTATGCATTAAGTTTATCGTAAGCTTATGGATAATCACGTTTTCTTTCGTGTGTTTAGAATGTTAATTTCGAGTGTGCATTCAGAGTGTGTGTGTCTTCAGAATGCTGTGGAATGCTTGTTCAGAATGTGTTTATAGAATATCTGTTCATAGTGTGTTTAAATTGTTCACTCAAACTGTTTTTTCAGGATGTGTGTTCAAAGTGTGATTATACAAGTGTAACATTGGGGAAGTGTGTGTGGGCAGGTTCATTATGTTGTGGTGATGGTTGAGGGCTCAGCAGGACTGCTCTGAACCCGAACCCCTGACCTTTTCCCTTTCAACATAACCTCCTGTCACTGTTCTCACTCCTATGGCTTTCCGCTAAAAGCATTTGGATTTTGTAGTTTTAGAGATGAAAATCACCTTTCCATACCAACATGCTATCAGTGTGAGAGTGAATTGAGTGATGGTTTTTTAATACTTGGATTTCCTTTGGCATTCTTCTAGCTAGATTTCAAATTAGAAATATAATGCAATGTAGTTAATCATTTTAACAGCATTCGCTGCGGCTCCATCATAATTTTCCTATCAGACTGTGTTCTCCTCAGGCTCTGATTTGTCTGATTAATTCTCTCTCTCTCTCTATCTTTATCTATTCCTCACCTCTTATGTGAATTTAAGTTCATTTTTATCAATATGCGAATGCATAAGTTTTATTTCAGATGTACAAACCCAATACAAAGCTGGTAGGTTTTGTAAAATGCTAAATTAATCTGTGATTCGTTAATTCTCTTTAACTTTTTTAATTGGCAAAAGTGCAAAGAGAGACGTTTTCACTGACCAACGTAAATTTATTTTGTAAATTTGAACAAATTAGCAACACATTCCAAAAAGGTTAGGACAGAGGCATAAGAAAAACGAGAAGGTTATAGAACATCCATGCTGAACTGTTTGGAAACGGTTCACACAAGTAAGTGAATTGGTGATGGGTCAACGTATCATGTATGGGTATAAAAGGATCATCTCGGTCTTTGCAAGTAAAACTGGATCATGGCTCATCACTTTGTGCCATATCTGTAGATGATTCCGTATTTCAACTTGTTTCTGGGACAAATGGATTTTGAGTTATCACTCCCAAAGGCAAAAAGGCACCTTTCAGACTTTTCACCAGTGACAGAATTGAAAACAAACGTCTGTCGTGGTGTGCGGTTGCATTGGGTGACTGGGATTTGTGCGGAGCTACTATTGACATGGAGGCATATATTAGGATTGTACAGAGATATACTACCATCAAGATGACATCTTTCATGGGAAGTCTGTGGTTATTTGATCAAGACAATGCCAGCTCTCGTTCTGCAACAGCATGGTTTCATAGAGACGGAGTGAATGTGTGGCCTACCTGCAGTCCAGATCTGACTCCTATTGAAAATGTATGACCAGTCATGAAAAGGAGAATCAGACAACGACGATCACAGACCGCTAAGCTTCAGAAGTCTTGTATCTAGCGAGACTGGGCAAAAATACTGCTTGCAAAACTTGGATGTGATACGGTGTCGCTATTTTTTGGAAATGTGTTCATATTTACAAAATAAGTTGGTCAGAGAAAACCTCAAGATAATGAGCAAATCACTGATTCTTGATTTTATTGCTTTTTACAAAATATTGCAACTTCTCTGTAATTGGGGTTGTATATAATTTGATTATGAAGCAACAATTAAATCCATTTTATCATGTCAATTCACACACCAAATTATACTCACAAGCTAAAAAAAGAAAAGAAACCATAATAAAATGCAATTTTCTATGTGATTATCATATGCAAAAGCATATATTTTTCTGAATTTGTGAGTATATGATTTCGTGAGATTCTCTTATGTCTAAACAAATACACCAGAAACACCTTCCACTGTTTTAAACATGTTCATTTCTTCCATCGAGTTCCATCGATCAGTTTTCCGTCAGAAAGAAAGAGTGAAGGATGGATGTTTGGGTATTTTCAGGCACAGTGGAGATTCTTGAATTGCTTGAGGTTGAAAACTTGTCTTGTTCAGTTCATTCAACTCAGGTTATTTCTACTATGCTGGTATAGTCTACTGCTGTTTTGACCATGAGAACGATTCTGTTTTCTGCAGGAATGATGTGGTCGGAGTGTAAGGAGCTCTGGACGGAGGGGCCGAGGGAATATATCATGCAGCTGTGGAACGTTCTGGATTTCGGCATGCTCTCCATCTTCATCGCTGCATTCACCGCCCGCTTTTTTGCCTTCCTACAGGCAATGAAAGCCCAGGAGTATGTGGATGAGAAGATCCATGCTCCAGACCTCTCAATGGTCTCTCTGCCGCCGGACATTAAATATTTCACATACGGTGAGCGAGAATCTGAGCACTGCTCCATTTCAAAGAGAATCTGAGAGAACACACTTCTAAAATATATACCATTTCATTTATACATGAATGCATGCAAGGATTTGCTGATGGGTGTGCATACCATATCATGGTAATTTAATAAGACAACTAAACCTCATATACATATATATTTTCAGCGAGAGACAAGTGGCTTCCGTCGGATCCTCAGCTGATCTCAGAGGGTCTCTACGCCATCGCTGTGGTCCTGAGCTTCTCTCGTATTGCCTACATCCTCCCGGCCAATGAGAGCTTTGGCCCACTGCAGATCTCCCTGGGACGAACCGTGAAGGACATCTTCAAGTTCATGGTCCTCTTCATCATGGTCTTCCTCGCATTCATGATTGGCATGTTCATCCTTTACTCTTACTACCTGGGGGCAAAGGTTAACCCTGCCTTCACCACGTGAGTGATATACACGCGCTCCAACGTATATTGAGGAAAATGTAAAAATATGTATATTTAGGGATCAATAACTCTACATATTTTCAAATACACTAGTTGAGTTAACCATGTATGTCTGGATTAGTTCATGTCTACACATTAGACAACTGTTACAGATAATACAATTAGATTTAAAAAATATAGATCTTTCTTTTTTGATTATTTTTCAATTAAAATAGTAATATTTAATTTAAAATTGGTTTTATAAAAATAAATTAGCCAACTTGAACCAATTACTTTTGCAATAAACTGAACTTATTTTAAAAAAATAAGCAGTTAGTTCCACAAAAATATTTTAATATCTAAAAATATCTATTTTTTAATATTGTATTTTTAGTTAGCTTTTAAATTATAATTACTTTATTTAACTAAAAAATAAAATTATATAATTTTGTATTACTATAGCTTAATTCTTAGACACTTGATAAGTGAATTCATCCCATGTCTACCAGTCCACTTAAGACTCATACTGCTAACAATAGTTATTTAAAAAACTAACTAGTAAACTAGTAAAGACTTTTTTTTTTTTTTTTTTAATTACCAATTAATTCCTCCAAAATATTTGTATACAATAATTTTCAAATGGTTTAACACTCTTTTAAATAACAAAATTATAGATTATTTAAGTGATTTTGGACTTTTTGTTACACCTCTTACCACAATAAATGTGACCTTTGTGCAATATGGTCATAAATCTATCACATGCAGCTGCTCAACTCAAAGGAAGGCTCTGTGGTCTGTCAGGCGGAGCATAGTGACAGAGTCAGCCCTGTGAAATGAACTCTTGGTTTCCTTGCATCAAATGTGAGGCTGTCAAATGCTGGAGCTCATTTCACACTAGAGTGCCTCCAACGGGATGAGGTTTGTTTCACAGCAAGTCAAAGACGATGAAACAAGTCCTACAAGTCAGTTTATGTGTGTGTGTGTGTGTACTGTACTGTACGTAGACAGTAGACTAGAGTTGTTTCCTCAAACCCAAATCATTTTTGCATCTGTATGAGTGGAGGGTGTTCATTTTTACAGCTGATCTGCAGGGATGTAAAGTAGATTTGCATTGCTGTCATGCTCCTTATCTAGACATATGCTTTCCCAGAAGATTTCATCTGATTGTCAAGACTAAAGCAACTGTAGATTGTACTTAAAGTCATATGATACAATTTCAAGATTTCCTTTGTCTTTGGAGTGTTGCAATTTTGATGTGCAATTATTATTTTTTACGTTTATTTGCATAACACCTCTCAAAACTTACGCAAAGAAAGAAGGAGGAGCTATTATTTTGGCGGAGCCATGATTTGGAGACACTTTGCTTCCAAAAGAGAACATAGCTAGAAATCAGTGATTAAGTAATCTTTACAACACTGCTCCAGAACAGTTCAATTCAAATATTAGAGTGTGTTCGGCACATTTATGGAGGACAGACTCCTAAAAGTGAGGCTAATCTAACTCTGCAAGGACAGTCTGGTGCTTCTGACTCACAACCTGTAAGTACGTTTTATTATTAACAGAATCTGCTACTTACTATTCAAATGCAAGATTTGAGTAGTGAAGGGGAGTGCTTTATTGTTTCTCTGATCATAAATGCAGACACAGAGTTATGTTTACGAAGCGCTATGCAACACAACGCATAAAAAGACAGTACTGAGTTATACTAGTCAGTAATTATGTCCCCACTGGATGCAGAAAATGCCTTGTTTGAAATGGCTCCTGTTAGAGTAAGGGGCGTAACATTTCCATCAGACGTTTGATGTATTTGTCCAATCAGAGTGCACTAAAAGCAGGCCAATCCGAGCACACCTTGTTTTTTAACTTAATGTAAAGTGTGTGGAAAATAATGTATTTTTGAACCTTAAACCACATAAACACATTGTATGACACCAATTACACATGCCCCATTTTACCATTTTACAGTACCTTACTGTAATTGCTCTGATGTCCATTCAAAATCAAAATAAGCAGATCGCTTATTTTCACTCACACCAACCACTATAAGAACATTTTAATGATCTAAGTAAAACAATTATTGATTAAAAAATGTAAAATGGGTTACTGAGACTACACATTGCCCTTAAACACTCTCTTTCCTCTTGTCTGTGTTCACAGGGTCGAGGAGAGTTTTAAAACTCTCTTTTGGTCCATATTTGGGCTATCTGAGGTGTCTTCTGTGGTGCTGAAATATGATCATAAATTTATCGAGAACATTGGCTACGTGCTGTACGGGATCTACAACGTTACCATGGTGGTGGTTCTGCTTAACATGCTTATTGCCATGATAAACAGTTCATACCAGGAAATAGAGGTGAGCTATTTTTCCCATGAACTATTTAGAGAACTTCACTGAGCACATTACGATTGAGAGTCGAAGGCAATAAAAACTTCCGTACACTCTCAAGAATTCTATTGCAGCAATGCAATAGAAGAACTAATTTCAGTTCACCTATGAACGTTCCAGTATGCTGATCTTTAAAAAAAAAAAAAAAGTGTAAATAAAAATAATAATAATCTAAAGGCAAAATCAATTTTCCACAATGAAGAACTCCACCAATGACTATAATGAACCAATCTTTTTAAGGAGTGTGTTTATGTTATATTTTGGGAAAGGAATATTTCACCCCGAAAAGGTACTCATCTTCTGGCCATTCAGAATGAGTTAGGGTTAGAGAAAGGATTTGGAGAAATGTAGCATTACATCTCTTGCTCGTCAATGGATCATCTGCAGTGAATGGGTGCCGTCAGAATTAGAATCCAAACAAACTTGTGCAGCTAAATGTTTGATCTGTACAAGAAACTAAACATTATTTCTGTCCAAAATATTGCTTCCTCTAGTACGATGTTGCCTTGTTTGAATCAGAAGGGAAATATGCACAGATCAAGCAAAAACTATCCAAAACAAGTATGTCGGTGAATTTTGTTTTTCACTGAAGAAAGCATTATTATAGATTATGTATCCATATTTTGTCCAGACGCCACAGTTTCCACTTTATAAGACATTAACTGATAGACTAGTGGAGTGCATTACTTATTGTGATGTTTTGATCAGCTGTTTGGACTCTCATTCTGACGGCACCCATTCACTGCAGAGGATTGGTTGATGTGCAACTGATGTAATACGAAAAATAATCTATATTTCTATATAGAAAATCTGTATATTTGAAGGCCTAACGGAGACTACAGTATAGGTTTCATATTTGGGTGAACTATTTCTTTAAAGGCCAAGAATGCGTCCTCTGTCTTCAGCAGTCCCCTGGGAGAAAATAATGTCGGAGGCTTTTGATAACACTGCTGTTAAAATGACTGTAATCTTTTAGAAGGACTCTAAGAGCCTTTGAGGGCTGTAGACGGGGTTTCAACTCTCACTGAGCAATTACACTTGTGCAAATGGCCCATACTTCAGGTTTCAGGAGAAGAGGCATTTAACATCTATTGCTGACCGAAAATTTAATTCTTATACAACACTAAATCTCAGCTTAACCCTTGTCGTGCTATGCTGAAAATCCTATCTAATTTGGTTTTCCTGGTCAAAAATGCCTTCCCTTATATAGTCTTAAATAATTCTATATTCTCAAACATTTTTTGTGTGAAAAATAAATGTGTGAACAAAATCAGTACGTTTTGGCCCAATGTGATAACATTAACTAGCGTTGTCTAGAAACAAATGACCAAGACACAACAAAAAGATCAAAGCCTCAGCGTCTCAGGACTGTTCAGGTCTAAATAAAGCAGAAATAACATACAGTACAGTATGAGATAATATCTCCCTGTTTCTGACCTTATGATGATTTCAAATAGTTTTAATTAATATCTAATGCTCGGTTTCTTACAGGATGATGCAGATGTGGAGTGGAAGTTTGCTCGGTCTAAACTCTGGCTCTCGTATTTTGACAACGGCAAGACTCTCCCACCTCCGTTCAGCATTGTCCCCACTCCCAAGTCGTTTTATCTGTGTGTCAAGAGACTGGTCAACCTGTTCCGGTGTCGCCGGCGCCGTCTGAAAAAAGACGTGGAGCTGGGCATGGACAACTCGAAGTCCAGGGTACGTGTCTGCTGTTCTTTACTGTTTGTATTTGTGTGTCAGGGTTAGGGTTGGATACAGTTGATATATTTGCATAATTATTTGTTCTTTTTATAGCTGAATTGCAAGCATTAAAAATTCAACTAATGATTTAAAAAATCCCCCATATGTTGTGAATAAAAATATGTTTGGTATTTATAGTAAGTGTCACGATCAGGAGACGAGAGGCGTGCAGATTTAAATGCAAAGCTGTTTTATTAGATCACAGAGCATGAACAGACAATCTGGGTCATCACCGGTAAACATCAATGGGCGGAGGGAGAGCAAAAGAGTAGTCAGAGTCCATGTGTGGGTCGGGCGGGTAGCGAACAGAATCCAGAGGGGCAAGACGAGAGCGATAATCCAAGAACGGGCGAGGTTGACAATAAATAAATCCAAGACAGGGAAACACAGGGAAAACTCCAACTAACACTGTAACAAGACACATACGGGGATTTAAGTACACAAGGGAATTAGGTGGGCGGAGACTGGGATGAACGACTATGGCAACAGACAAGGGGGCGGAGACAGTCCAGGTATGAAAACAGAGACACAGAACACAAGTCAGACGCTGGAGTGTCAACCAGAAACTGAGCTGGCCACTCAAGCTTGATCGTCACAGTAAGTCATGCTGAAAAATGTTATACTTTTAAGAGTTGTATGGATTACTGTAGAGATTCTATTTTGATTCCACTCTCCAATTTTGAATTGCTAATGTATTAATGCACAGCTCGGAAAGTAACCTGTGGGAAATTAAATAAATAACAAACTCACAACCTCCCTCTGTTTAACAAATCTTACCCATGAATTAAGAAATGTACCCACAAAATTTGAATCTGTGAGCTCAGATTTAGTAAACTGTTTTTGTTTTTTTAATCTGTACCCATAAAATCATAATCCATGCGCACGCTTTCCCACAGGTTTGTAAATTGTACTTTTACAAACCTTTTTTTGGCCCCATCCCCAGTCAATTCAAATTCAAAAACACTTTTTCAGTTCCATTCTTAACCTTAGTTTGTAAGTGCATGTAACTCCTCATATGTGTGCACTAGGGCCGGGACTCGATTAAAAAAAAAAAATCTAATTAATTAGAGACTTTGTAATTAATTAATCAAAATTAATCGCATATAAATATTTAATCTGAGAACAGTGAGAAGTAAGTTTTTCATATGGATTTTTAGTATACCATTGAATAATGATTGAATACATAAGCTTATGCAACAAAATATAGATTTTTTTTTTGTTGTTCAACCAAGTCCAACAGACCAATATTGTGCGTGCGTGATTTCACACTGCTGCACAAAACCATGTTCATTATCAGCTCGTCAGTAAACAACGGCTGTGTGTAGTATATACGGCTCAATGTGAAATCACGCACCTGATGGCATTTACCTCTGATTACGATCTGGATTGGTGCATCCCTACTTTCAAGTACATTCAGAACATTAGAAACGCTAGTTGGTGCTCCAGTATAATCGGTCCACCGAAACTCGTCCAGTGAGAAATGTTCCACAGTGCAAAAATAAGTGTGATTAAAATGCATTAAAAAAATTAACGCTTTATTTTTGTGCAATTAGTTAATCTAGATTAACGCAGTCCCGGCCCTATAGTGTGCACATGTATGTGTGTGTGTGTGAGCTCTGAAATAATGCATGATACCTTTTACTTTAGTTCCCTCTTTCTCAAATCTGCAGCCTGACACAATTCTCCACCTTCAGTTCTAAATTAAAGGATGAAGCACCTCTCCTCCCATCCTCTCTGCTCTCAGTGTGATAATTCACTCAACACCTTTAATTTTCTGCCTTCATTCTCAATAAGACCCTTCTTTTTGTTCAGTGAGAATAAGCCACAATGATCTATCTGTCCAATAAAGCCCAGATAATACCTTCCTATGTCATTAACTTATCGACATTTCCCAAGCCAAACCGTTTTTTAGCGTGTCCATGAAAAAAGACAGATAGTTCTGCCCTTGTTTAGCCTGCGGAGAGGATCGATGGCGTTTCAATGCGGAATAGAGGGGAGCAAACTCTGATGAAGAGGCGAGAGATGATCACTGTTTCCTCGGGGCAAATGTCACTTCATCTCCTGAGAGAGCGCAGCACATGTCCACAAAACCACGAGAGTAACCGCATTATTGTGATTCATCTGTGGCAGAGGCCTCCATCTAATTCACTCTGATCAGGCCAGCGTCTCCCATGGGCTGCGTAATTGAAAAACTGACAAGAACATGTGCAGAGCCGCATCTACAAGACACGGAAGAGCGGGGCTCATCTGCTGCTTGCCTGCACGGCTGTTGTTGATGTCGAGTCAGTCGCGTGAGCAGTCACTCATGCACAGGGATATTCAAATTGTTATGAGTTCAATTATAGTCGCATTAGAATGTAAATCGTATTTTGAATTTTGCACATCACTGAATGAAGTTTTAGGGCTGATGGAAATGCCCGCTACTGGATTACTGGATAATGTCCTGAAAGAAAATGACCAGTGCATTTTCTGTCTTCTGTTTGAGAATTATTTTAGAATAATTTTTTTTATTTCAAATTATTTTTGATTGGAGCTTGGGGAACAGAAATGCTCTGAAACGGCAGCTTTGCCAGACAATTTTTTTTCATTATTATTTTTTTTTTTTAGCTTTGCCAGACTAACTTTGCTCGCGAAATAGAATGTAGTGTCAAAACACTAATTTAGTGGTACTATTTAGTTAAATATCTTATTTATTCAGTTGATATTTTATTTGAATTTTAGTTTATTTATATATAATTATTATTTCTTTATTTTTTCAGTTTTATTTCAATTATTGAAAACATTTATGGTTTTAGTTAACACAACAACGTTGAGAAAGTGTTCAGTGATTTCAGAGGTTTGTTACGCTCCCTGGTGGCCAAAGGTTATAGATCAGTTTATTTTGCATTTAGCTTTTTTTGTTGTTGCTTGTTTTTGTTTTTTGCATTTAGCTACATGTGAAGCAGCATGGACTGTTTATGTCATTAGTGTCTTCAATCTATTGTTTTGTTTGTTTGTTTTTTGACATTTTTTGACATTTATTTAGTTGTTTTTAAATTATTATTATTTTTTTTTATTATTACCTAATTGTAAAAATTGCTTCATGCCATTTCTTTATTATAGAATGGGTGGATATATATATATTTAATATTAATATTAATTTAACATTAATTTGAAGTAATATTATTATACGTCAGTGTATGTAAATAAATAAATAGTTTTTGTTGTGGTGTTGAAATCGGAATCAACACCATTTATGAAAATGTGAGATTTCAGTGTTTTTGATCTCAACTATTGATAAAGTCACCAATAATCAATATTTCTCAATGCTTACAGTTGAATCTCTTTACCCAGTCCAGCATGAGGATGCCAGACTCTCACAGCTTCAACAGCATCCTAAATCAACCCACACGCTATCAGGCAAGAATGCCATAATCTATCCCTCTCTCTCGTATGATGAACCATCAGTGCCGATTTATCTATTTCTCTGATCGTTATTTTGTCCGATTCCCTCACGCAGCAAATTATGAAGCGTCTCATCAAACGCTATGTACTGAAAGCACAAGTGGACAAAGAAAATGATGAAGTGAACGAAGGTGAATTGATTTACATTGGGTTTCTTATTTGACTGTGAAACCAACTAATATGCTTAGGATGTTTTTGCAAAATTAAGTCTCCCAAAAACGTATTGCACCTGATAATTAAAAGAAAAATTAATTACATACATATAAACATCAAAATCATATTTTGATTTCAGAATATGAAGCCTATTTAAGCATCAACATACATGACAGTTATGCACATTTTCCCCCTAAAATGTGTTGATATTTTCATATCTATTTGTGTTTGATCTGTAGGCGAACTGAAGGAGATCAAGCAGGATATTTCCAGTCTGCGATATGAGCTGCTGGAGGAGAAATCTCAGGCTACAGAAGAGCTCTCACTCCTCATACAGAAACTCAGTGACAAACTCAATCCTCCACCTGTGCATCCACACTGACACAAATCAATAGTGAAGTCATTCTTTATGCGAAATATTTTATTCTGTTCCACATTAATATGCAGAGACCTTTGTCTAAACAACGGCAGATGAGGACATAAATTATACACCTCCCTTTTAAGTTACTATTAACTAAAAGGTAAAACAGTCTGAAAAGTGAATCTACTCTAATCTAATTACAATGAGGATTTGATTGACAGCTCCATTGCCCATACAATTTCCAGCCCTGTGGATTACACGGTTTTGAACTAAACAAATACTCTTATTGTAATGCATAACAGTCAGTCATACATGAGTTGTTTTCAGAAATATTATATATCTACAATTTTTATGTCTTGAGATACTTTTATCAATATTTTGAATACATTTTTTATATTTGTTATTTGATTTTTAGTAATTATATTTCTGAATTCATAATTTTAGTATATTAAATCAATTAGTACATGAAATAATTAAAATAAGTAAACTTGCCTTGACAAGTTCAGATCTATTCGTCGTCAAAACAATTACATTTATTCAGTAATAGTTCAAATATAGATTAAAAAAATATATTGATGACAAATAAATAAACCTAGTAATGAACTGCATTCTATAATTTGTAAGCTGTTTTATTTATAGATGAGTGACACATATGCGTCACAGTATGCTTAATAGTTAATGTCAAAACTGTGTAATCAAAATAGATGGAAATTGTATAAGCAGTTCAAATGCATACATCTTCAATTTAGGTAAATATTTTTGAGAGTGTAGGCTATTTTACCTCCACATAATTGAATAATAACTGGAAGTGCAATATTCAGTACACGAGTGTTCATTACCTCCGGTACCTGTAGAGCACTATCTTTAAGATTTGGGTATCTGTCCTTTATAAATCGCTATATTTATGTAATTGTTACATTTTATGCTTTTTTTATTATTAGTTATTTATGTTGTTGTTTGTTGCACATGTCTGTGAGTATAAAATATCATACATTTTATGTAGAATAGAGGTCTGAACATTTCAGTTCGCAAAATATACAGTATTCTCAGTCAACTGTAGGCAGGGATGTTCATCCATTCCCAGCATTCCTTAGGAACCTGTATTAGTGTAATTGTAAAACTACAAAATGAATTGATTAAATATTAGTGCTTAAGTGTTCATAAAACCTTTAAGATGGAGAGACCTTCTAGCACAAATCTATGCAGGGTAAATGTTTATCTGTATGTCACAGTTGTCAACATCTGAAAAATTATTATTGATATTATTTATTGTCACTTTAGTTGTTGTTTTGTTATAGTCACTTAGCTGTGTACTGGCTTTCTTTTAATTAATATTCAGGACATGTTGCCTGGATCTTATTTCAAGCAATAGTTTATCCAAAAATGAAAATTCTGTCGTCATCTTCATTTATCAAACCTGTAATATTTATTTTTTTGTGTGAAATACAAAAGCTGCGCAGCAAAGGTAAAGGATGGTTTAAAATGTAAAATGTAAACCTCCATGAGTAAATTAACCTAAACCTATGAAGACGGTCCATACGGCTTGCGGGCTCTGTGGGACGTTTCATTTGTGAGTATGTTGTTCCTTTTAAGACGTGTTTTTGCTTGTTTTAGATTTGTTTTGTTTGTTGGTTTTGTGATGTCCGAGCTTGTGTTTAAAATGTTTGTGATTTTGAGAATCAATGCACTTCAGCTGAGGGTTTTTTGTGTGTGTTTGTCATCATGAATTGCTGGTCCTTAGAGGGCGCCATTTCATTTCACAAAGTGCAACTCTGCTTTCTTTAAAAAATTCAAGGCTCTCTTGATGAATTATGTAGGCTATAGCCAAATGAAAATCAGTAGATGGTATATTTCATGATAGAAACGATATATCTGCAGCAGTAGGCAGTATATATTTAGGATCAGAGCAGGGCTACTCAACAAAATATGTGTGAAAATGTCAATTCAGTGTCAATTTGTTTTTGCTTGCATTTATTATTTCCTTAGAAATTTAAGCTATGCATTTTCATATAATTACTAATTAAATGATTTTAGAGATAAATCTGAAAAAATTTAACTATGACGTATATAAATATTACTTTCAAACAATAGCACTGAGAACCTAAATTTGACATTTTTAATGTTTTATATATAAAATCTATTCATGAAAACAAATGTCAAATGTGATTTATTATGAGCGTATCACAGTTCTACAAGTGAAACATAAAGTGCAAGTGTTCAGGCCCTTCAAGGTCCTTCATCAGTGCTGATACATATTAGACAAACAGAAAGAGCGAGTATGTGCTGCGACACAATCCTTTTACACAATCCTTTCAGTTATTAAAATACAGATTAATCAGTGTTCTTAAGAATGCTTTGATGTCTACACACCCACAACTAAAATCAACCCTGAGGTGGAAGATGACCTCCTTTTCTTATATTGCTTTTGATATCAAGTGTTTTCCCTTTTTTGGCAACATGCAGTCGTGTTCTTCTTGCGAGAAGTTTATATGAAAGTCTGATTCTTTAAACTCATCACATGGTCGTGGTCTGACCCTCAGGAGTCGCAGCAGAACATTCTGGAGAAGTTATTTTATGATGTCCCATGGTTCGGTTGTGACATTAAATATTACGCAGAGTGGTTGCTAATAATACAGTGATGAAAGAGATCTGCTATTTCGAAAAAATGCAGTCAGTTTCACAAGATTCTTAAGTTTTGAAATATCACTTTGGTGTTTTTAGACACAACAAACATGAAGCATTTAAAATGAAGCAATTGTTTTTTTTTATTTCAATAAAATGCATCAAAAGACCAACCAATGCACTTTCCGTCTTGAAGACGCTGAGTTTAATATGTGAATATTAAGGGTCACCTTTCTCATGGTTCATAATCACATTTATTGAAAGGCATTTGACCCAGATAAGGGAGGATGGTGGACCATGGACCTCAGCACACAACAATAATGTGTTAATAGTTAATTTACACTCTGGAGGGAGTGATGGAGGTTTAGAGTTAGTTGACACTTGCAAACTTCAGCTTTTACATGTGGGCCGCTGGGTTGAGGAGTTGGGCCTACCCTTCAGTGACCAACAGCCGCCATTTATAGATAAATGATAAATTTAATTAATGTCTTGTATGTTTAAGTCTTGCTAATTGCAGTGGTTTCCAGTGATTTTGGTAAAGTGTATTAAAACTAATTTACAGTTAAGAAACAATATTTGTCCTCGTTCTGGTTACCGCACAAAGACCACCTTAAAGTCAGCGTGGAATCAGATTTGACTGTATTTATTTTGTTACCTCACATTGCGATTTTTGCTGTGAACAATTAATCAAAATCCACCAAATGTAGTGAATTTAGTGTGCGTAAAGGGCACTGCACTTTGGCATTTTGAAGACCTGGGGCAGTCTCGCACACTCACTTTCTGCCGCGTGCACGCGCTCTCAATCGGCCAAGACCGCAAGTGTGGATATTTGGACAAATCCTCAGTTTCTCTCTGAAGTATGACACATACAGTCTTAAAATCGGTCGCAAAGGCAATTCACCTTAGAAAAACGGGCATAAAATCATGCTATATTTAACGTTATTTATGTCAAGTGAGTTCTTTGTATTTGAGCAGCTCGTTTCACAGTTCAACCATTCTTTATTTTTCAAGCGTGTTATAAAATAAACATAGGGACTTTTATTATGCATTCAATGTACAGGCTCGTTTTCCGTTTCTGGTTCTAAGGGTCACTTTCGGTTCTGTTGCAAGTTACAAGTCTCAGAGAAACTTTTTCTAATACTCATAAACAACAACGGATGTGTGACAATCTTTACATGGGACGTGATATGACTATCTGTCTGTAAATACCTTATGTGTCAGGATGGCCGAGCGGTCTAAGGCGCTACGTTCAGGTCGTAGTCTCCCCTGGAGGCGTGGGTTCGAATCCCACTTCTGACAAATACAATTTTTCATTGACAAGTAACTGTTACACTGTTAAACAACACTACATCACACAACACCAACAAATCCTAAAGCGGCTGATTGAAGTGCTCTACAGGACATCTTGTCTTTTTCACGACACGCCCAACCATTCAAATTTAAACAAGTTCACCCTTACCCTTATTTTTCTTTTGTCACATTACAAAGAAGCATGCTTCAAACAATGAGTTCAGATTACAAACCGCCATTCAATGCCCAGACTAATGTTACAGCGCTTGGCTAACACTGTCGACTCTCATGAAATATTTAGGAACAAATCGTTGGACTCTTTTAGGCTAAATACACATTTTAGCTGGAATGAGAAATGTACAAAAGCTTGTTTCTGTCGTCACTTTACAAAAAGGTAACTGTGACTGTGATTGTTTTCTCTCAGAAGTACAAGACAGAAATCATAATTGTGAGATTAAGGCTTCCATAGAAATGATACTGGAATAACATTGTGACAACAAGCCCCAGTCTTTTTAATGCAAAGCATAGTGCAGTGAAAAAAATCTGTGTTTTCCATATTTTTGTGAGATTTATCATCTTCGTCTTGTTTAGTTCTGTAATGCGCAGTGTTCTTGCAAATTATTAGCTTTTTATTGGCATGTATGTGATCAGTGAACTTTGGCTTGGGAAGGTTTGTTTGATGTGTGTGAGTGCAGGAATTACTCACAGATGGCACTATACTTTATAATCACTTGTTCAATTATTTACATGAAATATAGCTATCCTCTCTTATCCGCACACGTTGTTATAATTTAATGGTTTTATTGATGTATATTCATTCATGCAAACATCACATTATCCACTTAATTTGCAACACTGACATGTTTAGAGCTAAATTGCAGGGACTGAGTATCACTTTAGGCTTAGTCCAGTTCCTTTAAAACGGTCAGAACAATTTGCAGCTAAACATTTCATGAGGAACCAGAAAGCAGAGTGTTGATAGTCTGGGTATTGAATGGTGTTTTATGTGATCTGAACTCTGTGTTTGAAGCGTGCTTTCTGCAAGTGGTGTGAGCTACACTGACAATAGACAAGAAAGAGAGGGAGAGACCATGCATGTATGAACATATATTTTCTTGTCTTGATTGCATGGGCGTGTGCTGAAATGAACTTATCATTTCTATACATCTGTATCATCGTCATGACATGACAGTCTTTGCTGAACAAGACATATAAGGGTTAATATAAATAGAATATCTGTGGTTTGGTTGTGGTCTAAAAAGGGGCCAAACTTATAGCTTATGGAGATTAATTATAGTCTCGATTGTTTTGTAATGTTGTTGAATTTGACTAATGTTAGACTGTCGACGTGTTAAATCAGAACCTGCAAATGAAGGTAAGTTACATCTGCAGGGCTGTAGAGCACCTTTCAGTGATAATAGTCACTTCAGGACAAACGGACTGCTGAGTTCAAGTTCACTTACTGCAAGTTTGCTATAGAATTGAATTTGTTTGTTATGGTTACACAGCACTTCAGGTGGTAGGAAGAACCAGTTTTTCATTCATCATTGCAAATACAGCCACATAGACTGACTGAGGGCAGGTGAAGTATGACAAACATGCTCGAAGATTTACATAGAGATTGAATTGTTTGCATTGGTCCGTCCTTTCTCTGTCGAAACATGCAAGTCACAGTGAACAGAGCAATAGGACTGAAAATGATTAAGGCCAGTAAATAGGGCAGCATTTGCATAGATCTAGTTAACTGAGGCCTAGAAAACACCATTTAAATCAGATCTTCACCATAAAAACACTCCTTCTTGAGTATTGTGTTGGCTTCTTCATGAACAGATTTGGAGAAATCCATGGGTCCTCTGCAGTGAGTGCTGATAAAAACATTATGATACTCTCAATTAACATCCCGTGTAGTAAAAATCTGCATGTGTGTAAGAAACAGATCCATCAAGACATTGCTTGCCAGATTTGCAGGATATTATTTCTAAAAATTGAATTGGTTCCTTCAGGTTATGATTGTTTGTTTATGCTGTGTTAGCTACAGTAGCAGTCTCTTGAGCTGTTACCCAGGTGAGAGGAGTACTGTAACACACTCCTCAGGGAAAAGCCAAGCATGAATCCTTTATCTGAAACACAGATTTTAGTTCATTTGGAATGCACATGAGGAAATATATAAAAGGTTCATTTTCAGAAAACGGCCCCCATGCAGCACAGGCCCAGCACTGATCATCATCACCCAGAAACAGTGGTCAGATACACATTCCCTAAAATATTTCACTACTACTAAATGTGTGCTCATTTGTCACCTATCCTCCTCTTTCTCTTGCTGGTCCTTCCTGCTTCTGTTTGCTGCGGTTTGTGCCATTAAACAGCTGTTTGGGCAGTTAAACTGGAAGATGGAGTCTTGATTCTGTACCAACAATTTAACATGCCCGCAAAGAAGGTATATGACAATAAACCACCTCACTTGACCTGAACTGTCTAAATAAAAACAAAATAGTGACATGTACATCAAAATTGGGACTGGCTTTTTTGAGGCTAAAAATATTTTCTAGATTTAGATTATACCCTATTGGAGACTAGTTCTGCAAAATTAACTTGACTTTATATCTCACAAATATGGATGCTTGTTAATAAGAATTAAAATAAAAAAAATAAAATAAAATTGGACTGACTTTTTGTTCTGTTGCTAAGTTGGATGCAAAACATATTTTCTAGATTTATATTAAATATATTAAATATATACTATATTTTATAAAATTCAATTAAATTCAAGTTTATTACAATGTTTTATTATTTTCAAAATTGTTATTTATTTATTTTTGTAAAAGAAACAGTGACTTTTTTATCTCACAGTTCTGACTTTATCTTAGAACTTAAAGTGTATAAATTCATTGGACTCTGACTAAAGATATCACACACCATGGTATGGTACAAACTTTTTATTGCACTTCTCTGTCCAAATACGAAATGAATTAATTCTGTTGCAGGAATACTGCTTTCTCTGGTCAATGACATGACATCATCTCACTTCAGAGCCAGGAAAAGATATCTCCAGGAACTGCATGAAGACCTTACCCCCAGTAGCATTAAAACATCCAGCAGATGAGTTGTGGTCAGTTCATTAGACATTTTAAAGTGTTCAATGTTCAATTAAACATTATTAGTTCATGCAACCCAAACTAAAACGTATGCACACACTTTCTTTCATGCATTTTGAAAAAAGTGAATTTTAAAGGAATTGTTCACCCCAAAAATGAAAATTCAGTTAACCAGACTATTTTGGTCACCATTGACTTCCCTAGTAGGTAAAAAGAAGTACTGTGGAAGTCACTGGTGACGCAAAACAGTCTGGTTACTAACTTTCTACAAAATATCTTCCTTTGTTGTTCGACAGAACAAAGAAATTCATACAGGTCTGGAACTACTCCAGGGTGAGTAAATGATGACAGAATTTTCATTTTGGGGTGAACTACTCCTTTAATGTTACCACTGATTTCTATTCTATATCCAGAGATTTCATCTGCACACAAACTGCTGCTGCAGCTTTTCCCACATAATAATAATAAAAAAAAAAATAAATAAAATGTAAAGTCACACCTGGACTCTTTCCGATTCTAAAGATTCTTAAAGGCTTTTATCCCGACGTGTGACTGCATTTCAACACCGTACATACGCATTTAGATTAAGTGTTTCCTATACAGTGGACACTATAAAACAGCTGTTTAATGGTGATTTTGCACTTTTACAGTTGACTGTATTCACCTCCTCAATAAGAACTGAACAGGATGAACCAGTTCTTATGAAACAATTGCAAATGCACAACAACCGACTGGCAAAAGGAGAGGTGTAGATATTTGCGCATGAGGCCAGACGTGTTGTCAGTATGCTTAGTATACACGCTTGTCCCTCTCTTTAAACTAGTTCTGTAGTTCATCAGATATGCTAAAACTTCACTCAAGAAGTCTTTTTTTTTCTCCTATCAAAGTTATGAATGATTCACTTTCAGCACTTTCTTAATGGCACAAACGGTAACTAAGAGTAGTTTTAATGACTTCACTCAAGCTGTGTTTTCCTATTAGAGTTTTGAATGAAAGATTCACTTTCACTCTCAACACTTCCTTTATTAGGCACAAATGATTTTCAAGAATGCGCATGTATTACATCATTGCCTTTGGGCAAAGAAATTACATGTGGACTGACATGAACATATATATATATATATATATATATATATATATATAATGAATATATACACGTCTAACTTTTGAGTAAATAAGACAATACTGTTTTAACATATAGGACATTGTAAGCACATTTTTAACTTTTTCCTCACAAATATTTAATTAATTGAACTCTTTAGCCTGTAGAGCCAAACCCTTGTTTGTTTACATCTGGTTGGTTACAGTGAGTACTCTCCAGTGCTAAAAGCTGCTACCCAAGTGGATTGAATAACTAGTTCCTCTGAGATAAAAAAAAAAAGAAAAAAAAAGATGCACTTATAGTCACTGCATTGCAAGTAAAAACAAATAAGGCATCTCTCTCATTCCTTTTCTCCTGCATCTTGTGTGTGTGTGTGTTAAACAGCTGTTGGCTATCATAGAAGAGACTGTAGCAGACCAATGCAATCATAAATACTTGGCAAACTTGGCAAGCAAAGGAATAAAAACAACCTTATCTGACCTAAACTCTCTCTCTCTCTCTCTCTCTCTCTCTCTCTCTCTAAATGCCTGCCGTAATTTAAACAGCCTTTTTAAAGTTGCATGTACTTTAACACCACAAATGACCCACTGGCAATTAATCATACGTTTTTATAAGTGTTGTCATCATGCATTTCTGAATGCAGCAGTAGTTGGAGCTATACGCGCTTTGCGTGCATGACTCATCAAAAACTTGAGGCTTATAAAGGAGCGTCGCGAGACCTTCCGTGCACTTCAGGAGCAGCTCACGCACAGTCTGAAACACTCAGCCTTCGCTACCAACTCTATTCTACAAGTAAGTACCTTATGCACTTTTAAGTACGTGTGATTGTGCATTAGTTCGATCTACGGTATTTTGCTGCTGTAAGTAATGATTCACGGCGTCTTGCACTCTACATTGTGTCTGAAGTTATTCCTCGAGCTTAAGCTTGTATTAGTCTACTTAATGTGCAGCTATACGATGCATGCATGCATATCCAAACCTTACGACATTAGTTTTAAAACTCCAATATGCGTTATTCTTATTTCTAATGTTTTGCTTGACATTCCATGACTATTGGAGTACAACACCGTTTGTGCATGAACGAAAGCCTATGTAATTCAGATGCTCGTGCATTCAGAAAAAGACGTGGGCGGTCTAACGTTAGGGGTTATGCGTGAAGAACTTTACTAGCATGTAATCAGTGGCGTAGCGCAAACTGCGTTGGCCCACCCGCAAGAGTGGAGGCGGGGCCCCTCATGCATAATTAGATGGGGGATTCACCTTTTCATTCAAAATCGTGAATTAGTACTGTGGAATTTAGTAGTATGTAATT
>JAUMHQ010000071.1:5450802-5463090 GCA_032361165.1 Enteromius paludinosus
TTTTTGTTAAGTACATAACTCCACATGTGTTCGTTCATAGTTTTGATGCCTTCAGTGAGAATCTACCAATGTAAATGCAAATAAAGAAAACACACTGAATGAGAAGGTGTGCCCAAACTTTTGGCCTGTACTGTACGTGTCACACAACATTGTTTGTAACCCTTTCAGCTTATATTCTCAAATGGTTTCTATATTGCTTTGAGGATATTTGTAGTTCAGAGGCACAAACTGCTGATGAGGTGACAGAAGATAAACCTGCAAACAGCATGGCTCATTGATTATGACAATGTCACATGATTTCTCCTCCATGAATGAGAGGCGCTGTTCACTCACCAGGAGCGTGACTGATTAACACATGGAAATTTATGCTGAAGGCTGACGTTACATCTTTATTTTCACATACAGTATTAGAGAAGATGCTGCAGTGTACATCAACTGCAGTGGAGATCTAAGTGATGCTTAAGCACTCGGCTGCCTTCTCAGTATTTTCTAATTAAAGGCAGTGCAGGCTTTAGCAGAATGGAGCAATAAATCACCCGTTCTCAGGTGCATTGCCCATGTGTGGCATTTTAATGTCAGTTAAAATGACTGTGCCTCCCCTCAATATTTCTGTGCAGAAAAACCTCACCTCAAAGTGGAAAAAAATATATAGCTCACTTCAGACTCCAAATTAGGCTCTACCCTATGCATTCCCCTTGACCCCTTCCAGTACAAAAGTCAAAGACCAAACGCTGGGGTAAAATTAAATCTATTTTTTGAGAAAACTAAAGTGTTTTTTGACCTTGCATACATGTAAACCTATTTTAACCTTTAAAATGGCACAATAGGGGCACTTTAAAATCTAATGTGCTCACAGAGTCACAGGACGTATGTCATTTTATTGATAAGCGGTGACTGGGACAGGAGACACTTCTTTATCTGTATTGTGCCGGGGAATGTTCTTATCTGCTCTTACACACAGATGGCTATAAGGTGACTGGCATGAATACTAATAACTTACTGCTCTTCATAATGCATAATGAGTAAGTATGCTTAAGTGAAGTGTCTAAAGCTGACAAGGATCCGCTTGTTTTGTTCTCAAAGAAGAGCACTTTGTGCAAAGTGGCTTGTATGTTCCATTAGCAATATGTCAGCTGATCTTCTAATACTCTTTACTTCTCTCACTGCACAGTCTTGACATTTCCGAGGATCGATATAAGTGCCACACAGAGTAGATCATCATATTACATGAAGAGCCACTACTCAATTGGAACTACATGGCATAGAGTCTGGCTTAAAAATAGTATTTCTGTCTTGTTTTCCAGTAAAAAAAACAATAAATAAAACATGTACAAGAAGAAAGGTTTTCTTGATAAGCAAAATATCACGATACACAAAAGGTTATTTACTAACAACAAACAAATTATAAAATGAATAAATGTAGAATTAACCTTACTTAGTTCCTGACATGCCACTTAATTTTAAATGTTGAGTTTTGTTCCGTTTTTGCTTTAAACAAGAAATACTGTAACTTTTGTTAGGGGTTTTAGAATAATACGCAATAAATAAGAACAGATTTGTTCTCTAAAAATAAAGGCTTTAAAGGCCTATTTATCATCATTACTGGTCATCATTAATAAAAAAAGTCAAAAATAAAAGATTTAGTCATATGCTCAACTTATTTCATCATTTTGGACTTGTTCCTTTTTTTCGTAATTATCCATCAATATTATCCATTTGTCCTTGAAAAAGACGGAAAGCCTGAAACTGTGAACACCCTTTGACTAAGGAGTAACTATGACCGACATTAATTTACAGAATTTCACTTGAGGCTAATTGTATGGATGATTCAATCCATCTAATGTTTTGCAGTTGACTCAGGAACTAACTCCTCATTAGATCAGGAGAGGGAGGCAGTGGCTTAAAAAAGCCTTGACACTCAATAGACAAATGCCAGAGAGAAATCTAATTAGATTTATTTAAGGCTGAGATTTGTCCCTCCCACACTCCCTCTAAACACAAACAGGCACACGGACATACATTTACATGCAATGGAAATCTCCTCCATTAGGCCAGAGTGCATTATAGGGTCATAAGCAAACCTACATCAAATACTGTATGTAGCTCTTTGCATGACATCAATGTTAAAAAAATGCTGACCAACAAACCATCCATCATAATAAGTAAAAGTCTCTTTCGATTATGTGACGAAGATAAGATAAGAGTAATAAATAATAATTTGTGATTTTAAAGGAATGGTGAAAGTGTGATGTAAGCTGCATTCGTTCTTATAATCCTGTGACATCACCTCGTTTATGACTTTTAATTTGTTACCAGCGTTTAGTACCGTTTGTTCTCTTCTGAGCTTACACTGCGAATGCGACTTGTCAGTGGTCAGAAGAAGCAGGAAATCGAATGTCTAGTGAACGTTCAGTGGTTTGGGTTATAATTTAAAAATAGAAATACAGTATTTTTGTTACAAAAATACATTGATCTGCTTCAGAATACATGTGTTAACCCCCCGGAGGTGTATAGGTTAGTTTTACAATAGATATATATACAATTTACGGAGCTTCAAAATAATGACCGCTATCCACCAGCATTACCAAGCTTGGAAAACCCAGGATACATTTTTAAAAAACTAAGACTGTGTTAGACATCTGAAAGAAGAAGGTCATATAGGATGGTTTGGGGGTGAGTAAAATTTGTTGTAATTAAATTTTTTTCGTAAAACTCCTTTTATTCCTTTAGAGGAACACACCACATTTTAAGTTAAACAGTTTTAACATTTTTGAATCCATTCAGCCGATCTCCGGGTCTGGTGATAGCACTTTTAGCTTTAGCTTAGCATAGATCATTGAATCTGGTTAGACCATTAGCATGTCATTTAAAAATTACAGAAGAGTTAAATTTTAAATTTTTTAATTATTTAAAACTTGACTCTTCTATAGTTTTACTGTGTACTAAGACCGACGGAAAAATACTCTCATTCCGGCGTAGTAATCAACAGAATTTTCCTGCCACAATATCATTGCACATGCTGCAGCCATGGTCAGGGCTGGACTGGAATTGGCCCTGGAATTTTATGGTCCAGCCGGCCCACAACCATATACAGCTCTGGAAAAAAATAAGAGATCAGTGCAGAAAAATCAGTTTCTTTTGGGTTTTATTCTTAAAACTGTTAACCTCACAATACAAAACAATGCACGTTTGTTTAATTTTTTGTGAACTGTGTCTTTTAGTGTTTTTTACAGCAGTGCTTTTTATACATTTCCCATTAAATACAATTTACAAATTGAAGTATGTTTGTGTTGAAATTTAATAAAGACTGGCATGAAATGCTTGTCATACTCAGAGAGATACTGATTTAGGAGTAAATTACAATGGTCTCCAGAGCTGTATATATATATATATACATATATCCCCCAAATAAAATAATTTTCAATTAATAAAAATAATTAGGCAACTGTGTACATATAGACTACTATAATTTTTAATTCTGCCAGTAATCTTAACACTATGGGACAGCAAAGACCTCCACAAAGAATGCAAACACAGTGTCTTTAATATTGAAAGTTAGGTAGGCTATTTGAGTATAATACAAACTCTCAAAATAAAAATTGGTGCAATAACATCCCATATCGTTGGATAAAAATAAATTTAAACTAGATGCATTCGCATTCTCGAAACCTTATGCACACATTTGACTTTTTCGCTGTTTTAAAAAGTGTTCACATATTCTACAGTTGTGGCGCACACAGACATTAGGACAGGTAAGATTCCTCCGTTTCCCCTTCATGCAAGCTTCTGTTATTAAGCTCCTTACATTTTGCTGCTTCCACTTGTAGACTCTTGCGTCTTTTCTCCCGCAGCTTCTCTGCACCCCCTTGCTCTTTTCTGGTTTATCCGTTGTTATAGACGGACTGATCTCAAACTCAGATTTTGTCAAGGGGAGATGAGGGCTGGCCAGAAGGGAGGCAGGGCGTGGCCTGAGATTTCATTGGACTAGCTCAATGTCCTTTAAGACAGTCAACCAATGGGCCGTGATTTGTGTCTCAGATACTCTACCGTTGCGGTAATAAATAGATTGGCCTAATACTTTTTAAAAAATATAAAATTGACTGACAGCCCCAGCCCAAAAATGTGTGTCGGCCCGGCGGGCATTGCCCGGTATGCCCTATGGTCAGTCCAGGCCTGCCTTTAACCTACTATGGTTAAACTTTATTTTAGTATATTTTAGTAAATTTCTCTGAGACTTTACATGTCACAGTTTTATGTCTGTCTGAATGTCCTGTAAAGAGCACATACTGTACAGTGCTTTTCAGAGATAACAAATGATTGGATGTTTGACTAGGACCACTCTCCCTCCTTTGCCTTCAAAAATGTCTGAAATTAATTTTGTGACACTCTAATATATATAAATAATATTTGAATCTGTCAAATTTTTAAATGGTGTATTTAATTTCAGAGAAATAACAAATAAATAGGGTAATACATTCTATTTAAATATTTTATTAAATATTACGTATTAATATGAACATCTGGTCAATTATTACTCCTATTATTGCACTTTATTTTTCACTGCATTTTGCCCTAAAAACACATTAATATGCAAATTTGATTTAGTTTATAGAGTAGATACTTTGTGCATAATGAGAAAACGTGTTTATGACCATTTTACACACACAAAGAAAAATCTTATATCGAATCATTCTGTTCTAACATAGTAAGTTAATCATCTTTATATATAAAGTTTGGTAAAAACAAAAAAAATTGGAAATAAAAAAATGTATTGGTGATTTTAAAAATCAGGGTTTTTTGGTCATATGCATATGTTTACATATTATTTCATGTTATTTTTTATTAAAGAAATGTACGTTTTAACTTCAATTACGTTTTTGTTGTGTGATCAGAAAAGTCACCAGCATCTACAAACCAATCTAAACACCCTAATTGCATGTCAACTAAAAAGTTACACTTCCATGGTTTTATGTGCTTGAACTTTAAGATTTAGGTGCATGCAAGGTCAAAAAACAATTTCTTTTTCTTATAATATACATTTATTTTTTACCTTATTTGCTCAGTGTCTCCCAACCGATTCGCTCAACGCTGCATTTTTCCAAACCCCTCCTTCACGACGCTAATCTTTGGTGATTGGTTTGATTGGTCTCATATTTCCATTTCATAAAGCCTGTAATGTACGGTGGCCAAGAGAGCTCAATGCACTGCAAACAGAAGAAAACACATGCAAACAGAAAAAAACGACAACACATTAAGAAAACATCTTCATCAGTTTGACAACACAGGCGCTGAAAATTCTCGCAATGTTCTTTAAAAGAATGTTTTCACAGTTAAGTGTGTAATTCGTCAGATCAGTCTAATAATATTCCAAAGACCGTATGATCAGGTTGTTAAAATAAACACAAAAAAACTCACCTTTTAGTTCAGCGACAACATCTCTGCTCTGACCAAAAGCCTCTGAACAAATAATCAGGTCCCAGATGGGTTCGTCCCCCTGAAACATTTCCGTTGTGGTGGTTTAAACATTTTAGCTGTCACATACTGTACATTAAAAAAATATTTGGTGTCAGATTAACCTCAAAGCAGTTCTCACTATTGCTAGTAAACTTCACAAATATTTACAAAAACACAATGAATTAACTTCCATTAAACAGTATTGTCTTGTACTAATCTTTTGTTTACAGTGTTGCAGTATCCTTACAATACCTTAGCATTATGGCAGAGTTTTGTTTTAGCAAACTGCAACTTGAATCCGTTATATTTCATATCTCCGCACTGCATTTCACACCCTAAAAATGTCTAAAACATCTGATGCGTTCTTGCCACCAGACACTGAAGTCTTTTTCATTTAATTCTGCTTTTAAGGCACGCTTCCAGTTTGTGTCCTGTTCCAGATGAGTGTGTGCTGCTCATCCAGATTTTGAATAGAGAAAGCAGTGTTGTTGTTAAGTTATTTGGCACTTGTGTGTCTCCGGCTTCCTGTTTGCTTCTCCTGGGATTTCTTAGATCTGCCATGTGCCAATGAGCGTCTGCGCTGGAGAACAGACAACGCCAAGATCTACTCTTGACAGAGGAGAAGTATACACTTTACGCAGAATTGTTCTGTTCAGTCTTTTCCATGCAATTAAAATACATGGGCACTGAGGTGTTTCAGCTTAAAGAAGACATAAGCAGATTTAAAAAATGGGTTCATATGTTTTATGCTGCTTGGATGTTGTTGCATCCATTATTACTAATAATAATCTGAAATTGTATTTTTTTTTTGCTGCAAAGTAATACAGTTCATTAGCTGTAGGCAGATTGCGGTTGTCAAATGATATAGCAACTTGGTTCTTGGCATCTTTTGAAGATGTATCTAGTTAAATGTCTTTTGCTGATTTGTTTGGCCTTGGGTTGTATTTGTCAGTCTGACAGTCTTCAAGAGTCGATGGCGTTTAACAAAAGTTAGAAATTCTAAATCTACCTGTATGAGGCAGGTTTACTTGTTTTTTGCAGTAGGTGGAAAAAAACTTGTCGAAGCCAAAGCTTGCTTACTGCTAAGATTTTTTTTTGATACTGCTGACAAAATGTCCAAAACCTTGAAGAGTGCCCTATACTCAACCCTGTTCTTAACTCTCAGCCCCTTGAAGCTTTGCTCAGATGAGATGTTGGTGGTACAGAGTCAGGACCGGTTCAGAAAAGGGTGACTTACTGTATGCCCAGCATCTCAATCATGGCATTTTGCAATAGGCTGTTAGTCAACATAAAGTTTGCATTTATAATCTTTCATCAAAATTAAAGCATTTTGGCGGCACATCCCTTAGGTCATATAGGCTATTGGTTATTTTTTTTATCACTTTTATCAAGAAATGTACCATTAAATCAATTGCGCAGCAATGGACGCCCTGCAGTGAATGGGTGCCGTCAGAATGAGAGTCTAACAGCTGATAAAAACATTCACAAGTAATCCACACGACTACAGTACATGCATACATTAATGTATGTGTCTGGGGGGAAAAAATCCCTCATTAAGATGTTTTTCACTTCAAACCGCTTCTGGCTAAATCCTAAATCTATAATATTGCTTTCTCCAGTGAGCTGTAAATCAGGCACATATCAAGAACAGTTTACAAGAGAAAACAAATAAGTTGTTTTTGATGTAAGATGACAACAGAGGATGGACTTTTTCACTGGATGAAGCATTATGAAGTTAAAAATTTATTGTTTGAAGTTAAAATGCCTAATATGAATTTTCCATGCAGCACTTCAGTTCACAAGAACTCATTCTGACGGCACCCATTCACTGCAGAGGATCCATTGGTGAGCAAATGATGCAATGCTACATTTCTGTTCCCAAAAAAGAAATAATCTTGTCTGTATCTTCGATGGCCTGAGGGTGAGCACATTTAAAATTTTCCTTCACCCAAAACTGAAAAATTCTGTAATCATTCATTGCCCTTCTACGACTACTTTTCATCTGCGAAACACGTCCTTTAAAATATAACCAAAACGACTAATGCAATTACAATAGCTCTCATTCATTCTGGCCTGGAACAGCAACTTTGCACAATTCCTACTGGATATTCTGCTCTACATTCTACGGTAAAATGTAAGAAACATACAAAAATATCCAAAGTCAGTGTTCCCAAAGCAGTTGTTGTTTTTTTGAGCTTAAAAAGCATCAGCATGCAGTGTCTAGGGAATTGCACTGGGAGCATTTTCACGATGCTTCGCAGTCTTGAATGTGGCGTTTTGTCTCGGCATGAGGTGCAGACACGAGATGCAAGCGAGACCGCCTCTCATCCAGAACTGCATTTAATTGCAATGATTACCAGCATTACAGAGATAATTGTTAGATTCTATGGTTCAGATTGAAGCTTTTGGGGATAATTTGCGCTGTTTTAATGTGTATGTATTGGCTTGATAAACTGGTTTCTCCAGGGAATTGACAAACAGCCCTTCTCTCTGCAGGAAGCTTGAGGGAATCAGCCAGTCCTGAAATTGCCAGCCCTAATTTCCCTTCTCGACTTCACGTCACTCCTTATGAACTTTTAGCTCAGACCATTCCTCTTAAATACGTATTCAGAGGGGTTTCTGTGACATCATTGTCTTTTCTGGTTGACTGCAGTCTCTTACCAGTGGCAGCTTTACAGTTTTAACAACTTGCACAAACCAATTATCTGTAAAAATCCAAACTTTCCTGTACTGTACGTGTTCTTTTTTTTATTCGGAAAGCTCTGATTCTTGGCTTTGAGGAGACAAAACATTGGCTGATAGTAGTTTGTCTGCACCGTATGATTTAAAAGCATAACATGACTTCAGCAGCCAGCAGAGCGGAATGTGTTCATGTGGATTTGGTTCAACATGCTCATTTGTGAGACAAAGAGTCAATTTTCCGTCTGTGCCTCCGTCTCTGGGGTGTGTGCAGATGAAAATCCGCTGCCATCAAACACCTTTCAGCATCACTTGCTGCGACACACAAGGCGCTCCCAAAAATAGGATGCGTTTTGTTGCGCATGCGGGACACGTCTGCTCTAAAGAGCCCGTAAAAGATGAATCATCTGCACATCAGACACTTTTTTTAGAGGTGACGCAAAGACTTGCTGAAGATCCACCCAACCACTCGAAAAGGTCCTGCTCTAAAAAAAATTGTGCATTACAGAACCACTTAAAAAAACACTATAGACTGTCTGCAAGGGTCCTGTCTCACTGCATGTGAATTACTTTTGTTGTGAAGTGCAGAATTTTGGTTGCCAAAATTATTAGAGCAGTAGTATTTCCACCAACTGAAGTGTTTTGAAGTATGTTATTTATATCTTTTGCTGTAGTGTGTCATATCAGTTTACATTTGCTAACATTAATTTTGCCGTTACTTGTAATAATCCAGTGAGATTTTTGTTTGCACAAAGAGTCTGACGACAACCAGAGATCTGATCTGATCATCATCCAGTCTGTGTGGAATGACATGAAGGAACAGAACAAACTGAGACAGACTTAATCAAGAAGAACTGCGCCAAGACGTTTTATTAAAACTATCTGCAAAGCTAAGTAACTTATGTAAAAATGCTTTTGAATGAGGATGCTGTCAAAAATGGTGTCATAAATAGATTTTCTTGATCAGTTAGCTTCTATTAACAAAATGAAATCAATAAATCTACAGTTCTTCTGGATTTAGTCTGTCTGAGTTCTGTTACTTCATGTCTTTCCAGACAGACTGGATGATGATCAGATCAGATCTCTGTGTGGAGCACTGGATGTTGTCAGACAATAATCTCACTGCATTATTACAATGAAATTTCCTTCTGACAAAGATAGAAATAACTGACTTTTTTATAGAATTTATACAATTTTAAATCATGTGACGCTCCCAATTGGGTGGTCGACATACTGACTGTTTCAACTATAGCTTTTTCCGGATTATTTTATATTATTTGTGCATGCAGCTCTAATGAGCTTACGTTATTTAAAAGACTGCAGTGATAGTGTACTAATTCCATCGTAAAATCTCGCCTCACTTTCTACTGAACTTGATACATATTCATACACATTTCAAAATTGTGATGTTGGTTTGTGCTTTAACTACCCATTAACATCTACAGCAAGGTCCAGAAAGCATTTTTCATAAAAATAATTACTAACTGATGCTGAGAAACAAGAAGATATGATATCCAGCAAGATATGAGAGTGCTACTTCGTTTCGTCACAACTTTTAGATTGCGTGTTTTCAATTTATTTAAGTTTTGGTTTGCAGTCATGCATATACTTTTCTGTCGCCTGACGATTTCGCGCTGTTGTTAGCCTATATTTAAACTGAGAGGAGAGCGTGACATCACGTAGAACACTCTGAGAGCCTCTATGACACATTCAGTAGTTGGTAAGTGAGACCAGTAGGGGGTCGGATCGCTTTCCCCTGATCTCCAGCCTCCAGCCCAAGTTCGGTCTCAGTGCTGCATGAACGCACGGCGAGAGAGGGAGGACACTTCCCTCTCCAGCATCAAACGCGAGGGATGCGCTTCATCGCCTTAGGGGACTGGATGGATGGAGCGACAGGGTCATGAAGGTGACCGCAACCTCTGGGTTGGATTTAGGGGGCCGTTTCCGCAGAAGGAGCCTATCCATAATTAATAAGAGCGAGTCGGAGATCCTAGAACCGAAGCGCAACCACCGGCGAGTCATGTCACCAACTGACAGCGCTTCCAGAGGAGCTGACGAGGAGGACAAAGGAGGATGAAGGAGGCAGAGGAGGATTATAATGAAGCTGAGTGGCAAAGGACTGTGCACCATCGTCTCCAGCAGTCTGCTCTTCGTGTGCGCGGTGAGCGCCGTTGTCGTGGGATTCAAATGCATCGCGTTGGGCTCCAGGGTGCGAGCGCAATTCCATCTGGCCACCGCGGCCGGCGCGTTCTACTCGGGCATCCTGGTGACTCTCGGGCAGGTGCTGATGGGGGTGGCGCTGGTCTTTTGCCGGGGCAACCCCAGGTGTGCGAATTTCTTCCTCTTTGGGATCTTAGTGTTTCTTTTGGGGGTCCTAACGGCGTTCTCCGGAGCGGTGGTGGATGGCGACACGGTGTCCCTGGTGGAGAGGAAGTACGCGCACTATTGCCAGGACTCTGTGGATGTAAACCCGGCGTGCGACCGGCTCAAGGTGTACCAGCGGGGTCTGGTGGTCTCCACCATCCTTAACACTCTGGAGTGTCTCCTGGGGCTGTTGAACCTGGTGATCATTAAGCGTTACCAAACCGCGCAGTTTCACCGGAGACGCCGGACGCAGAGGCGGGGCGCGCGGATCGTGCTGAACGAGGAGCGCGGCTTCGCGGTCACGGAGTTCCACCCGGTGTCCTACATCAACTTGGCGGTGTTTCACGCTTTGGACGAGTTAGATGGAGAGGTGCACAGCCGGGGCCACCCGTCCATGGAGCTGCCGGGCTATGCGCCCGCCAATCCGGAGCTTAATCACACGTACCCGTTTTCTTACCCGCTTCACAACGAGTTGCCGCCTGCCTACGAGGACATATTCCCTGGAGAAGGGAGCAGCTAATAGCAAAGAAGGGGAACCGAGTTGCAGTTTTGCAGTGACAATCACGCATTCGGCACGCTGAACTAGGAAACGACACGATTATTTCTATATTACGGTGACCAGCTGTTGCCTAATGTACTTTTTCATTCAGTGGAGCTTACAGCCAGCGCTCTGAACAGACCCTACAGTTGTTCATAAACTACAAAACGAACCTATAGAAAGGTAAACGTACTGAAAGGATGAAATATACATGCAAAATTAGTTTTTTGACTGACCGATTGTATTCTCAGCTCATTTCCTGTCTAAATCCCAAAGGTTTGCGTACAGGATTCCCATTGGAATTTTTGGAATCTAAAGGATCCTGATTTTCTTACAGTATTGCAGCAGGGAACAAAACAAAAAGAAGTTACCAATTGGCCAGAAAGAACAAATGAGAAGGTAAAGAATGTACTGCGAAGTGAACATGAAACCTTTTTTTTTTTGACATTCCTGATTGATTGCAGCTCCAAATAACCCCTAGTCAAAATCCTAAAGGCTTGTGTACACGATTCATAGAGTTTGTTTGATCTTTTCTTATGACTGACAAGCACCCAGTCATAAAGGATGTGTTTCATAGGATGTCAACAGGAGGCAAAAAGCAGTTCAGGACAAAATAAGCCTATTATTAAAGGTAAACTGAAAGAGCACTTGTTTTCTGACTTGTTGTTAAAGTGGGTGATGATTTAAAACTAACCATTTAGAACCAGAATCATAATTGCGTTAGTATTCCAACAGAAAACCCAGACAATTCCCAGAAGGGCTATAATTATTTGCAACTGGATAAATGTCCCTGTAGGACATTAAAAGTGTTCAGAAAGGCCTGCAACGAGACGTCGTATATTCAGCCTCATGATTTGTTTATAATCTCTTCATCTCTGATGTTTCAGACAAAAAGCCACTGCTGCTGGCCACGTTAAAATAACAGGCCATTTCTGCTTAGCAGTGTTGTGACTGTGGAAATGTATTAATGTTTCTGCATCATGTTCATGCAGTTTATGTCCAGCGTGTCAGTTGTACGTGTATCCTCTAATGTATTCATTTGAGGTTACCAGCAACACTTGAAGCCATTGAAATAAACAGAATGAATAATAGTTTTATTAGTGATCGATGATTTTCCCGGATCAACTCAATTTGTGCAAAATGTAACTTACCAAAAAAAAAAGTACTTTACACCTATCAGTAACTATGTTTACATGCGCAAATTATCTTAATCTGATCGTGAATCGGATTAGAACTGTACTGTGCACATGGAC
>JAUMHQ010000071.1:5477293-5487658 GCA_032361165.1 Enteromius paludinosus
CTACATACCTTCTATGTACATATCAGAGAACAATTTAAAATATTCTCTCAATGCATTCTATGGCACCTTTAACTAATATGAACAATGTATTTATTACACTATTTATTAATCCTTGTTAATGTTAGTTAATGGAAATGCAGTCATTCATTGTTAACTCATGTTAACCAACATAACCTGTGATTTTAATAATGCATTAGTAAATACTAAAATCAACATTAACTAAGATTAATAAATGCTGTAGAAGTATTGCTCATTCTTAGTTCATGTTAACTAATGAACCTTAATGTAAAGTGTTAGCATTTTTTATATTGAAATATAGTAAAACAAAATGTAATTTATTCAAAGTTGAATTTCCCACTTCATTACTCCAGTCGTCAGTGTCACACAACACTTCAGATATCATTCTAATGGTGATTGAGGCAACTTTTCTTCATAAAAACAAGTTATGAATCTGCTCATATGCCATTCTTTCTGGGGTATAATAAATAAAAATCCTTCTGCATCTTTGTAAAATCTAGATTGTGGTTTGAAAAGTCGGTTTTATCTGCGCTCGACTAAATTACTAACTAGCACTGACGGGAAGGCTTTTATTTGTCTTAGTCGTCTGAAATGAACGAATCTCTCTATCAGCCTTTCTCTTTCTGAGATTCTTGTTGAAAGAGAATGTGAAAGTTGTCTTGGTAGAGTCTGGTCTCTTGGTAATGGTGGACCTCTAACACGAGCTGACACGAACGTCTGCTGCTTTAAACTGCCACGTTCGGTGTGCTGATCCCAGCACAAAGCTGAATGGATGAAGTCCTTTTCATTCATAGCTGTCTCTCTATTTTGCTTTGTTCAATAATTCCTGAGGACTGAAGGTTGTCTGAGGTCAGAGATAGAGAGATGCTTCATGACCAGGTGAGGGTGGCTTCTTTGAAAAATGTGAGATTTATTGTACTTTGGTTTTTGAGAGAGAGGTAGTTTTGTTTATGTGGGAGTTTCTGAATCAAAGTTCTGATCGTTCCAAAGTGAAATGTTTAACTCTGAAATCAATGTTTTAACATGTTGGAGCATTTTCAGAAGAACACCAGATGAATCTCAGCTCGTTCAGTCATTAGGGTTGTATTGGCTTGATTTTATATCTTTCAAAACAAAGATTATGTGAATGTTTGGGTTAATTAGCTAATCCTGCAGAATGATGTTCATTTAATTAAAAGAAATACACTTAATAAATTAATATACTATTCAGTAATTTGGGGGTTGTAAATTTTTTTTGAAGGGTTTTAAGATAAGTCTCTTATGCTCACAAAAACTGCATTTATTTTAACGGGTAATGCGGTGCTCACAAGCTGTTTGGACTGAAATGTGTGTTGGGAGTGTGTGTACACAACCACCCTACAAAGATAAAGATCCACCAGTAGTTTTCTTTTGATTTAATAAAAATAAGTTTCTCCTTCTGAATTCAAGCCATTCTCAAATTCATGTCGGTGGGGCGTCACACAGACAGAGGCCACTCCCACAAGAGTTGATTGACAGTAGCATGTCACACAGACTGAACTGGTGTCTTACCTCAGACCCGCCCTGAGTGAGCCGTCATCAGACCGAGACGCAGAGACAATCAAGACTCCTAAGAGATTGAGGTGTTTTGTTGTTGAATGTATTAATGAACATAGCAGTAGTGATTTACCCCCGAAATCTGAGTGACTGAAGACAGGGAAGATTACTGTTACAGTACGTTTGGTTCTGAAGGGAAACGCGCCCTTGATCAACCGAAATGCGTTTATGTTCGCGAGAATCATTCATGATCCAGCCTCACCTACAGAAGCAGTGAGTATAATGTCTTTTAATGAACCTTTGCGCATCTCCTTTTCTAATAATGTGCTAATTAGCAAGTTTCGATATGAATACGGCTAAAAAAAGATCCTCTGAGAGCGACTAGGAAAAGAGGGGCGGGGTCAGCGAAGCTCGTGAAGATTTAAAGGGGAAGTACACAGAACAGAGTGATTTCTAAAGAGCTGTTTCTGATTGGGGAAAATTAGCATTTTTAAAACTATCTTTGAGAAATTTTAAAACAAACTATATTACAAACTAAGACCCTAAAGAATCATATTAGCTAGTGGAAAACTGGGTTTGTATGACCCCTTTAATAAAAAGACTTCAGACTTCAGCATCACATGATCTTTTAGAAATAACTCTTGATTTGCTGCGCAAGTTGGCAACAGTTGTGCTGCTTCATATTTGTCTGGAAGCAAATACAGCTGATACATTTTAAAATGATCCTTCTGCAGAATTCAGGCAAACAGCATTTATTTGAAACAGAAAATTGTTTATTATAAATGTCTTTTCAGATTAATATGGCCTTGCTGGAAAAACATACTGCTGAATATCCAACATGTGCTCAGTAAAGGTTTTCTATACAGTAAATGATTTTTGCAGAAATTCATGTAGTGTTTTCACAGTATGACTGAATTGACAGTTACTCTTTGACCTCTGTTCACATGCTGGACAATGATTGTGATGTGATATATTTACAGGCTTATAATTGTATCTGGTATATGTACTGCAAACCAGATATTTCATTCATGGATTAATACATTGATACATTATAAATGAAAAGTTCTATGTTGTATTATAAAGAAAAATGTATGAAATGTCTACATGTCGGTTGTGAAAAAGCTACTTGATGATTTTATGTCTTCTAAATTAATTAATTTATTATAAGTTGAAGATGGAAGATATACTATATATTGGAGTACAAAAATGGGAAAATGGGTGAAAAAAAAGTTTATCACAAATGTGTATTAGAACTCGAATGACTTGTATGAATGCTTACTGATTTTTATTTTTTTTATTTTTATATGATTATTTCTTATATATTGTGAGCTGACATTGAGTTACAGATGAATTCACTGTGACTTTATACGGAAGAAATGAAATGAGAAATTCTTGAAACTTGCTGTCCAGTTGGAAGAAAGCTTTGGAGTGTCAGCCTACATAAACAAGGTGAAAATTTAAAAAAAGGCACTGTGAAACAGAAATCTTTGGTCAAGAGACCTCAAAGAAAGGACAGAAGACAGCAGGCAGAGAGAATGTGAGCTGCAGGATAAAAAAGTAAAAAACAAGGCATTTCTTGGTAACAGGAGTTCACAATCACCACGGAGACAATTAACGATTGTGACAGGTGAGGATCTATTTCTGCCGCTGCTGATGTCACATTTCATTTCACAAATGATCAGAGATTTTGATTGAGCAGAACAGCGAGACATCGGTATGAATAAAACATGCAGCGCTGCTCAATTCTAGCAATGTCACATAACAGTGATTCCCCAATGAAAGATGCACTGCAGACAAGGTTATGGCTTCAAGATTCGGGAAGATACCCCAGCCGGACTAAGCTACTGTTCATGATTAATGTTATTCATAACGAGCCACACATATAGAGAAATGGGACAAACGACGTTCAAAACAACAATAAATGTAATTTGTTAAAGTGTTGGTGCTTTTTGATGTTGCGCTAATCAAAAGGGACAATAAAGGCATTCATATTTGTGCAAAACACTTCTATTTCAAATAAAATTTCACAGTTTCCTCAACGAATATGAAGCAGAGTAGCTGTTTTCAAAATTAATGATAATCAGAAATGTTTCCTGAGCAGAAAATCAGCAGCTTAGAAGGATCACGTGACACTGAAGACTGGAGTAATAATGCAGAAAATTCAGCTTTGATCACAGGAATACAATACATTTTAAAATGCATTCATACAAAGGCATTTTTAATTGTAATAATGTTTCACAGTTGGACTGTTTTTACTGTATGTTGCTCAAATAAATGCAGCCTTGGGGGACAGAAGTGACTTCTTTCAAAAACAGTGTATATTAATAAAGAAACTGATTTTCAGCTCCAACCATTGAATTGTAACCAATGAGAAAATATTATTCAGCATATCACGCATGTTATTTTACAGCATGTGTGCTTTTTTTGGTTGATTTAAAATGCAAAGCAAATCATAAAGCGTGCAGAAAACTGTGTGACTCTTAGCTTGTGAAGACCTTTGAGATATTACTTGACTGTACAATACGAGGGGATGAGTAAAGACCACTTGCTAATGAGAAGGGTACCCTTGTGTCAAGGACCTTAGTGATGAAGTTATGTGCAAACGTGTCTGTTTTTGGAAACTATAGATATGACTGTGGGACATGCAGAGCAGATGATTGTCTCTATCTTTGGGCACAGATTCATCCTCTGCAAGCTTAAAACGCAACAATAATGGAAGTGGAAAGCAAGAATGGATCTGTGTTAAAAGCCACTCGTGAGGCGAGGGTCCATTTGTCTCTGTAGAAGAGAGTAGCAGGTAAAAAACGCTTCTGGAAAAGCTCCAGTGGACATTAACAGTGGAGAGCAGGTCTGACCATGACAGAAAATGCATCATTAGCCCGTAGTGTTTTTCTGAGTCATTAGAAACAGCCAGTGACGTTCTCCACGAGAGCTCCTGCTGTTACACTGAAGCAAAGCCACTCAAAAATAATCTGTCATTTACTCTCCCTCATGCTTTTCCAAATTTGTAAAATTTTCGACACAAATTAGGATGTTTAGACGAATGTCCTGGCTTTTCTATACAGTGAAGATAAAGGGGGTCTGGATAAAAGTTATGACTTGTACGCACGGCCCCATAACATGGCTCGTTTTAATTGGCGTGCTGTCATTACAGCATTACATGTTGACAGCAGCATGAAGTCCTACAAAAAAAAAAGTAGTTCTGTTTTGGCAAAGTAATGCTGCGAACATACCTGTGAAACGCTCTTCCTGTTATAACGGTCCTCTAGAGTCAGGTCAGGTCATCTCCAAGCACTCCAAGTGAACTCTGACCTTACACTTTCTCATGGTCTTGTTAGACCACCTGCCATTAACAGTCCAAAAACTGCAGCAGTCAAAGAGCTGAATCCCGCGGATCTAGAGATTTCACACAAACCTCAGAGGAATGAACCTCCTGATCCTGCAAGAGAAGGAAAAGAGCTCTGTGGGAGCTGGGCAGACACTGGGGAAATACTGTGAGTCATTAAAGTTTCTCGCATCTGTTTTAAAATTACATCCAATACGGAACAGAGGTAAATATTTCTACTGCATTTTCATCAATAGCATTTTCTTATTTCATTTAAAAAAAAACCACACATATAAGCAAAACAGGGAGAAAAGGGTATTAAAATAGCCAAACAATGGAGGAAAAAAAATCCCTCATTTTAAGGTTTGTTTAAAATTACAAAAGCCCTAGTGGCATTTATATTGAATCCAATATTTAACATTTTGCCAGTATTTAATATTTAACTTTAAACATGAAACATGCAGTAATTAGCAGTTGCTGTTTCATGTGCAATATATGAATAATATACATGTCTCTTGAGATATTTTAATATTTATCTTTTGGGAATTCCTCAGATTACTTTATGCTTGTTACACATCAAAATGTTAGATTTATTTACAACAGCATCCACAAAAGTGATTATTTTAAATTGCTCGTGTAATCATTTTAAATGACTTAATCAATATGGCAATCAGTCTAAATTACACACTAAAGTAATTACTCTGTATCATGAATGCTGTAATGTAAAGTGGATTAGAGATACATCTCATCATAGGAGAGACGTTTCTGAAATAACAACCCAATATCTTATAAATCACCGTCACATTTCTTGGCAGGATGATTTTTTTACCTTAGTTCATGTCTCGGGCGAGATGCCTGGAAAACTGCGGCAGTCCCGTCCGGCTACACTCTGCTTGGATCTGTTCAGACAGAGAGTCAAAGCACTCAACGTTAAATCTCTGATAACCGCTGCTGTAAATCCATACAGGCTTGTATTAGGAGATTGAACTTGCGAGCTAACATCTCAGTGTATTTTGTTCACAAAATAAAAGCGTTTTTGGGCACTTCCTAATTTCACATATCAACTTTGCTTACAAAAGGACATTTTCATGCAAAACTTTTGAAAATGCTATGTTTGCTTCAGACCTACTTTGCTCAACCTGAAATTTAAACGTCACTTCGTTACATTTTATAACAGTGTCAAAGACGAAAATGAGGTTTCAAGCCACAAAATAAAAGATTTATTGGTAACACTTTATAATAACTACACGCTATGAATCATTAGTTAAGCATTAGTAAATAGTCAGTTCATCCTTTATAAAGCATTGTCACAACATTAACAGTCATTAGTAAGCAGTTTATAAATGCAGCTATAAATGCCTTGTTCTTGATTTATAAGCATATCTAAACGTTCAAAAGAGATTTAAAGGCTCAGTTATCTTCCTAACAGAAAAAAATAAACACAGAGGGATAAAGTACTAATTTATTAATTTCAAGATGCAAAAAAAATTGAGGAAAAAAAAAATCACAGGTTCCAAAAAATATATTTGGCTGCACAACTGTTTCCAACATTGATCATAATGAATCAGCATATTAGAATGATTTCTGAAAGGATCATGTGACACTGAAGACTGGAGTAATGATGCTGTGTATCACAGGAATAAATTACATTTTAAAATATATTCACACAGAAAACTTTTAAATTGAAATAATATTTCACAATATTACAGTTTTTTCTGGATTTTTAATCTAAATAAATGCAGCCTAAAAAACATCTTTAAAAAGCATTAAATAGCTTACTGTTCTAAAACCTTTGAACGGTAGTATATATATATATATACTCAAGAACAAGGCATTTATAGATGCACTTTGGAACAATGGTTTATAAAGGATGAAATAAATGCTTATCAATGCTTAGTCATTCATAGTCTGTAGTTATTATAAAGTGTTACCGGTTTATTACAGCTGACAAAAAAGGGTGTTCTTGTTTATTTTTTTACAGATTGTTTCCAAACTGGTTTCCTAAATTCCTTACCTATATTGCATAACAAAGATGTAATAAAATAAATGTATCCTGTGAAATTTATGGTAAAGATTGTATGCTGTGGTTGTCAGTAAAACATTGGAAGAACATTTTAGGTTTTCTGGGTTTTAATCTTACATTTGCAGTACGCTGTTAAAAGTAAGTGTAATTTTACATGTAAAATATTGTAAAATCTGACAGAAACAAACATCAATAGGTTAACAGGAGGGCTATATACAGGGACTGTGAAATATCTAAGCAGAGGAGTGTGCTTAACAGATTTTGTTATCAGCTGTAACATAAAACCTAACTGTTTAGTACAAAAAAACAGTAGTTATTTCATCAACAAACATAAAAAGTGAGCTGTCATATGGATTTATTTTAACTGACAGACAATAAAGACTTTTTTTTGTTGTTGTAAATTTCAGAAATACATACACAACACAGATTGCACAACAAAATCAAATGATCCTCTTTTAATATGAGTGTGTAATATGAAGACACATGAATAATTATGTTGGTCTCCACTGTTACTAAAACATTATTTCTGAATGTTCATTTAATGTTTTAGAAACTTTAAGGGAACGTTCCATTTGATAATTTTGCAAACACGGGAATGATGCTTTTGAATGTTCTCTGAATGTTCTGGATGATGTCCTACTGAAACATTCCCAGCGAAAAGTTCCATGAATGATGATTCTGTACTAACGTTTTGAGAACATTATTAAAATACAGAGACCTTCGACTGAATATTCCACCATTACTGCAAATATGTTTGTTTTTAACTTCAAGAGAACCTTGCCAGAACGCTTTCACTGTTAGAAATGTGCTGACAACTTCCAGCAACAACCTTTGAAATATTAATACATATAAATGCAACAAAGATTTGATGAACAACAAACTGCCTCGATCTGTTGAGTTATTCTTATTGAGCACGAGTGAGTCCTCACTTCGGTTGAACAGCCTGAAATATTCTCTACACCTAGGGCAATTTCTGTTGCGCTTTATTCATTTAAAACCTGTTTCACAGCATCAGAGCAAAGCTTTATTAAAACATCAGGAAACTAAAGTTCACTTGATACATTGAAAACAAACCCAAGCAGACGTACATGCTGCTGTCATGGAACCACAATGGAGGAAACTGATAAGCGCTCTCCAGCATTGATCTACTGTTCTTTTGGCTGCCAATGTCCATCAATCTAAACTTGAGGAAAAATCGGATAAATAGGTGAATTAATCTATCTTGCTTAGATGGTCTTGGAGCAGTGTAAATGATCATGGAAGAATTCATTCAGTATTAAGCGAGAAAAACTTGTTGCTTGGGTGTTTGGGAGCAATGGAGAACATCTGCCTTGCAATTATATGTAACTCTTAGAAAATTTGCAATGCATTGCCATTCTACAAGCCGATCCTGACATGCTTTTGTGACCTCCACAAAACTGGTATCTCATGGTGATGAAATACTTAATGAGTTTCTATTAATTTGGTCGATGTCTGTAAATTTTCCCATCGCTAATCAGCAGTCTAGATCTTTTTGGCCAAGCCGCTAGGCAGAGGACCAAATCTGCTGATTGGTTTGGCAGAGGTTTCAAGTGAGCTCGAGAGGAAGGTGTGATCACAGTCAGCTCACAATAAAATGACATCTGTGAAGTCAAAGAAGTCAAATCAATCACAGCAACTGCAACAACAGAAGTAAGGAAAGAGAAAATGCTTTCCAAAAATACAATATAGTAGCAATAACAAAACATCAAATGATTTTATATATTATTTATAGTTCACCGAGGGCCCAGAAATACTAAATTATGTATTACTCTTTTATTACAGTGAACAGATAAACAGAACAGTTAAAATCTTGAAGTAAAAATAAACCTTAAGATTTATATTAATGCATAATCTTTTTTTCCATAATAAACCCTCTATCCCTCTCATGCCAGTCTTTGTGTTGATCAATTGTGACATGTTTGTGTCATCTTTAGAAAATGTTTAGCACAGACTCAATCTCATTGATCAGGGAGAGCTAACGCAGTCAGACAGTTTGTCTGTGTATCTGCCGAAAAGACGCCGTCGACGCCGACACGGCCACGCTGTGCTCAACTTTCCGGGAAATTGTTTGGTAACACTTTGATGGAGCCGTGTCAAATGTGAACTTGGCAGCTCCGGCGACATATGCGCGAGCTCATGGCACGTATTAACGCCAACACAGCCAGAACTCAAATAGGTGTCAGAGATTACAAACAATGGCGCTTTATAACGCTGACAAACGTTTAGGCTCTAATGGAATTCCGCACCAAAAAAGGAAAATTCTGTCACCTGCTCACCCTCGTGATTTTCCAAAACCGGATTTTTCTTTTTCTTCTGTGGAAAACACAGAAAATGAGAAATTTTAATGCAAGCATTTTTCATGCATTTAGCCGCCACGGGGACTGAAATGTTCTGCATAATGCATAAAAGTAGCCTAGTTCATATGATTCAAATAAAACTTTGTTTTGTGAGTGAAGATCTGACTCAAAAGAAAAATACTTCAAAAAAAGTCATATGCACTACTCTATGCTTTCATGGTGATTTTGTATAAGCTTCCCACCTAACAGAGCATTCAGAAGGTATTTGTTAATCTTGTTTTAGAACATTCAGAGAATAAGAAGTAATGTTCCCATCCATAATTTACAGTCATGTGACTGGTTCGAAGAGCTAGAGGGCGAAACATCCATAAAACCGCAGCACAAGCATGCAAACTTTTCATCTGGTTCATAAATGCAAATATTTAGATCACCTAATATATATATTAAAACAAATTCAGTAATCTCTGCGTAGTTTACATGGGAAAGATGAGTCTGGAATATGAATGCACTTCGCTTGTTCAATGTTTTCCTTATAATAGTTTTCTATAGGAAACCATTTAACGTAAGACTTTGCGTGTTGTGTTTATATTCTGGCTTCATCTGCTTGTCTGTACAAAACATACATCACCTATAAAGTGTTTACTGAATTTCACCATTTAATGTCTGCATTTTACCACATTACTGTAAAGCAAACTGTGCTGAAATACAGTAACTGGCGATCAGTGGAGTAAAGCTTCGTTTTTCCCACCAGGGGGCGTTCTTATAAAAGTGTGATGTCGCATTGAACTATCAATAATACTAGCAAAATTATGATACAAAATGTTTCCTTTATATTCACTTTACAATGTTTTAAATGTTTAGAGAAAATTTAGAGGCTGTTTGTTCTGTTCGTTTACACAACAATGTAACTGAAAATTCACCGTAAACCCACTGTGATGTCATGTTAGGTATGTAGACATGTGCCATAGGCCTACATGTCGATTTTAAAGGCAAGTGCAAACAAACATAAGCTACGTTCACACAGGAACACAGTTGTCAGTCCTGTATTTGGTACAAGTGTGAGTCTAAAAAGTCTAAAAAATCTAAAAAATCTAAAAAAATTAGCATATTTCATCCGACCAATAAAAGAAAAGTGTTTTTAATACAAAAAAAGTCAACCTTCAAAT
>JAUMHQ010000071.1:5528666-5546140 GCA_032361165.1 Enteromius paludinosus
TCTTTTGCAGGTGTTTAGAGTTAATTAGTTGATTCAGATGATTAGGTTAATAGCTCGTTTAGAGAACCTTTTCATGAACTACTTGAACTACTTCAGTTGTGTGTAATGAATCTAAAATAAATGAAAGTCTAATGTTTATCAGTACATTACAGAAAATAATGAACATTATCACAATATTACAACAACAAATCCTTATTTACACGTACAGAATATGCTTCTGACCTTACTTTGACACCGCACAACCAGCACAAACTACAGCCAGACCCAACAAAGAGATGGAATCCTGCTGGCCTAAACTGGTCAATTCAGCAGGACTGTCTGAGGAAAAACAGTATTGATCTTAGATCCTAGACTCCTTCATCAAGATGAAAACTGATTCTAAATCAATACTCACCTCAGTCCAGCTTGAGACCCGATACAGCGAAGCGTTTGCATTTTCATCGCATTTAGCTTTCATTTACCACTAAAGCAGGGCCCTTTGACCTGCAATCTTACCAACATATTGGGTTATAATGGAGAGGTCAGCAAAAAGTAAAGTCTGATTGAAATTTAAGTCATTATTCCCTGAAAAATGCCAAGTCATGTCAGGGTCAGGGTCCTAAGACTTAAAATACAGTTCGGTGCTGCTTTTACAGTGATTTTCATGAACTATTCCTTCACTATATTCAACTCAAAAGAACTTATCATACAAGGTTAACAACTGTAATATACCTACAGGTGAGAATTAAGGTAACTGGCAGCTGAAAAATAAGAAACATTATTGTAATATGTTACAGCTGTATGATGTTTAGTGATTTTACTTTCAGTGTTAGTCATCATCTCGAAACATTACAGTCACCATTTACTATATCCATACTGCCTTTACTCTATTTCTGCGCTGTTTAAGGTTTAAGAGAGTGTTTAAAGTTTGAGCTGAAGGTAATTGCTCAGCTGTGGCGATTTTCTGCCTCTATATTTCTCCTGCTGATGTGCTGCTGTACTGAATAGGATTTGTTTTGGCTCTTATGAAGCAGTATAGGACGTTTCATAAGCTACTATTAAACTGTAGCTCTAAACAAAAGACCTAAAGAGACCCAATCCATCTTCTGCTTTAAATGACTCCAGCAGGCAAATTGCTCCTTCCATTAGATGCCTGTGGTAGCAGGCAGACTCCAGCTTTGTCTCATTCTTTCTTGGTTTTTCTATCACATCAATCTCCCATCGATCCGCATCCACCAGTAATTACAGAGGAAAGCAACGCTTGGGAAAGCAGGTGCTTTATTTGGGAGAAAGGATCAAAGATGCTCTGCTTTAAAGCACAATGGAGATGAAAGTATCACAAAACAGGAGCAGAATAAATATTGATCTTTGACATAATTGTATAATGATGCTTTTCGATCACAACATTCATCCTATTAGAGAAAAAAACAAAGACTGAATTTTTCTTTAGGGAAAGTACATAAACAAAAGACAAAGAACCGACAGATAAAAACTGCTAAAATGACTTAACTTATATAATAAAGTCGCAAATGCATTATATATATATATTAAGTTCCGAGTCTAGCAATATGCTTTTTTTATTCTCCTTCAAAACAAAACCACAGTCGCATGTTTCTCCGTCTCGGCTGAACTTTCAGTGTTATTATGGGAAAGGATGAAGCTGATTGGTTGGATCTTGTCACATGACCAGAGTAGTTAGGTGTTTCTGATTTAATTTTCTACCTGTGATTTATTAACGTCTACACCTACCCTCAGCCCTAAACTTTTACGATAATGAAATACTAATTATTGTTGTACAGTGGACGCTGCATTTATGTGCGCATGCCAAGTAGCGCCAAAACATATCCATTTATTTTTTTATTATTCTTTTTTTTATTATGCATTCAATAAAATTCAACTACAACAAATGCAAAAACAATTTCAAATTTCAAATGCTAGGGGGAGATATAAACAATTCCATAGGAAAACATTGAAGAATGCACACAAGCATGTACAGCTTTTTGTTTCTTTGAGGGCAACGTGTACTCAATATAAAGCTTCAATGGATTTTTTTCCAGAGAATTTACATTTATGGATATGAAATTTAACCATATATATAAAAATAAAATAAATGTAAAAAATTGTGAGCCCTCCAGGATCTAGTTTGCTTTTTGATCAATACAAATAATAATGCGAAATGATTTTCTTAGAATAGGAAACATGTTGTCTCTCGGATCACATGCGCTATCAATAGTTAAGTTTGGGTCTTGAAGAGGATCCTATTTTCCTCTTATTTGGACTCGAAACCTTTAGACCTGGACCTCTTTGGACTCGGTCTTGACTCGGACTCCACTAGTCAGGTCTTGGACTCGACAAAGCTGGACTTGACTACAGCCCTACAGGAAGTGAAACAACAGGGTTGCTTCATGTTCAGCTATTTCCAGCTGCTGTCCAACACGCGCAAGCAACAACAAAACATATACAATCAAACAGATGAAAACAGAGCGGATGGAATGCGTCCAGAGCTCCACGGTTCTATTACGCCATGCGTTTACAGCTGCATTTCTTGTAGATTTTAAATGAAGTCACGGGTGGCTGCTCAGAGATGTCCCGGCCAGCTCATCTGCACACAGAGCTCTGCATAAATGAGGGATTAAATGAGGGGAAATCACTATCTGTTCCTGCCATCCACCGCAGGTGAGCCGCGACTCTTCTATAAGCTTCATTCTTCTCATAAACACAAACCTTTGGCTCCTTGACAGCCCCTTTATTACACTCGCAACACACACACGACACAAACGTCTCCCATAAATCCTGCTGAGGCTGAGAAAGCTGAAAGCTTTTCCAGGTGCTTAAACCTACAAACACACACAGAGTTCAAAAGCGAGAATTTAAATAGAGAAACTTTATCCACAGAGAGAGAGAAAGCAGCGCTTTCACAGCACGTCACATGATGCTTCAACTCCTGCTAGAAAATATCTCTCTGTGGGAGAGTGAAGTAAACATCCATGAAAGCCGCAGAGAAGCACTGCATTAAATCATTTTCTTAAATCACATTTTTGTTTTGTTTTTCCAGTAAAAAAACCTCTTTACAGCAATATAGTTACCCAAGAAGCTAAATTGCATATAGCATTACGACTTGTTTGCAAAGAATATATATAGATATAGTCACTGAAAACAAATCTTATTTCTTGTTTAAGTGGTCTTAGCACATGGCACTAATAACAGAAACGTCATGAGTTTGGTTCCCTGAAAATCAAAAACCATTTAAGTTACTGTGACTAGTAAATGCATTTAAATAAATTAAATAAAACGGAAGGTTATGCTTCAAATATAATTAAAGCAACAAGAAAGTTTTTAAATGTTTCTCAAACATATATATATATATATATATATATATTATTGTTGTACAAATGATAAATTTATTTAAAAACAACATTCAAATACTGATCAGAAAGATTTTAATAAGCTCTTTTAATATAAACCCTAATAGATAGTATGTTATTTAAAAGTTTAAGGTCTCGTGTTCAAAGGTTCAAAGTCAATAAGGCTGCAATGAGCAAAAAGAAGAAAAATACACCCAGTAATATAGAACTAATAAAGAACAGTTATGCATTCAGTTTTATGTTGAAATACAATGCAAAGCTGAATATTCTGCATCATGAACTCCGTTCTTCTGTGTCACGATCCTTCTGAAATCATTCTCATATGCTGATTTGGTACAAAACAAAACCAGATGAAACAAAATGTATATTTTTATATTTATTAGAACATAACAGTGGTATGATTATTTGTGCATTTACTCTCATACATGCACAACACACCTCTGATTAATCCAACAATCAGAACTACTTTCCACTGTCATGATAAGATATGAAATAGGAACGCTAATGGATCGCTTCGTCCTTGCGAGAGGAACCGAGAGAAGAAGAAAGTAAGGGAAACAACCCACAAGGCAGGGCTGTGGAAAAAGTGGGACAGAAAAACACAGAGTATGAAGACAGTATGAGAAAAAAGAAGCAGTGACAGTTCAGGCGGGAGTGTGTCCGAATGTCGTGGAGCGGCTGAGCTCTGCTCAATGACTGATAAGGGCTCAGAGAGCAGGACAGCAGCTCTGGCGGGGGACACAGTCTTTTAAGGACACCGGCAGGAGACGGATGGACAGTAAACCACATTAAAGAACACACACTAACTCTCCTGTTCGCTGACAGAGAGAGATGATGATGGATGGGTAACAGAGAATCAGTCCCTGGGCTTTAATTCGAGAGGCTTTCTCATACATTCTCACATCTGCTGCTCGTCCTTGACCGTTTTTCACCCACTGAGTAGAATGATCCGACCCACGACCGCTTCAAAGCAAGTACTGAGAGAGTTAGTGAACTCTGGTCAGTTTGAGATAAACGCTGGTTATCACCAACCAACTTCTACAATGAGAAGTGATTTTAAAAAAAGAACAAAAAAGAAAAGATTTACAAGAATAATAAAAAAAACAAAACTAAATATTAAAGGAAAAGAAAATCGGCTAAAACTTTAAGCACCCTTAGGCTATCTGTGATGTAGATATGTTTGTTTCTTCATCAGATTTGAAGAAATGTAGCATTGCATCACTAGTGCACCAATAGATGCTTTGCAGACAATAGGTGCCGTCAGAAACAGCAATTACAAACATGCAACTTGTTGCTTCTCAAGACATTAATTGATGGACTGGAGTAATTGTGGATTACTTCTGGATTATTGTGATGTTTTGGACTCTGACGGCACCCATTCACTACAGAGGCTCCATCGATGAGCAAGTGATGTAAGGCTACATTTCTTCAAATTTGTTTTAATGAAAAAAAAAAAAAAACTCTTCTACATCTTGGATGGCCTGGAGGTGAGTAAATAACATTATTATTTTTTTTTTTTGTGAACCATTCCTTTAAATCAAATAAGAAACTTCAAAACACAAATCTCATAAATTAACACTTATCACACAGCTCTCTGGAAAGTATTACACGGTAATTTTGTTTATGACTCCAATCACTCTTTGAACAGGAAAACAAGTAATTTGAACTTAATTATTAATTAATAATATTTATTTAATGTGCATTTATTTATTTATTTGGTAAGCTTCTGTGCAATAAGCAGAATATTGTACAGTTGTCTAATCATGATTGAATAATAAACACCCTCAGGATGAAGCACTACTTGCTGGGATTTAATTAGCCATAATGACTGAACACTATCCCTTATATAAATTAAGGATAATCATATAAACGTCAAATATTAAGCAGCTTTACCCTTGCAAAAAAAAAAAAAAAAAGTAAACAGTCTATAACCTTAACGGACGAAAAACTCCATTACACCATAAATTTGCCATTCTAAAAATGTTCGTTTAATGAACAGTCACATGGAGCAGATTTTTTTACCAATACGATTTCACTGTGGGTGGAGCTATTTAGCATTATGCATTAAGCTATTAATGTAATGAAGACAGAAACAAAGCAAAAAGACAAAATGTGTGTAACTGCATCGCGTCTGGTCAAGTAACACTGTTAGTGTCACTAATTAATAAGTGACATTTAACGTAACTTTAAAACTTGCACACAGCAACTGTATCAAAACAAATCAGAGAGGCAAAATTGTGAATCCCACATTAAAAAGCATGCAGAAATGAATTACCCTCAATCAGAACAGGATTTGTTTTATTACTAACCAGATCTAAGCACTGAGATAAAGAAAAACACTTACCAAGATAAATCAGTTTACAATTCACATTCCCAACAGGCGGATTAAACCAAAACGTCACGCGTTTTGTCTGTGTTTAGATATGATTTAAAAGAATTTTAAGATCCTTTAAAGCTTTCAAGTGCGTGAGGAGTTTATTCCGGGAGAGTTATTAAGGATGTATCTTATCTCGTATTATTCTAGAGGTGAAGCAACGGTCAGGAACGGAAATTGCAAGATACAAAAAGAATTACACTCCCCATTATCTGTAAAGCTTTAGGAAGAAAACTGCATAGAGAATGAGTTTGATTATCATATGTACACCCACAAATCTTCTCATACATGATCTGCACTATCGAAGATCCCTCAAAAAAAAAAAAATCAAAAAATAATTTAATCACACAAATGAGTAGAAGTCAGTAGAGTGAGCCAAATCTCCAAGTAAGCTCTCAATTCTTAATGATGACCTCATTCACAGTAGTAGAATTACCCGAAACTTTCTCCCATCGCTTTTTCTCCCAACTGCACGGTTTGTTCTGTACCTGAGTTTGGCTTTGGTTCTGCCTTTGTATTCACGGTCTGGCCGAGCGTTCCTGATCCATAAAAGTGAAAAAAAGACACACGGCGGTGGTGATGAGGGTGTGCATGGCCTCGTACAAGAGTTTGGGAGAAAACACGCTCCAGATGAAAAGGTGGTATCGGAGACCGGTGACCAGAACCACGTAAAACACGGCTGGGATGGACTGCAGGAGAGCGAAGCAGTAGCTGCCATGACCAAGACCCATTACAGCCCTGAAAGGGAGAGAAAAAGACAGGAATTAAGATGTGCAGTTTCCTTATGGTCTGGACTGAATCTATGATGTGTGTCATTATATAAGACTATAGTCATAAAACCATCAGGTTTCATCGACTGCGGTTCATTCCTCGTTTAATGCTAATGGAAAAGCTATTACTTCCTTTACTAACCTTTGATTATGTGTTATGTTTCACGATAAACGTCTATGGTACATTCATTAAGACAAATGCCACCTGCCATGGTCTGATGGGGCAGCCATCAGCAGGACTAGACGCAATAATTGGATGTACTAAAAGATAATGGAACCTTAATGGATTTGAATAGACTGGATCAGGCTGGCCTAGACTGTGTTAGACTGGACTACATGGGAAGGACTGTAACGGACAGGCAGAGCCGGATAAACTAGACTGGATGAGATAGACTGAATCTAATAGTCTAGATATCACTGGAATGAACTGAATTAGACTGGACTTTAAGGGACTGAACTAGACTAGAAATAATAGGTCTTGACTACCATGAACTGAAATTAGCTAGACTAGATTAAATGACCTCAACCTATAACCTGGACTGATTTAACAGACTAGACTGTGCTAGATTGCTTTGGAATGAATTGGTTGGATTAGAAGGGATTGAATTGCACAAGAAAGGGAAGGCTGAACTACAGTAGCAAAAACTGGTTATGGCTAGATTAGTTTAAATGATCTCAGCCTATGAGCTGGACTGGACTGCATTGCATTGCACTGAATTGGACAGAGCTGATAAAAGACCTCAATTTACAGTATACATTGGAGATGATAACAGACTGGACTGGATTAGACAACTTTGGACTGAATTGTATCGGACTGGACTAGAATTAGCAAGAAAGAACGTAAAGTGGGTTAGGATAGATTAAAAATCCTCAAATTATAACTGAACTGACTCCACTGCAGTGAACTGGACTGGAAATGGTTTTATTTGACTAGATTGAGTGAATTACATTGAACTAGAACTAACTGAACCAGACTGAATTTGACTGAGAAAGAACAGACTAGTCCGGACTGAAGTGGGCTAGATTAGATGGCCTCAACATTTAAACTAGACTGTAGTTGATGATAGACTGGATTAGTTTAGACTACTTTGGGCTGAATTTGATTGGACTGCAATAGACTGAAGTACTGTAGGTTAGGCAAGATTAAGTGGCCTCAATCTTTAAACTGAACAAGCCTGGAGTTTATTATGCTGGACTAGATTTACAGGGCTATACTACAGTGAACTGAATTAGACTGGACTAGAATGGGCAGAAATAGACAGGAATAGACTAGTATGGACATAAGTGGGTTAGGCTAGATAGTATGGTCTCCATGTATAAACTGGCCTGAAATGGATTGGATTTACATGGGTTAATGCGTTTGACTACAGTAGTTTAAATACCCTTATTCTACAAGCTGATTTTATTAGACTGAACTGACAGAGCTAGACTACACTGAAATTAATTAGACTAGACTAGAAAGCACTGTACTGGACTAGAATGGGGAGGAATGCACTTGTATAGACCGAAATGAGTTAGGCTAGATTAGATGGTCTAAACCTATTAAATGGGATGGAACTGATGATAGACTGGTTTGATTAAGACTGATGGATTTGAACTGAAGTGGGTTCGACCAGATTAAATGTCCTCAATCTATAAATTGGACTGGACTACATTTCACATTTTACTGGACAAAACTATATTGGACTAAATTATGGTTCAGCTATATTAGATGGTCTCAGCCTATAAAATGGACTGGTTGGCACTACCTTGGACAGAACTGGTCTACAACGGGCATGACTGAAAAAGTATGAACTGAAGTGGGTTGGGCCAGATAAGGTGGACTGGAGCCGATGACAGAGCGGATTAGTTTAGACTACGTTGGACTGATATGGATTAGACTGGACTAAAATAAACAGAAGTGGGCTAGATTAAATTGACTACATTTACTAATTAAATGGTCTACATTTCACTAAACTAAACTTGATCTGATTTTACTGGACTAATTTGACTAAGCTAGACTATATTTAGCCAAATTATGGTTGGGCTAGATTAGATGATCTCAACCTATGAACTGGACTAATTTACACTACTTTGGACTGAAGCGGTTTAGACTGGGCCCCAACCTATAATAAAACTGCATTCTGTCATTTTAGCTAGTTTTGAACAAATATTCAGTGTTTCAGTCTCAAGAGCAAGTGTTACTCATATGATAGACACTAGAAGCTGGTTCCTGGATTACAGGCTGTTGTATCAGAAATCTTTTCTCTAGCCCTGGGTGAATCAATATGTGAGCAGTCCGGTCAGCCTTTTACTCGCACTGTGAGAGTTTGGCTTCTCCAAGGAGCAAATGCCCTCATTCCTCGTTCACATAAATTTGGATGTAGGGCAGGTTCTCCAACCCCAAACAGAAAAATCTCCACGATCTGCGGACATGAGTCAAAGACATTCCGGCACCAGCCATGCATTAAAAATGGAAAATTATTGTTGTGGCGGCATAAATATTGACAGCACAATTCCCCAAAGTGGTAAACACAGTGCTTTCTGTCAATACTGATATGACAAGTAAAACATTAGAAGAAAATCATCAAGCATGCAGCTCCCATCTTTCACAAACAGCGATCTGGATCGAGCTGGCTGAAGATGCTCCCTGGATGAGCGCTATGACCTGGCATGTTTTGTTGTGAGTTTAAACTCCTTCATTCTTCCACCCAAAGGGACTGCCACAGCCTGGCCTATAAAACCACTCTCACATGGAGAGAGAGAGAGACTCATTCTGGGAGATTTCCTCTCCGGCGTAATTACGCTCACAGATTTTATGTGACAGTGAAAGAGAACTAGACAAGGATAAGTGAGACAGCGGTGCAGGGTTCAACCTGGAAACTAATCAGTGAATTTAAATTACGTTACGAGACGAACAAGCAAAAGCCGAAGACTGACAGGAGAAATAACTACCAAAACACATTTAAAGGGACAGTGATTTACTCACCCTCATGTGGTGCCAAACCTGAGGCATACAGTATGAACTACTTTTATGGTAATTTAATGGTGTTCCTCTATTGTGTTCTGGAGGAGAAAGACATTCATGTGAGGTCTATGAATAAATGATAAGGATTTTTATTTCTGGGGTGAAATGTCCCTTTAAATGTGCTTGTTTTTACTGCTTTAACATGCACAAATCTGGAGCTATCTTGGCTTGTTTCTACTACTTCTGCAAGTTTTACAAAATAGGAATGTGAAAGAAAGGACAACAGAGCAGACAGACTAAAAACACAATGCTCTCTGCTCTGTTGGACAAACTATCAGTCAATGCAAGACAACAACAGTAAACCACATCTAACAGTGAATCAACTGAGGAGCAACATATTGCCGAGTCCAGTTTTGACGGCTCCATCATTTTGACTGACAGGTGGCTCGTCTAAACCTGTGAAGCTGCTCGTACTCGCAGTGAATCTTCTGTAAACTGTATAGCCACTACACAGTCACCGCCGCTGATCCCCGACAGCACTGCCTAAAATCATCTTCCCGCGTCTGTCACAAATATTTCTTCTCCACCTCACGAGGAGTTTGCCAGTGGATGAAGGCATTTGCAATTCAAATCCACACCTCAGACACTCGGGTAGTAGATTGTTTGCAGGATTCAATATCCCTGAACACAAAGCACCTGTTGCCTCGGAGGAAATGAAATATCTCCTAACAAGCCTCCGTATTTCTCTCTCTCAAATGGATTGTGTAAATGCTCGGCTCAGATGGGGGACGGGTCAGCCGGGCCTGCTGGGATTCCAGAAAGCGGAGTATTGATCAAAGAGCATTTCCTGGATTTCGTGTGTTTGTGTGCTGTAGTGACACTGCTGACTGAGCATGCTGAATTATATATGCCAGACTGAACGTCTCACCACTTAAGACGGTCATTTATCAGGCTCTGGTCGGACAGCACTTTAGGGAAAATCTTCGAGCCTCACAGGGACAGACTTTATAATGAGCTAAATAAAGAGTGGGTGCTTCACACAGGCAGAGTTGATACTCTGCATTTATGTTGGATTATGGGATATGCAGAGTGCATCTACCAGGGTCATGCAAATTGCAAAGTCCAATTCTATTGCTGAATTTGAACTGAGGAATTAAAACGGGACACAAAAGTAAAATGGGAAGCAAAAGTCAATCATATACCTTATTTTTGACTGAATAGCTTTGAGGTTTGAAAGTTTAGAGCTCTTCTAGATAAAATTATTAACCCATATTGTGCTTTATCAGAGTTTATCAAAATCGATGTTCAACTTCTTTGAATGGAATTTCAGTAAATTCCTATTCTAGTCATTCCAAATAAAATTCTAACTTCTATTCTAACAATTTTCAGAATATTTTTTTTTCCTTCCAGTCCCCCCCCCCAATATCCTGACATCACTGACACAAATGCAGCTGTTCATATTGATTCAAGGATCCAAAGAGTGCAATTCAAACACTCCCAAACCATGCAAATAGTCCACTGGTGCGAGCTGCTGCTCAAACAGTGACCATATATCCCACAAACATCCTGTTTCTATCTTTTCTCTATAATGACAGATGCATTGTGATTTTCTCACAAATCTGAAAGACTAGAAAATTAAGAACCATTTAAAATAATTTCCCAAGAAGTAAGTTTATAGTGTTAGAAACATAACAGTTGTTGCTATGATTCATATTTCAATCATTAATTCCTCAATAATTATTAGTATGCTTACTATAATAATAATAATAATAATAATGATGATAATAAACTAAATAACAATTATCATCAGAACCGGCACAATATACCATTAAAAGGAGTGTTTATGCACACCTCTATGGACAGTGATGGCATAAATGTAATTGAATCTTCTCAAAATTGCAAACAACGTATCATTCTCAGGCATACCTAAAAAACTGCCATTACAACTGCAAAGTGAAAAAGGTGGTGCTACTCTAAATTGCTGGTGTAAAAGCAAATAAGTAATGCATGCATCCTGTGTTTTATGATAATCAGGTATGCATTTTATCACAACTATACCAGTCTGAGCACTAGAATTATTTAAAAATCATGAATATTAAAATTTCAATTACACATGATGAAAACAACAACTCCCAAATCCCACCTAAGACTGTCGTGCCTTTAAAACATTTTTACAGTACGTGAATGCCCTTTGTGTTTGCATACAAAATGAGAAGCAACTCTAATAAAATGTGGCAGCATGCTTCAAAGTTGGGGTCCTTCTGAAGGATCTGCAGCTGCTTCTAAATGGGTTATCAGTTCACCTTTTAGTGCTTAGTCCTGTACCTTCAATAACTGAAGGATGTAAGGTATTATTAAGGTAGTGAGTGCCACATTTACAGAAATTATATGCAGTGTACTGTGTACAAAAAAACCCTCAACAATATAGAAACAATAAAAACGGTTTATCTTAGAAATAAGCCACATGGATCTACTTACAGTATAACTCCATAAACGGAGTTTGACATGAACCCTAACCGCAGGCCCAAAGATGCTTGGAATGTGTCGCTTATAATAAGAGGACATGGCAACCCGCCTGCGAAGCAGCTTTCAACAGATTTGACAAACCTTCTTTAGCTTTTCAGTAATCAGTCTCTACAGTACTTGTTCCTTATAACCTCATCATGACTGGATGAAAAAAGTTTCTGAACACCTCCGTGTGCATGTGGGTGGTCTTACGTGTCTGATGTCAGAACGTTTTTGAAATGTGTGTAGGAAGGCTTGAGGGCTGAGCGTTACAGTATGTTTTGATGGACCATTAAACTCTTTTAGCTCATAAGACCATGGAAAATTTCATTCCTCATGGAATGACCTCTTAAAGAATAATTTCAGCGTGTAAAAACCGAGAGGCCAGTAAAATCTGTGTGAGTGTGCGTATCTTGGGTGAAGTCTGATTGTCTCGGCATGATTTCCATTATTCATTGTTCTGTGAGTGGCTCTAATTGTACCATCATTACCAGCTCGAGCTCTAATAACTGCCCCCGATTCCTCATTCGCTCTGACAGATCACTTCAAGCGCCATTAAAACAATTATCTTAAGGAGACTAGCACTGATTAATATTCCCATAATGCTCTGTAATTACGCATCACTGATATGTGGATGTGGCCTGAGTCTTATAAAGCGATACAAATGTTGAGATTTTTTTGGGAAAAAATGCAGCACAAATTTCTAAGGCTAAAGAAAATGAAAGAAGAGTTTTGCTACCGGAAAAAAAAAAGATTACAGACGTCCCTGTTACAGTGAACTACAGAAGCGCTGTTATTGCCCTATAACTCATGAGTCATTTTAAGCTTTTTCACTGCACTGCAGTATTTTTAATAAAAAAGCGTCACATCGGAAGGTTGTTGCAGCATTCTTGCATAAAACTAGGTTTAATAGGGCCATAGTTGAGTAAAACACAATGTCCTTTGCTAAGGTTTGTAGAAAAACAATATGGCAATACAAAATGTTCCCAAAAAGTTACAAAAATAAAGTTATTTTGGTATAATTGAGATATAATAATTATTTTATTAATTTATTTATGATATTTCATTTTAAATTGGAGTCTTTGTGATTTATTTTTTATTTTAAATGTCCATTATAGACCCTATTTTTCAGGAAATGAGAAATAAAAAATACGTTTTCATAAATATTGTATTTAACTTCAGCTTTTTTCTTTCATTATGTTAGATGTAGTCAGCAATAATAACCCTCTTATAAACATGAAATATATATATATATATATATGTGTGTGTGTGTGTGTGTCATCTCATCTAATCAGAATTTAGAGCCAAAACTGGCAATATACTGTACAATACATATAGAAGTCTTAAAGGTACAGTGTTTAATTCTAAGGGTCAGTCACAATGGACACTGTAAGAACAATTGGTGTAGGATTAAGTAAAAAAAAAACACTTCACTCAGTAATTAATACAAATAATTACAAAGAAACGGCAAGCAACACTGTGAACTGAATGTGAAATTCAAAAGTAAAAAGACTGAAATAATATTTTCTTTCTACAACAGCTCTTTCAAGTCCTCGAATATGATTGGCTGATAGGAGTGTAATATCATAGTGATTAACAGAACTCCGCTATTCATTTACAACTTCGAAAAATCCTTTTTTACAGTGTATCTAAAACATGAATTTAGAAACTTTGACTAATATTTTAAGTGCGTGTAATAAATGCAGTCACCAGTACATGAGAATTTTCATAAGATAAAAATAACAGGTTGTTTGTGTTTCTTTAGGACTAGCTGGAAGTTCAAAAGGACACATTTAATTAGAGACCATCTTCTCAAGAGCTCAAAATGCCTGTTTGTAAGTAGACCACCATCATTATGATGACTGTGTTTGTAAAGCAGCATTCAGCTCGAAACAACATACAGGCTCCATTCAGACCATCCTCTAGCGTTTTCTGCAGTGGTACTTTTCCTGTAGCTCTCGTAGAGTACTAACCTTGACACTTGCAGTCCCGAGGTCAAGGCTTTTGAATAAAACACACTGAAGGCTTTGAACACAAGCATCTACTTAACATCACATAATACACCGCATTTCAGACATATGAGGTCAAAAAGATTTTTCATGTGTTTGAAAGAAGTCTCAAGTACTCAACAGGAGCGCATTTATTTGATCCAAAATACAGACATATTGTGTAATCACTTTCTTTGTGAATATATTAGAAAAGTTATATATTCCTAGTATACAGTATACTCCATCACAGTGTTCCCAAAAAAATGTTCTGCCATGGGACAATTTTAATATGTACAAACCACTAAGCATTACATATATCTTAATAACTATGATTTTGTTTTTAATCAATTATAAATGATATATAATAGTCCATAAAGGCTGGAACTGAAAAACAGAATAATTAGGCATGATTTCTTTTACTGAAATATAATAGAGATATGGAAGTTTTAGATAATTTTCCATGGCACACCAAAATACTGCTCTATCAGAATACTATAAGATCATATAACTCCAGTCCTACAACATGAGCTTGTGTGTGTGTGTGTGTGTGTGTGTGTGTGTGTGTTACCTGTCTCTCTGTGAGCTGAGGAAACACAGCAGATGACAGGCCCAGAGCAGCGGTCCTGCGTAGGTGCTCAGCGCCGTCAGGAAAATGGCAGGTGCTTCCACATAACTCTCCAGACCCACAAAACCCACAGAGATGTCCACCGTCCCGATGTTATTCGAGTTTCCCTGAAGAGACCATAAAAGGTCAACATACCTAGGTCAACATACATTTCGACGTTTCATAAATGCCCAAAAAATGAATGTGCCATGGCTTTCTGGAATAACATGAGAGCCAGGGGAATTGATATTTTGGATTTAATGCCAGTAATATCTTGTGCTGGGGGCTTTGAAAAGCCCTTCACTTTAAATATAGGCTAAACAGGGGTTCTTGAGTTGATGAGAAGTACATTTTATTTAAATTAAATTAAAATAAATAAACATGAAAATAAAATTTCAATATAACAGTGCAATTATAAAATCATTCTTTCGGGCTGCGTTTCATTTTGGGAACGCAATGTTCATCACGTTCACATTTGCATAATTTCCACATTTTCTGTGGATAGCATTTCAACTCTGTTTCATCGTAAAAGTAGGAACTGAAAGTTTGAACATAAAAAATTTAAGATGTAAATATTAGTATTTTACAATCCACTGTAAAATTAATTATTATAATTATTAAATACTCTTTCTTTTTTTATTTCAAAGGGAAATTTACTATTTAATTTACAGTATGTTATTACCGTAATAAAGTTATAGCTTCAATTTTAAAGGCTTAAAATATTGCTACTAATATTACTTTTATTACTACTAAGCCCTATATACATGCGGTTTTATATATAAATAATCTTAAAATAAAAACAAATTAAATCCTGCAGCTCTAAATACAGTATAATTAATGTCCAAATAAAAAAACCTAATTAAAGTAAAATAATGACGACAAAATTTATATTATTTTTCTGTTTACAATAAATATTTTTTTTAAAATTTCAATGTAATTTGACCATTAACCAACAGTAACCATCAACATATAAATGTACCATTAAATTACTTAAATATTAATCTAAGATTTCAGGTAAATATTTGCCATTTAAGGGGTTGAGCTGACAGAGAAAGTTGAAACGGCTGATATAACCAGTAGTGTTGCAGTAGTGGCTCAAGGCATCCTGCCGTTATTGAGGTGAGCTGAGAGCAGCTCCGTGTTTCTAGTCTCCGCTGACAGACTCGAGTCTGAGAGTCCTTCGGCTGATGGACGGATGAGGAAGAGGGGAAACAAACTAACAGATTCTTCTACTTCCTGTCAGCGGCTCACATGAGGCTGTGTCTATCAGGACAGGCAGATTGGAAAATCCTAATCCTCTTGCCTCTCTTACTTCCATTATTTCATGTTAGTTTGCAGTGTCAGGGTGGGCGGAAAAAGGCCCTGGCCTGAAAAAATGAGCTAAATCAATGTGACAATTTACAATTATCAATCACCTCTGCCCTGCTTAATGACTAGAGAGAGAAGAAGAATATATCCGTCCTGTGACAGCTCAGTTGCATTGACCCTGACTGTCCCTCGATGATGATGATGTCATTGTCAAGCCCATAATTCCATGCTCGGGTGCTTCAAATGATAATTTGCCAGTAAAGCATCATTTATGACCCTCACTTACACACACACACACACACACATCTCAACTCAGCTCTGATTTGATTTACTCCCGATGTTTCATTATAAAACTGATTCTTTTGATCAGGTTTGATCTATCTGCCAACAGCTGGGCAAAAAGTTTTGTGACTTTTATTCCATATTCCAATCAGCCTTATTCATGTAAATCATTCATTAATCGCCTGTGAAGAGCGTTTCACCTCTTGATGGAAACAAACTTGGGTTTAGGCCAAGTGATTGATCTCAACATGTGAAAACATCCTGAGAACAATAACTGCAATTAATAAATCTATATCCATTAGTGGAGGAAACCAAAGCAGCATTGTGTTCAATAAACAAATCCATTCTTAAAGAAGTTCTCTCATCATTACCTGAAAGTAGAAGAAAGCCTGGCCGAACCAGTAGTGCATGATGGTAGTCTGGGCGGCATCGTAGTGCAGCTTCTTCCAGATGAACTGAGCCATGACGGTCTGGATGAGCAGACAGCAGGCTAGCGTGGGCAAATTATGAGCTCTGAACAGCAGAGCCACCAATAAAACCACCCCGCTGTACACTTCCCACAGTCCTCTGCTCTTCAGCCGCCCGCTGTCCACCGCCGACGACATCACCTGCGAGCGCAACAGGTCCTTCACGCCGGTGAACAAGATGCCGAGGACGAAAACATAGACGAATCTGGCCTCGACGGTTCCTCTGAAAGAGAACGTGAGAAAAAACAGAAGGAAAGATTCTTGTTTAGGCTCATCAAAGGCGCTCACATTTTCACCCGCTCTCTTTCTTACACACGGAAGAATCGATATCGACTGCAAGCACCCTTTTGTTTGAAAGCTCGTCTTCATCTCGGGGCAAAGCTTGTGAAGTCTGGAGAGAATCAATAACAGCGAGGTTTGGTGCTTCGCAGCGGAGAGCAGAAGTTACTTATTATAGCCCACAGGGGTTAGCGGGGTCACCTGGTGGAAATCAGCAGAAACCGCCTGAAAGACCACCTTCTCGCTTATACAATGTAGTAAACGCAGAAAAACTGCTGTGACGATATCAGGTCAACATCAGATACAGACAGATTACACAGTACGCAAAATACCTCTAATAGATGCTCCTACTGTCAGGACAAAGTACACTGAAGCTTTTTAACGGGATAAGCATTACAGTATTTAATATCATTTAATCAGAGCAGTACTTCTAGTTCAAGAACATAGATTTTAAAGGACCCTTATTATGGATTTTTTTTTTAAGTTCTCCACCGTGTATAAAGATATTTATGTTGAGTTGACTCTGAACCAGAGGTGGGACAAAGTCATTGTTCGGCAAGTCACAAGTAAGTCTCAATTCATTGCCCTCAAGTCCCAAGTCAAGTC
>JAUMHQ010000071.1:5548988-5563575 GCA_032361165.1 Enteromius paludinosus
TTGTTTTTTAGTGATCAGAATGACAGCAGCACAGAGTCCTGTCTCCTCAGCACCGAGCATCTTCACACTGATGACCTCTAGCAGCGCTGATGTTTGCCTAACCTAATATTCTCTGGTAAAACAAGCTTTTATTTTCCTTGAAAAGAAGCAGCAAACACTTCAATATCAGGTATTATGTACAGGTTTTTCAGGATCGACTCAAAGTCTGTTCACATCTCTGTAGTTAGTTACACTGCTATTGATCACTGTTTTTGACTCTTTTTTTTTTTATGTGTATATTTATTTTTTCAAGCTTAACGCTGTCACTCTAATCAAGATCCATTCATCTGAAACCCTTGTTCTTATAAAAAATACTCCTCTGATTAAATGATATTATACAATCCAATTATGACGATCTAGTTCATCATACAGTACACTGCCCCCTTGAACAGCTTCAATGCACTTTTGCTTGTCTAGTGCACTTTTTCCAAAGGCCAGCGTGACTGTATGTACTTTAACTATGTTAAATCAGGAGTCTCTTGTAGCTGGAGACTCTACAGTTTCACACAACACTGGATCAGTCACATTAAATGTGATTAGAGCAAAACAGGCGGGGGATTTCAGCAATTTCCCTGGAGAAGAAGGAAAATCTCATCATTTTTATTGCCACTGTGTCTCTGTTCCTCTTCACTGTAAATAAGCTCCATCAGAGAGCAAACTACATGTGCACAAAACACTTTAATCCAGCACGCGTTACCATGCCAACCAGGACTTGGCAACGGCACGTTGTTCCCAGGCATGGACGCATATGCAGAGAGAGTGACGCAGCAGGAAAAGTGACGGCTGGACAAAATCATCAGACACACACACACACACTCAAATGAGAGTACAGACTCTGTGCATTTGCTTTAACCTGCGCAAACAAACGTGGAACAATTAGTTTTGTGTTTAATTACAATAATGCCACCTGCACAGCTAAAGCTTAGGTCAATAAACTCTGTGTATTCTATGATATTATTAAAGATTAAAAAGGAGTGCTGCACACAAAAATTTTAATTCAGTAATCATGTACTCACACTCTTGTTGATACAACCTTTATGACTGACTTTTTATTATTAGTTCTAAATTCAGTCTATTTGTTTGATCAAATTGTTTGTTTATATCGTTTTTTTTGTTTGTTTTTTTGGTTATTTTGTTCCTTTGATCTTTTCTTCTCATGTGTTCAGTTTTTGACTTTATTCATTCAAAACAGTTTTTTTAATTAGTTTTATTTTATTAGTTCATTTGTTAATTCCTGCAGTTGTTCCTATTTATTTATTTATTTAGGCTAAACATTTTCACTTATTCTGCTTTATTTTAATCTATATTATAATCTATAGATCATTTGTTCATGTGTTCGTTCCTGTGCACAAGTTAAATACCTTTCTAGACTAATACATCATATTTATAAAGGTTCAAAAAGGAGTGTTTAATGCTAAATTTAATGTTTGGACATAACCTCACATAACCTCTGTGACTTTTTTCACAAAATTAGACGGTTTATTCCAAGTGTTTGCACGGCTCTTTTCTAATCCTTATGAAGTCGTACAATACATGGAAAAGAGCAGAATCATTTTTAAACATTTCAATTTAACAAAAGAGTGAAAGTCCCACTGGGCTTGAAATTGCATCAGGGGGAGCAACAAAGTGCCGAGTAGCTTTAAAAAGCAACTGTGAACTACAACATAAGAAATCAGAGCTAAGAGCTAAACACATTAGCATGTCTTTGCTTGGAGAAAGAAAGCAGATGTTCCATCATGCTTTATTTATTTACAACAACAGCAACTCAATCAGAGCGTGAGAAAGAAAGAACGAGAGCGATTGAAACCATGAGTGTCCAATCACGTTTGGTGTTATTTATACTGTAGTGCCACACAAAGACAAGAACGACCATAAAACACTGAGCAAACATGTAACGTAGTGGAGATAAATAGAGATGTGGCAAGAAAGATCAAAGAATATGAATGAATAAATACTGAAACAAAAGAAAAAGAAAGATAAAAAATAAATAAATAAAGAACATACAAAAATGGCTAAACAAATAAAAGTAAGAGATTAAATGAAGAAAAAAGAATAAAGATGTATTATAAATAATAAAAAAAATGCATGAATGAACAATTAAGCAAAATAAAAAGAAAGTTCAGTCTGAATAAATTATATTTATGAATAAATCACTTACGTGGTCTTAACTACTGTGTATTTACATTTAAATGAATCATTTAATAAATGTACTGCATGCTTTTACTTTGAACTTGTATTTTTAAAAAACTAATTTGTGTAATTTCTTTTATAATTACACTATTGACTCATCCCTTACTCCTTAACCTATCCCTAAACCTACCCATACCTGTCCCAACCTTACCCGTATCCCAGTCAATAGCAGCTAAAGTGTTTTGAAATACAATATGAACACAATCACCGTACTTATTTTCTGATGCAAGTACATAGTGGCCCCCTTATATAAAGTGTGACCAATCAATCAATTAGCAAACAATCAAAACAATCAAATGATTAAACAAACTAAAGATAAAAAAGAAAAACAAACGAAAGATCAAACTAATGAACAAAGAAAGAAGAAGACTGAGCACCAATCAGAAGGTGTTCCTCGCAAACCCCGCCCCTTCAGTGAGCACTAATCAAATAGTGTTCCTCGCAAACTCCGCCCACTCTGTGGATGAACCAGACTGCATAGTCCACTAGATACAGCAATCTGTATATCTAGAAAGTCTATATAAACATTTATGAAGCTTTGTTGTGTAACAGAATGAGTATAAGTAACATCAGTGCACTTGAGTTTGTTGGTGTCAGCAAAAGCTTCGAAATAAATCAGCAATAACTGCCTTGGAATCATGTTTTACTACTAAACTCGTGTTCAAACCGACAGTTTAGAAGCCAATAACCTAAACCTTCCAGCGGTAGGCCTAAATGACAGTAAAAGTGAAGACACTGCATTAATCTGAACATATTTGGTCCTCGATATTACAGCATCCAACGAAACCAGCAGCGTATGCATTTTTACAGTGCTGCAAGACGCATATTTAAATTAGGTCAATCTTCATTAGGCAAAACCATGCAAATGAGGCTAATTCTGCAACGTGCTGGATTCACGAACATTCTACAAATCCAGTTAAAACCTGTGCATCCTTACTCTCAGAAACGGTGCAGATCTTGCCAACCAGTCTGAAGTTTGTCCGTTTTGTGTGTAGTATTCATCGCATATCATTAATCCCCGTCTGACGGGTTTTAGTCTGGCACTGAAGGTGTGTAAAAACGCACAAAAATAACAATAATATCTGTGTGTGTGTGTGTGATACGTGTGAAAGAGAGGTGGTTTTGGTTGCCAGATATTGCGTCAGATTTAAAAATGTCCGCTCTAATAAAGGAAAACGTTGTGCAAAACCACGGTCGGCGGTCTCCAGACAACAGACCCCACGCGCCGCCTTATATAAACTCAATAAATATGCTGAAGACACAAAATATCTGTTTATTTATTCATTCACCCCCGTGTTTTGGTTTTATTCAATTCCAGTGTTGCTGATCTGTTGTGCCCACAGCTGTCCATCTTGTTTTGGAGGAAATGAGAGAACAATGTGACCTTTCACCCTAGAGCACAGAACTTCGACTTAAGAGTCACGCAGGTTATGATGGTCAACATAAACACATGCAAAAGTCATGCCGTGATTCCTAGGTTGTGCGCTACAGTAGATGGTTGCTAGGATGTTGAATTCTGATAAATAAATCAATAAACAAGGCTGATTTCCAGTCTACAATGGATGAAAAAAAGAGAAAAAAGTGAAATAAATTTCAGAGCTGACCTTGATTTGATTTACCTCTCAGAGGAGGACAATATTTTTATTCAACTTTAACAAAAGCAGTCATGTGAAACAGCTGGTATTTGACGAGCTGCTAATTCACATTCAAGTGGAGTAGCCTCATTTAGCTCATATACCGTAGGTAAAGAGCATCCAGTACAGGGGCGGAGCCAGACATAATAAACATTCAGGGCTTAGCTACATGTTTTTGTAAATACAGAGGGCCCAAAATCGAAGTTTATTAGGAGGTTCGGGGCATACTCCCCAGAGGAAATGTATATTTTCCTGACTTAACGGTGTGCATCTTAAGATGTTTTAAGCACCTAAAATGGATAATAATATAGGTTTAAAACAAAGTGAGCCAGCAGTACTAGCATAAATTATTTTCCAAGAAAACAGATTCTTAAACATGAAAATTAGATTAAATGTTGCAATGAATGATCCATTCTCTGGAAATAGAAAAGGTATAGTTTGTTTATGTATATTAATATAAAAAAAATGTTAATTCACATATTTAATTCATACTGAGAGAAGTAAATCTTTTCCAATATGTTTAAAATGATTTTTTTTTAACAAATTATGGGCATTTCTACCTTTATAAAGTGATTTTTTTCTAAAAGTGTCCATTATTAAAATTAAATTACTTAATAAAATTAAACAAAAAAAATGTTGCTACGTTCTTGAATTCTTATAAAAAATGAAAAGTGAATGAATAAATGAATGAATGAAAGAAAGATCAAATAAGCGAACTATTAAAAATTGAAAAAAGCCAAAAAAAAAAGAAACGGAAAAATATGAAAAAAGGCATGTATGCACGCATGCATTCAGTACATAAATTATATTTGTTATAAATATAATTATATATATATATTTATTTATTTATACGCACGCACGCACACACATAAATAAATTATTAATGCATTAAAACAAAAATAAACTTCAGCCTGACATAGGAGCACTTTGACACTGTGCCATTCAGGTTTTTATGTTTAATGCAAACACATTCAAAAGTTTTGCTATCACTGCTAGTTTTTTGCCATAATGTCGCAACATGGCCAAAATAGCCCATCTCCATCTGTGTCTTCCTAATGATATTCTGGTGCATAGATACAGCTCAAGACCATCCCCCTATTACTGTCCGCTGAACAAAAATTGCACATCTGATTGCTCAGAAAAGCACTAACACACCTCTCCTCAACGAACCACACGATTTGAAATATCACTCATATTCATAGCACCTACATGTGCGAGACGCACAACAAGCCACACTTGTTGTTTAATACATTTTTTATACAGGTAGTATCTCAAAGTACTTTAGAAGAGAAATACGTGCGCATGCGTGCACAGTAATACGTCTATTTTTTGATCAGAATTCATTTCCATCTCTATGTGGGATCCACATGCATAAACACTCTCAAATAAGGTGACAGCACAACACATACCCCTAGATTAATCAGGATAAAAATACAGCCTCGTCTTGACGCAGGTGTGCCGGAGTGCTTTTAATTACTCTCTTCAGATGTGTTTGGATCTAAAAAGCAGAGAAAAAAGGGCAAATTCCACTTGAAAGTAAGCATCAAGGACCGTGGCCTGCTCACTCTGGAGGGCAGAGCACTTGAGATGAGTGCTCTCAAGGGTGCATGGCAGTACAGTCTCACAAGTGGCCTTTGGAAGACCCTACACACAGACACACGTCACTGCTGCTTTATTTCAAAATTAATGTGACATTGGTAACCTTGCAGAAAAAACTGTGGTTTGTAGTATAAAATCATGTTTGGCAGATTAAACATAGTTTTTCACTCTCTGTGTGTCATTTGGTAAAGACAAACAAGCAAACCAACATGAGAGGAATTTTAAATATATAAAGAGGACCTGGGCCGTGGAGCACTGGCAGATAGTGGGACAGCGGAGGTCCTGGGCCGTGGAGCACTGGCAGATAGTGGGACAGCGGAGGTCCTGGGTCATGCAGCAGTGGTAGTGGAACACAGAGCTATAGCGGAGCAGGCAGAGGAGGGAGCTGTGGCAGGGCAGGCAAGGCAGGGCGCCACGGCTGGGCCGGCAGAGTAGGCAATTCCTGGGAAGCCTCCATAGCCGTGACTAAGCAAACCAGGGTTACATGGCCGTAACAGGGCAGGCCGTGTGTTCATGAACGCCGCCGTGTCTGTGACAGCACAGGCCGTGAGTTCATGGACGGCCTCCTTGACAATGAGTTCCTGACAAGCCGACACCTGTAGAGGCACTGGAGTGGACTGATGGAGAGGTAAGGCCTCTGGGGCAGACTTGTGGACAGAATAGGCCTCCAGAGCGGACTCATGGACAAGAGAGGCCTCCGGAGCAGACTCAAGGACAGGAGAGGCCTCCGGAGCGGACTCAAGGACAGGAGAGGCCTCCGGAGCGGACTCAAGGACAGGAGTCCATGGAAGGCGAGCATAGTGAGATGAACCCAAGTGCAGTTTATTGACAGAGCAATCCAAAAACCCAAACAAACGAGTTGACTTGAAACAGACGTAGCAAGAAGACTTAAAACTGTCTTGACATTGGTTTGGCATAGATTAATTTTTTTTTAATCTAGATGAATCTAGATATATTTAAAATGGTTCATTTGAATTCTGTCAAAGGCATTCAGAATATGTGTGCTACCTAAATAATGACTAAAAGTAAAGCCCTGTTATATTTGAGATATCTGTGTGTCAGTACTGCCATCTTAAAAGTAGGGGTGTGAATCTTGGTTTGACAATTCAATTCAATTAAATGCAGTAAGATTATTATTATCAACACAATGGCCCAGTTTCACGAACATTGCTTAGTTTAAACCAGGACTAGGCCTTAGTTAAATTAAGATATTAATGCATCTTTTACAAAATGTTATGATATGTCAGAGCAATATATTTTCAGTTGAAGCAGTTCAAACATGCAAGCTTAATCCTGTTCAGTGAAACCAGAAGAATATAACAAATGTACATGTGTCTCAGCGCAAATTCTGTCCAATGAAGCCCGGTGCGTCTTGCGGGAAAAACACAGATGATTAAATATTCAGAATCAAATAGATTAACGGCAATATTTTTTTTATCGCGTTAACGCAGCACGACAAGGACAAGGACAACCAATCAGAACATGACACAAAGAACAAGGGAACCAATAGCGAAGAGACTAGAGGGCAAGGGAAGCATGAAACAACAGACAGGATCAGATTACAAAATAAAAGACATGACAACAATGAACAACACAAGCACACCCAAAAAAAATGACAGAAACCTGTGTTACAGGAAGTTACAAAACAAACTTAGTTCTGTAAAGTAAGTATAATTCTCTCTACAATAGTCACATGAAAGTCATTCCAGCATGTTTTACAATATCATAATAAATAAAAAAAGGTTCCCTCCTAATGCATGTTATCATGTCCATCAAAAATTTGCTAGTTGGAATAACAAATAAAAACATTGAGATGCAGTTTATGCGCATCAATCACTTAGTAATAAAAAAATGTACTATAAAGGTGCATCTGTTTTCAAATCCACATCATTTGAATTTCACAACATCAATGTCATGCACAAGACACTGTAGTATTTACTAGAAGCCTGCAGAACTCCAGGAAGTACAGTATACGCGCTGTATACCCACTCTACTGGGTGTTTCAGAGAAGAAGAAAATTGACAGCCTGAGCAGCTACAACATGCCGTCTGTCAGATACTGTAACATATCTAATACTTAAAACATGCATATAAAAATGAGTTTTTCACTTGCTGAAATAGAATCAGAATTCTCAGGGAACTATATCATACTTTACATGCTAAACAGAATAAGAACCACCCGAGTTGACTTCACCGTGTTAATAAAAACTGTTCAACATTTTGGTTGCAATGTTTTGTTTCACACTAATTTGCTCTTTTGAGTAAGGTTTTTTTGTTTGGTTTTTGGAAAACCTTGTAAAACTCAATAAAGATATGTCATACAAAAAATGTGCTCTTTTGAGCTTTCGATTCAAATGAATTAATTATTTTTTAAAAGGTTGTTTCAAACTACAACTGTTTTCAGCCTTGATAAAAGGAAACCTTTTTGAGCAGCAAGTCAAGAATAATAGATTTTATATTACATCTTAGAAAATTCAGCTTTGCATCACAGAAATAAATGACATTTTACTATACATGGAAAACAGTTGCTTGAAAAAATATTTTTGATCAAATAAACGGCCTTTATGCGGATCAGAGACTTCTTAGATTTAATTATTCATGTAATTATTCCAAACCTTTAACCATATATATAACTAAGTAGGCCTACAGAAAAAGTTCAATTAGTCGTGAGCTACTGGCCATTAAGTAAACAGAAAAATCCATGAACCAGTAATCAGCTGTGGGGTAACTATTTGGCTATGTTTTTATTTCAGTGAGTACATCTGTTCTGCCTGAAGAAAAATTATTTTAATTTTTCCTTTTGTTTTTTCCGTATTATTTACTGCACGAACTGGCTACGCTTCAGCTCATTTCTCTGGCTTGTGCACATATCTGCAAGAGAAAATATTAAGCTTTAATGCTCAAAGCGCTATGATTTCACCAGACCTGTAACAGCTCACAATATTTCCTCCGTCCCTTGAGAAGCGCTTCTAAAAATCGTGTTTTCCTCTCTGACATTGTTAAAGTCGGCTGACTGTGGAGATTCTATATTCTGCATGTTAGTTGCCTTTCAGACAACACGGTTTATGATGTTCACTTCAGCGGATATCTCATACTGCCACTACTGAACTCAGACGCTCCCACACTTCATTTTCCACACTCTATTCAAATACTCCAAAACTTGTGTGTCTGCCAAAATTCCAGTTTTTTTCTTTCTTTCCGACAACAATCATTTCCCCTGTATACTGTACAGCTTTGAGCATAAACTCTGATTAAAAAAGCATCTTGCTTGACATCTTTTCACTCCGTCCTTGGTGTGTCTGTGTTTTTTTCTCTCCACTACAGTCAAAACTGCGTTTTGGTTTAATTCATATTTTTAACCGAAGACGAAACAATATTTCAAAAAAGCAAAACCAAACAACGAGATCAAAATGAAGCTTAGATTTGTACCATTTGTTTTTCCCACTGACCTTGTTGCATTGCATTCTGGGATTGGCCGGTATGTAAAAGATGTGACGCTGTCTAACATAATTATGCTGTGTCCATGCTAAAAATATGCTTATGAAATCAGAAAAGCTATTAATACTTCTTGTTTACATGAAGAAACCTATTTCGAATGGACTAAATACCACACACTGAGTTGTTTAGTAGCTTGTTTCATGCATGTGGTGCAATAATTCTTGTTTTGGTCTATTTACACAAATAAATCAGATGCAAAACAGACTCAAGGTTGTTTACGCCTCTGAAAGCAGCATGAAACATATCTGTGATTTACATATCTATTCAGAAAGGTATTAACTGTGTTAATGGCTAGATCACACAGCACACAAGAAGAACTGAATCAGATGTGAACAGTTTTTACTTGTTCGTTGGCCCATGTGTATTTGTATATAGCTTCTCTGGACAGCCATCTGGGTTTTGTCCAAAGGCAGTATTTTCATTTTGATTTAATTTCTTGGTAATATTAACTAACACACAGAAAAAATATTACAGAAACACATTGAAATAGACTGTAAAAAGCAAAATTTTGCTAAAATAAATGTTTGATAAAATTGAAACAAAATAGAAAGTAATATTATAATAATAATAATAATACAGTAATATATACTTATTACTTAGATATAAAATATAAATTGGTACAAAAAAATAAAACAAATAATAAAATAATACTCACAATAAAAATACAATTGTGAAATTAAATTAATTGCTGAAATAAAATCAAATTTAAAAGATGCCAAATGACTAAATGTAAATGTATAAATGACCTTTAAAATCATTTTGGCTAATTCCCAAGTCAGCATTAGTGTAAAGAAGTACTAAAACTAAAGAAAAAACATTACTAAAGTTACTAAAACCGTAGGCAATACTAAAAAGAAAATAGATGATATTACAAATATTAACAAAAACTACACTACATACTATATATATATATATATATAAACACACATAATAAAATGAATTAATATTTTATTTACGTAATATCCATCAACAGACATTAAATACAATTACATATTAATTGTAATCCTCTTAACTATATGTATTACTTCGGTTGGTGCAAGTATATTTTAGGAATAAGGCCTCTTTTGTCTTATTCAGTGCTGTGATTTCCCCAATATACTTGGTCAATACTTGAAAGCCAATTTAAATAAATGGGAACTTTTTGGAGCTTGAAACCCTGGTTCCCATTTATTCATTTGCATGAAAAAAACAACCAGTGCAAGACAAATGATACAGGTTTGAAATGACAAATATAAACTATATTTTTTAGCTGAATGACCCTTTTAAATGCACTACAATCAACATCCATTTGGGTCCAAAGCAGAAAATGTGATAAAAAGTCAGAAAACCAAAGAGAGAGACCGAGTCTAAATGATGGGGTGGAAGTCAGCGGACGTCTGCTTAACAGGCGAACCAGAGGTTGCCAGGGCAACATAAACAATGTCCTGCAGTGATTAATGAGTGTGAGAGTGACTCTGGTGGCACAGGGTGGCACTGCCAATTACCTCACGCTCGCGCTCCCTCTGTCATATGGAGAGTGTGTAATGGAACACAGCCTGTGGCGCTACACCAAGGGCAGGGGGTCAAAGATTTAATTAGGTGGGAGTAAATGTCAAGGGGAAGGCGAGGCGAGCAGCGAGATATTGTCACAGGAGTAAACTGGAACTGTGTGTGTGTGCCTCTTTGCACCTTTATGAGTGTGTCTGAAGAACTGGTATAGCATAAAATAGCGCTCTCAGACTCTCTTAGGCCAAACACACTCTACACAAGTGCACAAATGCATATGAGAATGCTTGAGTGACGGATGCACGCCGGATGACTTTACTTAAAGTGCTATTGTTTGCTTACCTTACTGATGTAGAACTATTAAACCTTTTGTGCTAAAAGTCCTAGTTACTGGAATATCCCTAGTAAACCTTACATGATTAGTTTGAGTGCTGTGCAAGCCATGAGACCACTGATGTCATCAGGGTTTGAAATGAGAACTTTCTGATCAATCGCCATCTTGTTTTGTGGAAGACGGCTGATAAACAATTAATGGATTAATGCATGTGTATTGTTGAATATAAAGTCAGTATGCATTTTGTTAAGCTGTCTTTGGTAAATATATCAGTGCAGTAATGATAAGAGTAATGAAGCACAGACGAATGGTGATTAAAGAGCGGGGAGTGCTTTATTGATACGTTACAAGTGCAATACAGCAGAAAGAAAAGCTCTGCAATCGCGCGATGGAGCTCAGTACACGGCGCGCGTGCTGATGCATTAAAGTTCAGAAATGCAATTTGCTTTGCGCCATTTTAATGTTCAAATAAACACAGATATACGATAAAAAACGAATCCTGCTTAGTATTTACATTAACACAGTCGGTTATGTTTAAAGTTTATGTAAACAATTAGGAGAAAAACAGATGTGGATCAGTTTAGATTCTGTCTTCTTAAAAGTGACAACGCTTAAATATACCTGAAAATGACTTAATTGAATTAAGGCAACGAGTTTGCTCAATTTAATTAAGTAAACTTAGCAAATCACTTTTTACAGTGTACAGGAAACCACACATATGCGTTGTGATACTCTCTAAAACGGCAGAAGATGTAACTCAGGGAAGAAGAATGGTTGAGTCATTTATGTCATTTTTGTTTTCTTTGCGCAAAAAAAGAATTCTCAGAGCGCTGCAAAACTGAAGTCAAGCTACTGATGACACATGGGCAGTTTCTACTGATGCATTTACTACATTTCTGGACCTGGATCATTTCACTTGTGTTCCTGTCTATGGAGGGTCAGATGGCTGCCCGATTAAAAGAAAATATCTAACATATCTTCATTTGCGTTCCAAAGATCAATGAAGGTCTCATGGGTTTGGAACAACACATGGGTAAGTAGGCTAGTTAAAGACAGTAAACCCTTTAACGTCGTACTGTTTTATGTTATGCATGTATATGTTATGTTATCTATCATTAGTTCTATCATTAATCTATAGATCCAATAGGTCCAACTCAATCATCACACTCCACAGCTGATTGGCTCTTTTTGTATCAGCGGCCAATGATCTGCTGCAACAGTTGGAGCGTTTTCCAAAAACCCTCCACCTTCCCCAGCTCCACCTGTATAGATCTGTTCGGGGATGATTCACGTATGCTATATATGGGGTTTATTTCATACATGATATATGTCCAGCAGCGGTATTTCTTGCATGTTGAGGATGCGTTTACAACCAGGTTATTTTTTGCAAATGAAAACTAATATTAGATTAAAACATTTTTTAATTAAAACAAAATCAAATCTAACAGTTATATACCATCTAATCAATCTCTGCATACATTAGTTTTTTATACATTAAACACATTAATTTGTTTCTTTGACCTGCGCTCTGGAAATTATCAGGTAATTCTGCAAAACTTTAATTAAAAACAAAACTCTTAATAAACTATACCAAAACTAAATGTGCTCACAAAATAAAAAACTAAACTGAAACTAACACAAATATGAATGAATTTCATAAAAACTACCATAAAAATGGTAGTTTGGTTCACATTTATGAGATCTTCACTGGCTCTTTTTGCACTTTGTTGATTTGTCTAAAATTCATTGTTACTTGATTGTAAACAGTTATTTTAAGTTCTAATAATCTTTCACAATATGAAAAATTGTACTTCATTACCGATTAAATAAATGCAGCATTCATGTGCATTTTCTTTCAGAAAAAAAAATACATTACACTTAAGTCTTACTTACACTAAACTTATGAATGCTACTGTATATAAATTCAAAATAAAAACAGTCAAGGTTTTAAAAAAATACTGATAACACATTAGAATAGGTAGCACTTGTTAATGAATAGTTAGTAAGGTAGTTGTTAAGGTTAGGGTAGGACTTATGAATAAGGCATTAATTTGTGCTTAATAAGCACTAATAAATAGCTAATATTCTAGTAATATGCATGCTAATAAGAAACTAATATAGCTTAGGTGTAGGTGTAACAATAATATAAAGTGTTACCAAAATATTTACTGTATAGTCTATATCATCAGGCCCTGAGTGCTTAGGACTGTGTTACTACAGTATATAATCACATTCACACACACCTGCATTATGGTATATAAAACATATGACAGAGAAACTACTACTGTTATACTTTACTTTTATACAAAACCAGCAACAATTCCATTATCTGACATCTAGATGTTTGTGAACACAAGACACAATAGATGATAAAAAGGGTCAGCATCCTGTGTGCTGATTTGCTGACCAGATTTGGGCTCTGAATGTGAATTCTGTTCTTTCTGGACCAAAGCATCCATGGTGTCATTCAATCCAGAGACAGAAGAATTTGAGGTTTATTTTCTCTAATTCCACGCTAAAAGTGACTTTCTATCTCTGTTAAACACAAAGGAGATATTCTTAAGAATGTTAGTAACCAAACAGTTTTTCCCATATTAAGGAAGTGAATGGCTACCGTCAATTGTTTAAATCCTGAACTATTCCTATTTCTGAGTCTACACCAAAACTCCTTCAAACACGGTAGTCCGAATCGAAACCTCTTAGGTCAAGGTCCCGCGTTAAAAACCCTCAAAAAACACTTTGCCCAACACATTTAGCAAGAGCCGGGTTTCCAACAAGAGGAGCTCACGAACATAAAGTTAGCGAGGAAACTTCAGACAATTCACCAACAATGATAATGAGGGGAGCTAATTTATTCACCATCTGACATTCAAGGAATGTCAATAAGATATTTAAATATCATCAAACTTACTTGGAGACGGCACGGCTGCTGTGTTGCCATGGGAACAGGATGTTTCCGACGGCGGCGCGATAGCTGTAAACTCCGAGCAGGCCGAGAGCCAGAGCGATCTTAGACACCAGCGAGCAGTGACGCTGAACCAAGAGGAAGATCAGAACCAGAGACACCACCGCCAACACGGAGAGGAACGCCTTATGATCCCCACTGAAAACACACACACGGTGAATAAATAACAGGGCAGACATGTTCTTCTTACATATGCATGCAAACGCTGAATATAAAACAGGAGAAAGACAAACCCCTTATGATTTGAACTCAAAACAAACACTGTATAATAGCATAAACAGGCATGATGCAACAAATCTTCCAAGTTAAGCTGAGTTTCTTTGCAATGACACACTTTGTTGGTGCTTCCATTTGGATTTCTGTCATGTCGGAAATCTCACTGCTTCAAATACGTTGCGTTCCATTTAGCTCCGAATTTCACACTTCTTGCTTGGTGCAGTGCAATAGAACGTCAAGTTGCAATATAACATGTGACTTGGGAACTTGGAAGTCCACAACCACTGTGTCTTGGCACTCAGAATAATGAGAAACAGTCGCATTTAGACAAATACATCGTGGAGACAAAGTTGCCATGTTTAATGGACCTGATTAGCAAAAGGTCTGCAAGGGGAAATAAACATGTTAAACAACATTGAACACTCATAAAACTGATACTATGTTTGCCATTTTGTTTATTTATACACCATAAAAAATGCTACTCTGTAAAAAGTATCTAGTAATATTAAAGGTGCCATAGAATGGAAAACTGAATTTATCTTGGCATGGTTGAATAATAACAGTTCAGTACATGCACATAACATACTGTGAGTCTCAAACACCATCGTTTCCTACTTCTTATAGAAAT
>JAUMHQ010000071.1:5581094-5594986 GCA_032361165.1 Enteromius paludinosus
TCTTTTGCAAACACTTGATTTCTATAAGAAGTAGGAAACGATGGTGTTTGAGACTCACAGTATGTTATGTCCATGTAACTGAACTGTTATTATTCAACCATGCCAAGGTCAATTCAGTTTCCCATTCTATGGCACCTTTAAAAAAATTTGCAATATTTCAAAGCCTTGGGTCTCTTTTACTCTTTTGGGGCCAAAAAACACCATTAAAATGGGCTTATTGTACAAATTATGAGGATCAGTGTGCATTGTCCTATACAGGTATGCTGAGTTTACACATACATTATATTTTTGCAAAGGTCCTTGAGGCTCTGTAATACAGTGCTATGAATATTGCGATAAGAAAACAGAAATGCTTATAACATGCATTTTACATAATCAAAAAGTGCATATTTGACAATCGCTAAAGAATCACTAAACAGCTGCCATGAAAACACACTTCTTATACAACAAATGTATTTTCCTGTATTTTCATTTCTTAATTTTCTATTATAAAAAAAACTAAACAGGGGCAATAGCCTGGAACCACAAATATTTTTTCCTTACTTGGAAAATACTTCATCAATCAAACTTCCATACTTCTCCAAACCCTGTAGGAAACCTGCATTTAGATAGAACTTGGTCTTGAACAGACTTTCCCTGAAAGGGACTTTGGTGTGGTGCTGTTTACGCTCATTCCACTTTTGGCCCTGATGAAAAAACGGCATATGCTGGTGAGCTAGGTTTCAAAGCTGGCATGCTGCTTAAGCTGGTCCTTTTGCTGGTTTATACTGGTGCCAGCACGTGACCAGCATAAACCAGCAAAAGGACATCTTAAACCAGCAAAGTACCAGTGCCCAGTTGCATAAAGCACCTTAAGTGTAATTTTCCCCTTAAGATCTCCCTTAAGTTTCCCTTACAGTTAAGGGCGTTGCATTAAATTACACATAAGGGTTCCTAACCCTTAGAACTTCTCTAAAGTATCCTTTAAAGCCCTAATTTTTCTAAGTATGACCTAAGGTATATAAAATGTCACCTTAAGTGTTCCACAGCGGGCAGATTTAATCCTAAAGTTTTCTACAAGACACATTTGGACACTATATAACAGATATTAATTTAGGCATTTATTCACATTGATTAAATTACAGTACAGCTAGCTTAAAAGTGAGCGTGTCATGCGAGAACTTCTATAATATTTTATTGCTGTATTTTCCTACATATTACTTGGAGACGAATTGAAAATCACACATAATTCATATACTGACGCAATCGTGTGTTCACACTTCATCTTTTTATTCAGCTATCGCTGCTGTATTTCATCATAAGATATTTCTATGCCTCGGATTGGACTTTCAGCGCGATAGCACCCTCCGGCTTTGAGTATGAATGAAACGTGCACTACACAGTGAGTGTTCAGCACAAACAGTATAGACTCTTAGTTTAGCGCTCACATTGCCTTGTTTTGGATACACATAAAATTGCGCTTCTTTGCATTTCAATATAGATTTATTAACGTTAGTCCCTGAAAATGCTATGTTTCTGTGAAAACTTACACTGCGATCTGCATTAACAAATACTGTGTCGCTGTCGTGAAGTACTTAACGGTTCCCTTTACTAAGGGAATGGTTTAAGGGATTGCATACAACACCCTTAAGTCATTCCCTTGGGTAAGGGGAAATCACGCCTTAAGTGTCATACTTAAGGGAAAAAGTTAAGTGCTTTATGCAACCGGGCACAGCATCCCAGCTTCATAACTATACGCTTTACATTACAGTATATCGGTTGTTTATTGAAGATGTTATAATTTGTGATAATAGTGATAATTATAGTTATTCTTTATTAACAAAAAGCCCAATCCCATACCTTCTTTACTTATAGTGAAAATTCAGTTTCCCTCGCATTATTGATGTTAAAATGTGCTATTCTTCCTCAGTTCAAACAACAGACAGTATTTCTAAGCTGCACTGATAACGCAATACTAATTGGTCGCTCTGTGGCTGGCTGTGTGTGTCCCTGGTCATGATGAATACGACCATGCGCAGCCTTGATGCGTGTTACCAATGGGACTGGTGTGACAAGGCCTCGCCACTGCAACCGATGCCTCCCATTCATCACGCAGGGCAACACCTGGGCGGAAGAAACAGACTGTGCAAGTAACTTGTGTTTGTGTAAACATCGTCTGGGATGAACTCTCGTTCGCTTCTCGTTTCTGCGCAAACCGTCTCTCTTTACTTTTTGCATTGTCGGTCCCATCGAAGTGAATATTTGGATCTATGAGACTCTGGACCAAAAGCAGCACAAAAGCGTCAGGAGTTTGTTTTCTAGGCTGTGCGCTCAGGTCTCTGATGGTTTCATCATTGCAGGAGCGAGCGCTGAGCTAACGGGGTCGTGTGCGCTAATCTATATGGTAATGCAAAAACAGACAGAAATTCCCTCTGACGACAGGCTGTGTGTGGGCCTGACCATCAGCTCATGTGTAACTAAACAGCCTGTTTGTTTCTTTAAAGTGGACACATCGTATAGTATTTCAGGTTTTCCCTCAAGTCTGCTTATAACGCTTTCTGCACTGTAAATGAGTTTTTCATGAGTATTTTCCACCCTCTCTCTGACCTGTACAATTAAACAGCCTGTTTTTGCTGCTGTGCTTTTTTGAGGTCAACGTGAAACAGCATTCACAGCCCATTTTACTCCTGTAATGCGAGTAGAACAGAATATTCATTTAGGGGGAAAAAAACTACCCATCAGGAAATAATGTGAAAGTGCACAGTAGTGTTGTTAAGACTACGAATAACTTGTTTCTAATTTGATTTCTTTCAGCATTCTTGTGCCTGCTCAGAATTTAATAGGGAATTCTGTCAAAAACGTAGCAAAATTAATACAAATGCTCGCAAAAATTCAAGATTTTGTGGCAAAATTTACTTGTGTATTTTCACATAATATTAATGTCCAGAGCAAGAGAGCTGTTTAGGAACAGAAGCATAGCTCCAACTTGTGAACGTTTTTGAAACAAATTGATATGTGAAGTAAATAAGACATTTATATTTTAAACGCTACTAATTTCTTCCTGCATTTATGTATCTATTAATGTTGTTTTGGACAATAAATAGTTACAAATAGTTCCAAACAAATCCAAAGCAGAACTTGTGTATTTTTTCGAGCAGTGATTAGTTACTGAAGAAATCAGCTGTTTTGAACAAATTGGTTGAATAAATGATTCTGTGATTTACTCATTAAGTGATATTTACATTAATTTTATTTTTCCACCATATGTCTCTTTCAAAATGTCTTTTTTAAAACCTTCATCTCAGCAATATTTATGCAGTTGTGATAACACCACTTCATATGCATCTTCTGTACCACCCCTGAAGTGCAGAGATGAATTCGGTTTCACTATCATCATCAATCATCAATGCCAAAAAATAACCTTTATTTAAAAAAAACGTAAGTTATTTCAAAATCGAGTAGTGTATATTACATTTTGATGAAAGATCACAAAAACTTATGCAAACGAGCACATGCGGTTTTAACATCTGAGTTTTGGATTATAATACGAATTAAAACATCTTCTGATGTGCCGAGTAAACATCTCTATTAACAAGGATGACAGCAGCACTAATAGATCAGGAGGCAATTAATGCAGACTAATTAAACACTGTGTCGGAATTCCTGACAGCAAGGAGCATGAAATACAGAAACAACCCACATCTGCTGGATGTGACAGCACGGGTTTAAAAAAAAACTGATTTCTAACATTACTAACTATTTTTGTCTGTTTTTTGTAACATCATTATTAAATAGTTTTGTTTTTATAATATATAAATATATAGGACAATATAGTAAATAAAAAATTTAAAGGTTGTCCTGCCACTAAAAAAAACCAAAAACAATAATCGTCAATGCCTTTAGAATTACTGTCATTCTCTAATTTATACTGATCTCCAATAAGCCTTCAGTGAGGGAGGTTCATGTCAATCATGAGCAACTAGCAGAAGGTTGACGTCAATCCTATGATTCCCTTCACCACTGCCTTACAGCTATGTGTGAGGTCACTGTCACGCATGTGGGAGTAACTCAAATTTCTGTCAAATTGGCCTGGATCCTCAGAGAGCCCATTACCTGGAGAATGAATCGGAAATACAGCCAATTGTCTCCTGGATCTGCACCTGTCAATTATACATCTGAGGCTTTAGTGCATTTCAAAGGAGCAAAAGCCTATTTCTATGTAGAAATGTATAGTTTTTATATTCATGGGTTATCCTGTTTGTCAACACGTGCACCAAAAACAGTATCTGACTGTACACTATATATTTATACAGTATTTAGTCAGCCACCAATTGTGCAAGTTCTTCCACTTAAAAAGAGGAGAGAGGCCTGTAATTTTCATCATAGGTATACCTTAACTATGAAAGACAAAATGAGAATAAAAATCCAGAAAATCACATTGTAGGATTTTTTTATTAATTTATTTGCAAATGATGGTGGAAAATAAGTATTTGGTCAATAACAAAATTTCATCTCAATACTTTGTTATATACCCTTTGTTGGTAAAGACAGAGGTCAAAGGTTTTCTGTAAGTCTTCACAAGGTGTTCACACACTGTTGCTGCTATTTTGGCTCATTCCTCCATGCAGATCTCCTCTAGATGTTTTGGGGCTGTCTCTGGACAACACAGACTTTCAACTCCCTCCAAAGATTTTTGGCTAGGCCACTCCAGCCCCTTGAAATGCTTCTTACAAGGCAACTCCTTTATTGCCCAGGCGGTGTGTTTGGAATCATTGTCATGCTGAAAGACCCAGCAACGTTTCATCTTCATTGCCGCATTCATTCTTTAATTTACACAGATCAGTCGTCCTGGTCCCTTTGCAGGAAAACAGCCCCAAAGCATGATGTTTCCACCCGCATGCTTCACAGTAGGTATGGTGTTCTTTGGATGCAACTCAGCATCCTTTCTCCTCCAAACACCACAGGTTTTTTTACCAAAAAGTTGTATTTTGGTTTCATCTGACCATATGACATTCTCCCAATCCTCTTCTGGATCATCCAAATTCTCTCTAGCAAACTTCAGACGGCTCTGGACATGTTCTGGCTGAAGCAGGGGGACACGTCTGGCACTGCAGGATTTGAGTCCCTGGCGGCGCAGTGTGTTACTGATGGTAGCCTTTGTGACTTTGGACCCAGCTCTCTGCAGGTCATTCACTAGGTCCCCCGTGTGGTTCTGGGATTGTTGCTCACAGTTCTTGTGATCATTTTGACCCCACGGGGTGAGATCTTGCGAGGTCGAGGGAGGTTATCAGTGGTCTTGTATGTCTTCCATTTTCTAATAATTGCTCCCACAGTTGATTTCTTCACACCGAGCTGCTTAACTACTGCAGATTCAGTCTTCCCAGCCTGCTGCAGGTCTACAGGTTTTGTTTCTGGTGTCCTTTGACAGCACTTTGGTCAGGACAGAGGAGCCTCTTAAAGAGGTTGTTACAGGTTTGTGAGAGACAGAAATCTTGCTTGTTTGTAGGTGACCAAGAACTTATTTTACCAATTAACTCATTAAACAATAGTACAATGTTATTTTCTGGATTTTTTTTTCTCATTTTGTCAGTTGAGGTATACCAATAATGAATATTACAGGCCTCTCTCATCTTTTTAAGTGGAAGAACTTTCACAATTGCTGTCTGACTAAATACTGTGTACTGTACTGAACTATACTGTATATGTGTGTGTATATATATATATATACATATATGTGGACATTTTGTCCACAATTTCTTCAGACAGCACAGATGTGTGTTTTCAACCGAAAGCCTCGTCCTGAACGGTTCAATACAAATATGTAATAATGAAACATTTCTTAATTAGCTTAAAAAAGTGTATCTAAAAACTATTTCAGTTGTTAACTTCATGAACATTTCTTATTCTCTTTTAGTCTAATATTTAAAACCGCTGTCCTAACCCAAATATGCCATCATCACCAATCACATAAATCATTAGTGTGTTTTCACAAATGATCATCGCTGTCATACGAGCGCTTGAGTGCGTGTCAGTCTCTAGCATACACAGTACATCAAACGAGTACTGAGTACTGAGAAAAATCCTGATTTCCATGATACCGCCCCTTGAAGACGCCTTAGGCCAGACAATTTCTCTTTATTCAACCTGAATGCTCCTAAATGCCAGCGTTTAATTTAGAGCCCAACATATCCCCTGTGCATGATACCGAGCTCTTGCCACCAGAGATGGAAACCAGGGCAAAAAACCTGCTCATTAAATATTGAGCATGAGTGATGCTTCAAAATAACAGACAGCCGTCTGGAAGGTGGAAGGTGGCAGGAACTCGACTGGGAATCGAGGAGTGATGCTGCAAAACTTTCACTTGGCTCGTCTTACAGTCACTTCCTTGCCTTATTGCTCTTCCCCTCTGCCGCACCGCTCTCTCTCTAATGATCGTTCTGTTTGTTCTCACCTCTGACTGTCAGCAATTTTCTCCCGCGTGCCACAGAAAGAGAGAGAGAGAGGGAGATCTTTCTTTCCTGCAAAGAGGTAATTAAAAGAGGTGTCCTCTTCTTATCTCATTAACTCTGGAGAAAATTCTTTTTTTATCCCTGAAATCTTTCCCCGTGTCTCTGCTGTTGGAGGAGGCCAAAAGCAGATATGCATTATTAAGAGGAGTTTTTATGAAGAGAGAAGACTGTGAGCCTAACACAACTTTTTCCGTTCTTATGATTTTGTGGATGAAATATGACCCAGAATGTTTTTTGTGAGACCCTACTAGTGCTATAAACTTCACTGATGTTTAATGATGACATTTCTATCCCAAGAGATGCAAGAGAAGGCTGATATGATGGTCATATTCTCATCTCACATTCATCACGGAGACCAAAACAGCAGCTCAATCTCAAACTAACAAAGGAATGTGTTTAAGATTGCTTACAGCTTCCTCCATAAGTTTGATAACAGCCTAGATTCTTAGATTTGGATTGGGATGCATTAAATTAACTTGCAATTATTATTGAAAGCTATCAATAATAGGGTATAAATCATTTTCTTGATGACATAAAATGGCAATAAGCTCTGACAGCTGTCTGGTTTCTAAATTAAATCGGGTTTATATTTCTTTTTTAACATCGCTGCCAGTGCCTAAACACCTACTGATTGACTGACAGTTAAAAGAACGTACCAAATAAAACGACTGAAATATGCTTTATGAATAGCTTTGATGCTATTGTATTTGAATCCATAATTGAATCCACCTTAATAATGCAAATTCATCACAGAAGGATGCTGATATTGTTGAAATCAATGGGGCCTCAAGATAACTTAAATTTATTTAAAAGAGCTAAGGTCATTAAAAAAATAAAAAAAGATGACATCATAATTCTTATTTTAATTCATTTTCCAAAGCGACTTACAAATGAGGACAATGGAAGCAATCATAATCAAAGAGCAATGATATGCAAGTGTTATACAAGTCTCAGTTAGCCTAACACAGTACAATAGCAAGGATAGAGAACAGAATAGAGCAAGCTCATGTAGTTTCAGAGGCCTTTTCTGCTTTTGTTAATTGTATAATAAGTAAAAAGAGAAGGGTAAAATACAAAAAGGATAGCTTCTTTTAGTTTTTTTTTTTGTTTTAGTTAGTAAAAATGCACCAAGCCTGAGTATAAAAAAGGGATTTCTTAAAGAATAGAATTAGAATTGAGATTGCTAGAATTAGAAGGTCAAATAAGATAAGTCCAAGAAGCAGCTAAGAAACACATCTCTTCTGAGGACTAAGTTGGGCAGGACTTTCCACAAGGAGGGAACATTTAATGTAAAAGTCTGCAACGGTGATTTTCTGCCTCTTTTCGTTCATTTGCAGAATGCTAGCATCAAGAGGGCACACAAGTCTGAAGTAATGGATTTAGGAAAAGGGGTGCAGAATTAGAGGTGGTTTTGTAGGCAAACATTAATGCCATGAAGTCTCTGTGAGCAGCTATTGGTAGCCACTGCAAACTGATAAACAGAGGTGTGACATGCATTCTATTAGGCTCATTAAATATGAATCTTGCTGCCACATTCTGGATTCATTGTAAATGTTTGACAGAACAAGCTGGAAGACCTGCTAAGAGAGTGTTACAATAGTCCAGTCTGGACAGAACAAGAGCTTGAAGGAGTTGTGAAGCATGTTCTGAAAAAGAAAGGGTCTGATCTTCTTGATGTTGAATAAAGCAAATCTACTGAGAAAGATATGAGTAAGTCAGCTGATCGTCAATCATAACTCCAAGGTTTCTGGCTGTTATGGTTGATGTGCCTTACTGGATGGGGAAATTGTGATGAATTAATGCCTTTGTTACAACCATTTCTTGCATCTGCTTCTGCTGCATTGTGTTGCTCTCTCTCTTTTCCTCCCTTAGTCTGTCCTTTGATAGCTCGCTTTAAGACATGGTGTTCACACAGGCAGAAGTTTATTGTTAGTGTGTAAGAGAGCTAAGAGCTCCTGGATTCCTCTTGGATTAATCATGTTTTAAATGAATGTTGTTTTGATAAAGAGTTAGTGCTCATATTTGCTGATGTTAAAGTACACACTGGTAAACATAGCGGAGGTGTTGACTTTCATACCCTGGGAACCTGCTTGGGCTTTGTTATTTGTTAAAGGTGTACCCCAAAATTAAAATTCTGTCATTAATTACTCGCCCTTTTATGTGACCCTGGACAACAAAAGCAGTCGTAAGTGTTCATTTTCCGAAGTTAAGATTTGTAAATGATCTGAAAGATGAATAAATAATCTTCCCATTGATGTATGATTTGGATGGATAGGGCAATATTTGACCGAGATACAACTATATGAAAATCTGGAATCTGGGGGTACAGAAAAATCTAAATGCTGAATAAATCACCTTTAAAGTTGATCTTCCAAATGAAGATCTTATCAATGCACATTACTAATCAAAAATTAAGTTTTAATATATTTTCGGTACGAAAATGACTAAAGACCTTCATGGAACATGATCTTTACTTACTATTAATCTATAATTTTGACCCATACAATGCTTTTTTGGCTATTGCTACAAATATACCCCAGCGACTTAAGAAACAAATGAAGATATCACTGATTAATTTTGTTTCCTTAAGATTAACAAAGTTATTACAGGTTCATGAGGGTAAGTGATTAATGACGTAATGTAGTTTTCTTTTTTGGGTGAACTACCCCTTTAAGAAGTTAGGAATTAAGATTTGCTGTACTTTATTACGCAGCTCTGTAAAATACTGGATCCTGATTGGTTCAGTTGCGACACTCCGAGATAAGTTTTCTTCATGGAAGCTTTGCATTTGGTTAGTTAATAAAATATTAAGGCCCAGTCCCAATTCTATTTACTACCCCTTTGCCTACCCCTTGTCCCTTCCCCTTGCCCCTTCCCCTTGCCCCTTGAAATGAAGTGGAAAGTGGGAAGGGTAAAAATTTTCCCCTAAGAAATGCGACACCACAACTTCACTGTTATACGTCATCATCCATTGTCACAAGCTCCTACATTACGTCAGAGGACATGCGCAGATGTAACATGTACACATATGGCCGTAAGCAAAACAAAACAATGCGTTACCACATGCAGTCAAGTCACCGGGTATATGACATAAAAATAGATTTCCTAATATTGTGCAATCAAACGTTTCTTTACAGAACATCACCGTAAACACAAACACAAGACTGATGGTAATATACATATAATGACAAATTATCATAAAAATCCTTATTAATGGCAAAGATTACTTACATTTATGGGTCTGCTTGCTCGAGTGAGCAGCCATGTTGGAAATGTATCTTAGAAAAATCTTCGTTTCGAGGGCTATCTAGCCCATCCCCTTCCCCCTACCCCTCCAACCAAAAGAGAATTGAGACACCCCTACGCGCCAAACGGAGGGGTAGGGGAAAGTGTGGGGGTAAGGGGTAAAATTGGGATTGGGCCTTATACTTTTATTAAAAAAAATTGTAATGAAGAAAAAAGAACACAACTTTTTCCGTTCTTATGATTGTATGGATGAAATATGACCCAGAATGTTTTTCGTGAGACCCTACTAGTGCTATAAACTTCACTGATGTTTAATGATGACATTTCTATCCCAAGAGATGCAAGAGAAGGCTGATTTGATGGTCGTATTCTCATCTCACATTCATCACGGAGACCAAAATCACATCCATCAGGCAGCTCAATCTCAAACTAACAAAGAAATGTGCTCAAGATTGCTTACAATTTCCTCCAAAAGTTGGATAACACCAGATTTTTGATTTGGATTGGGATGCATTAAAATAACTTGCAATTATTCATGAAAGCTATCAATAATAGGGGTATAAATAAATTGGCAGCTGTCTGGTTTCTGGATTAAACTGGGTTTAGATTTCTTTTTTAACATCGCTGCCTAAACACCTACTGATTGAATGACAGTTAAAGTAACGTACCAAATAAAACAACTGAAATATGCTTTATGAATAGCTTTGCTGCTACTGTAATCTTAATTAGAGACTCTCTCTTGATTCATAGAAATGCAGCTGCAGCCATTGTGCATGATTGTTCTGTTCACTGGATAATAAGATAACTAACAAACTGGTAACAGTTTCATCTTAAATAAATATATTTTATCGCCAAGCTTATTTATGTGGTGAAATGAAGTGTAATAAGTACAATGACTGCACTGGATCCTTTAAATGTCAGTCTAGTTTGAACATGAAGCGTGCTATTGTTTTCTTGCATTCAATTATTTATTTATGAGGCAAGCAATTGTGTAATAATAACGGGGTCCTGATTATTCTGTGATAAAATCCAGCTGGATGTTCATTACCCTTTACTTTTATTGTTTTATTAGGTTATTTAACGGCTTTATTTTTCTTTTAAAGTTTCCTTTCCTCCTTTTGTTATTTTGGCCTGTGGCCACCCTGAAGACATGCTCTTCATCTTACCCCACAGTCTCGAACAAAATAAGTTTACCTCATTTAATTGTGTTCCTGTTTGATCCTCAACTGCAATTATTTCTTTTCTTTTTTTTCTTGGGAATCAACCACTACAGCCTTATTTTTATTACACCCCTCATCGTGCAACTAGACACAGGGCGTAATACCTTCAACAAGTGCCATTTTTATTTACCAGAGTAAATACTGGAGTAATGATGCTGAAAATTCAGATTGCATCAGAGGAATAAATTCTATTTTACAATATATTTAATTTGAAAACAGTTGTTTTATATTGTAATAATATTTACTGTTTTTACTGAATATTTGATCCAATAAATCTTGTAAGCATAAAACCTCTGGTAGTGTATAGCATTAGTGTTTTAAAAAAAATCTTAAACAGGCTTATTGCCAAAGCCATCTTTTGACAACAGCTCCTGTTCACTCATGACCTTTAAACAAGTAAAAGGGCATTGCGAATGCAGCAAACCCCGTGTCTAAAGTAACCAGAGAGCTTCTCTACTCGTCCTTAAATAAACTGCCAAGGATAAAACTTCAATCAGGGTTTGTTTTTGGTGTTTAGAGCAAAATGGAAAATCTGAAACTCTGCTTGGTTCTCCAGAGACATAAAGCTGCTGTGTGTGATGCTTCTGATGTTCAAAAACTTTCTCCCATCACAGCCTAATGTGCAGAGACGACTACAAGACACACATTCACAGGTTGACTTCCCTAAAAAGTGTAAACACGATGGCAAAACATTGCTTTGTTAGTTTGTCCCACCAATGAAAGGCAAGGGTTTTTGTTTTTTTAACAAATAATAGTAAAAAAGGACCTATTTATTCTCCTGGCTCATGATTTATTCACTGGGTACTGTTGATTTCAACGGTGATATGAATCCATCACTAAGAGGTTTTAAACTTTTAACCATCGCTTTCAGCCCAAAAGAGCCCATAATCTATAATAGTGCCTTCATCAGTGAAAAAGTTGTTTCATCTGAATCAGGAGATGGAACTTGTATTTTACAATTGATGATTAGCATGGTGCAGAAATCTTTTACTCACCTTAGTAGGAGTCTTGTTGCTGGTTGGCACCCTCCTCGCTGCCATACTAACCACAGCGCACGTGAAGGCAGAGGACAAGAGGATGACGGTGAACACGAGGACCCAAGGGAGAGAGCAGAGGAAGCAGGGGCCCCCGGCTGAGGTGCAGACCAGCACGTGAAGGGCCGAGCCGAACAGACACAGCAGGTAGAAGGGCAGAGAGAGCAGAGATGACGCCAGCGGGATGTCTACAACCGCCTCCCTGCTCAACGCCTCCGGCATGGCCAACAAGAGCAAAAACAGCACCTGGAGAACGAGAGAGAGCTTTCAATTACACACAGACGCACACTCCAGGGCTCTGTTTGCCGCGTGAATTAACATCTGTCTCGGGTGATGCCATCACAAATGGTCATTTGAGACCGATAGGAGTTTCTACATCTGGTATTAAAGCTGCTGTAAGTGTTTTTCAGGGAATATCGCTCATAAAATGGCCCTGGCAGATATCACTGAAATAGGTGTCCTGAGAAATCACACATCTATGTGTCAACACAACGCCTTGTAATCAGCAAAAAAGAATCTGAAAGTTTTAAGCCAGTCAAAAACGCTCTCCGCCTGTCAGTCATTTTGTATGTCTGTGTATGCAGACGCTGGATCGGTTGAAGTCTCTGGAAGGCGGGGCTTTGGAGAAATGGGGTTCTCTGGCTAAGTCAGCACTTTACAGCTTCTCGGGGAACACTTTTGATTGGATGCCAGTATACTGGAAAGTACAAAAGTTACAAAAAGCACTTAAAGTACATTAAAAACAGGGTTAGGATTAGGTTACGGTTGAGGTTATTTCACAGTATTAGTATCAAATAAATGCAACCTTGATGTGCATAAGAAACAGCAGTGTGCATGTAGTTAACAACACTTCAACTTTATACACAAAGATAACAGGATCATTTATAGGATGCAAGGCACCTACTGTAAATGTTTAGATTTGTAACAAACACTGTTTTTTCTTTGGGTGATGAACTTCTCTGGAACTGGGGTTGTACATAAATAACAGTAATCTCACATAAACACACACTCTTCATCAGAAGGGTGGTCGGCGTGGGTCGCACATCCACAAGGCTTATGGAAAATTAACGATGGGTTTTGTGCGCAGCTCGACATCAGGGCACATGTTCATAAACAACCCTAAAGAATGACTCGTATGGAATTTAGAGGTTATTTACTGGAGAAAACCTGTCAGGAAGCCTCTTACTAATGCACAATCAGCTTTTTTCATTGCAAAAAAAAACCTGTCGATGGCAATGACAGCCAAGAAGTGAATGCAGATATCTCACAGATTTCTGATAAAAGCAGGAGAGCAGAGCTTTAAGTAAAGGACACACGCTGATGTGTCCTTGCCTCCGACTCCCAACAATGCACCGACAGTCAAACGCTCGCTTTGAAACACACTTGCTCTTTTCTTGTCCCCATCCGGTTCACTCGCTCATGGCTGTCTTCGTTGACATCTCTATGGGATTTTACATTTGCGCTGCGAGCGATGTTTGAAGAAGTCACATGAAAAAAAAAACAACCTTCTCTCTCAGAACTTGAAATCGGAGGGTCAGAAACGGCACGTTAATATTTAACAGAGAAAAGACACAAACTGACAATCATCTGAGATAAAAGCTTTGAGGAAACTAGATTTAGCAGGCAGATAAAAATCTGATATTTTGCTGAGACAGGAAACTGGAAACATATGCTTAAAGTCAGCATGAATTCATAATTGGCCATATTCAATTTCATAATACGCGTTTCTGGTATTAGGTGCCATGAACCAACAATGAACAGCAAAATGTTAAAGTTAAAGGGATAGTTCACCCAAAAATGAAAATTAGATGTTTATTTGCTTACCCGCAGGGCATCCAAGATGTAGGTGACTTTGTTTCCTCAGCAGAACACAAACGAAGATATTTAACTTTAACCGTGGCAGT
>JAUMHQ010000071.1:5605754-5618302 GCA_032361165.1 Enteromius paludinosus
TTGGGCGAATATATCTCGCTATTCGCGTGTAGTTGGACGCTTGAACATGTCGAGTTTACGCTGGTTTCACACTGCACACGTTAATGGATGAGAGTGTGCAGTGTGTGCCCATGCTAATGGATGAGAGCATACAGGGGCGGCGCAGAAGCACGTAGCAGGTGCAGAGAAATGACATAAATCAAAGCACATGGCACACAGTGTTCGGAGAAGAACGCTGGAAATACGACAGAAAGATGCTTGTCTATAGCCTCCTTCAGTAAAAGCTGCCAGTATGAAAGCACAATTGGTGCGCGCTGCTCTGCGCACGCGCCACTTCTGCGCTGCTTATGCGTGCAGTGTAAAACCGGCGTGTTTAACGCACTGCTTAATTCGCGCAAATCCTCCTGCAGGATGTCTAATTGCGTCTTTGCATTGACTTAACATGTAAATCACTCGTGCTTAACGCTTAATTCACGTCTGGTGTGAACGCAGGAATGAATGTCTTGTTATGTCCACGAATGCATTTGTTTATTTAATATAATCGCAACATTTGCTGTAATGTAATCACACAGGCTGACATCGCGATTGCGATATGATTAATCGTGCACCACTAATATTAAGCTGCAAAAGTTGATTCAAATATGAATCCTGCACGTTCTGTCAGCGTCATATTATATACACACAGAAATGTAAAGGTGTTCTTTACATTTATATAATAAATGTTCTTTACTATACATTTCTGGAACAATATCTAAACCAAACTTTTAGTTTGATGGGTTGCCGTGAACACCTTTACATTTCTGTGTGCATTTGATGTGATGCGGGTTTTATTTAAATGAAAGGGTAAAATGCATGTGAAGTTATATATGTATAAGTTCTCACGGACACTGCAGATGCTGAAATCACTGCGAGCGTCAAGCGCTTCGGTGTATGTACAGTAGTAAACAAAACTGTACGCCTCTGCCATTCGTTCATTCATTCATTCAATCACAGACGGAGTCTTGCAGAACATGCAGGATTCTTATTTGAATCGACTTTTGCAGCTTAATATTTATAGATACTAGTCCATATAGCAACCTGTAGGCCACATTCTGTTTTTAAGCTAGATTCTATCCGTGTTTTCTGTAACGTGGAAATAATGACCGTACACACCAAGAACTGGGTGCTTAAAATTTTCACCAGTAGCGGTAAATGTTTTTTAGTACCGACTTGGTACCAAAGCATCGGGGCTTTTGACAACACTTCATATACAAACCCGCGTGCGTAATGTGCATCCACCGGATGATCGCACAAAATATGCTCTCTTGTTTATTGCACTATAATCTTGAATGGAATAACCTCTACTGTTTTTATGAGAGTCACACATCTATTCTTTCTAAGGTTTGTAGTTTCTCCTAAACGGAGCAGAATAAAACAGAATGACAAAGGCAGCTGGTCGCAGACACCACAGCAAACAACAAACACCAAGCAGTAAACCATTAAACTCTTTACACACACTTTAAAGCGGTTTAATCCTTTTACAACTAATTTAAGACCAGCAGCTAAAATCCACTTTTATCCACAAATCCTCAGATAATCTTAAACTAATTGCACTATTTTCAATGGAGACATTGAGAGTATTGGTGACCGATGGTTGATATAAAAAGCAGTATACTATAAAGCAATATGTAAATGAAAATTACAGTACTGTTCAAATGTTTGGGGCCAGTAAGATTCAAGTTTTTCTTTCTCTTTTCAGTGTTACAAGCTGTTAGTGCATAGATAAGATCCCTAAAAGTGCAACAACGGAGGACTCAAAACGAGATCTTCTTTATAAAAGTTATGACATGTCCTCACATTTTTAGATTTTCCAACGTAATGTATGAATAAACATGAACTAAAAATGCATTACTGTATATAGCACATATTATGTGCTGAAATGTGTTATAAAATGCAGTAAATTAGCACAAATTGCTCAATAAAAGGAAAACAAAACATTTATTTTACACTATGTGACATACTTTTTAAAAATGTATTTCACAAATTCCTTTAATAAAACTGGTGAAAAGAACTGGTGTGCATTGTTTCTGAAAGACTGTCAGTAGATCCTGAAAGAGATGTAAATTGCTAAATAATGCATTTTTCTTATCAATAGATAAAACTGCTTTCACGTGTTCTTTAGTGATGCATAACACACCTTACAAATTCACTTAGCACCAGGAAATAAGTATTATGAAGTGTTAAATGCTTTAGTTTCCGTTATGACTGCAAGTGATGCACATGTTCGAATCTGACCAGGATCTGCCAAAACCTGCCTGAATTTAAATGTGAAATTACGATAGCTGAAGGAATACTTTAGGAATAAGTCAGTCTGACCTTTACAGCCAGAACCTTGAATAAAGTTCAGTCTGAGATGGCGGCATATTTAATGCGATATAAACCAAATATACTATGCATATACAGACTTGTTTGGTGTCTTCAGGATTGCACCGATCTCACCTGCAGTATGAAGATCATGCCAATGATCATGGAGTACATGTCGTATTTGCCCAGCTGTTTGCTCAGAGCTGAACTCATGGCCTTCAGGGCCTCCAAATACTGTTTAAGGACCTTCTTGCCCATGTTGCTCAGAACTTCTGACGTGTTTCCATCCGCATAGAGCTTCATCCAGCTTCCGTGAGACTTCTCCGCCACGTGAAACTGCTTGTAACCGTCCTCTAAGACAGGGAGAGAGAGAGAAAGGTACATCAAAAAATTAACTCACTTGAACAATGACAGGTGAAACCAGAAAGCAATAAAAAGAGTGACTTTGACTTAGTTAACCGCCTTGCTGTGTACCTACATAGGCAACTACCTTCAAAAGGCATAATGTTTGTAAGTCAATGATTATCTCATTAAATTAGATGATAAAAATACATTTACAAAGCTGTTATAAAAACTTTACAATAAGAGCCAGTTTATTTACTGTTGTATATTGGGTTTTTTTAATGAAACAATAACAAAAAGTAAATCAAAATAAATCCTAAAAATGTAATTAAAAATCCTAATAAAAATTCTTAAAATTACAATTGTTTTCTATGTTATCCAGCAAGCTTGTTAACAGCAAAATGAGTTGTAAATGTAATTATTAAATTAAATTACAAAATATCAACTAATAAAAAAATAAATTATATTTTTAAATAAATAATTTTTATTTAAAATAAGGTAAACATATAGCATAAATAAATTAATATAAATACAAATAAAAAATAAAACATCCTGGTAGTTTTTTATTTTTATTTTTTTATTACATTAAATTACAAACAAACAAACATATAAATAATCCTTACAATTACAATCAGTTTATCTATTGTAATCAATTTACAAACCTGAAGTCAGTAAAATCAGTGACGAAAAAAAATAAAATAATCATCATCATCACCGAAAATAAATTGAAAAATCTCTAATAAAAAAAATCGTACAATTGTAGGGCATAAAATCAGTGCGCAAAAAGTCAATTACTTAATTAATGAAACAAAGCTATTATATTAAGCTATTTTTTTTTTAAATGACGAAATCAAAATATAATAAAATAAATACAAATAAAATAAATTATTAATTTTTTTAATGTAAAACTTCTAATAAAAATCCTTACGATTACAACCGGTTAATCTATTGTTATCCATTGCTTTCCGACTATTTAGCAAAGCCATCAGTAAAATCAGAAAAAAATAATATTTCACTGTGCCACAATGCATTGCAGGATTGGATTTTCATCAAAGCATAAATGCGAAGGTAAAAAAGAAGGTATTTAAAAGAACATATTTCTCTTTTCGAAGAGCCTTCACATACAATGCCTTGAAATGCTCACTAGGTTTTAAAACAGAGCCACGGTGTTATGAAGACACCATGAGGAAGCCGTTGCATAAGAATCAGGTGTCTGCTGGCTGTGTTTTAAAGCAGGCAGACACTAAGGGCCTGCACAGCGGGCTCTCAGAGTGAGCTAACAGGCACGTCTGCCTCATACCGCCCAGACGCTTCACTACAGGACACCTCCGTCTCGCTCTGTGCCTCGCTCTATCGTGTCTCTCCCCATCTCTGAGCTCTGATTCTCCACAGAGATGCTGATGCTGTGTAGGATGACAGACACATTTTGTTTGTGTCACATACTTGGGTCAAGTGTTTTCGCTGTTGTGTGTGAGTGCAATTTAAAACGCACTGGGCATGAACGGCTTACTTCAACTGTCTCGCAGATCAGCCACTGACACATCCGGTCAGTTCATGTTAATACTGTATCAGCTTTTGGAATAACAACGACACAAATTTTTAAAGAAACTTTCGCCTCCTTGTTTGTTATTAAACACATGTTAATTATGCAAAACCGACGACACGCTGGCCAAGCATGTGTTGTCTGCATACTTAATGTACATCTCTGGCTTAACATATGCAAGCTCACACTCGCCAAAGCATGCAAAAACACATGTCCATGAACACACACAGGCTGCATTTTCTACATGTGTAACACATTAAAAACGTGTACTTAATATTGCATCTTTATGCAATTAGCCACTTTGTTGCAAACTGTTTGCATACACAAAACGAATGACCTTAAAGATTTAGACAAATTAAGTCCATAAACACACATAGCCTATATTGCAATTGGCATACTAAAACCATGCACTTTTTTGCCACTGTTTTTCCATATTAAACTATGTTCTTCCCTCAGCTTAGACGAGTTGATACGTACCTCTCCCGTCAAAAAATGACTCTTTGCCTCCCGCTGCCAGCAGTTTACATTCTGGAGACCAGAAAACACAGCTGCCTACTTTCAACAGACGAGAAAGAAAATGCCTCTTCAGCCTTTTCTGGAATCTACATGCTGCACAAACGGCCACAGACTTTTACAAAGGACTGTGGTTCTTGAAACCAAGTTACCAAAACAGGTGGAACACTCAGCAGACCATCGTCACGGACGCCGTCAGCCTAGTGAATCTCAACAGTTTATAAATGTAGAGGAACGAGCCAAAACTGATCGACACACTAATCAATGGTACAAACAGGGAGCGAGACCCAAAGGCACTCGAGACATCAGATTGTCATGAGTGTCTCGTATTGCAGCGATAGCATCCTCTACCACAGATATGGCAAAAATACAGTGTTTTACCACCTCCTATAAAGCTTGAGAACAGATTTGAAGCACTAATAAATGTGGGTGAAGAATCCCCAAATTTGATTGAACATGGATCGAATAAGCCAGCAGCTAACAGGCACGCAAGGACGAACAGACAGTGGCATTCAGCTCAGAGAGCAGCCAAGCAGCATAAATATCAGTAGGACTACAACTACATGCTGCTTTCCTCAAGCAACCATCTCTGATGTGAACAGGGAACTTCAGAACATCCTAATGAAGCACAAGACTTCAAATCGAATCATCATCCATGTGGGGAAGAATGGGGAAGAGGAGTCAGAACTCCTGTGAACTCATTGAAACATTTTGAAGACTTGAGGTCTAAAAGTCTAAAAGGAGTCAACTTCATTGGCAATCTTTTTCTGGGGCCATAGACAACTGCTTAAACTGGATGGCCTCCACCAAAACAAACTTGGTGCGAGAGTGCTAAAGGACAACATCTATTTTTCACTCCGTCATCCTTCAGTGGAGTGTGCCAGTCCACCTAACATGGGTGGCACTCACTCACCTGGACAAAGTATGAGTGACCACAGGACTTCAAATCAGCTTCAGAGTCGTCATGTGGTCGACACATTCCACAAGGAGACTGACAACGCCACACAGCCACAACAAGAACTGCTCATGGGCACCGTCCTGGCTGAGCCCTGCCCACAGAGCTCATCACAGACAGACTGTGACGCACTACAACAGCTCCAAGACTCAGACTTCTGGTAAACAGCCAGGAAAGCCAGGACAACATATTTCAGCCACCGGAAACACCAGAGCCAGAGTCCAGCTCTCCAGACACCTTGTCCCTCTCTCCAGCATCTCCACTTCCAAGCTTCTCACAGAAAATGGAGGAACTGGTATATGCTGGAACCAGACTCTCCCACTCCTTTGCTGCAAGCCCCCAGATATCAACTAAAAAACGCCACCAAAACCTGTGGGCCCAGCTCACCCGCCTCCTCCTTCAAGAGCTTCTCCAACCGCTGCCACAATGCCAGGGCCCAAACACTCCTCTATCAGCTGTAGGTGAACCCAAAAACAACTGATGAAAACTCTCAGTGATATGTGTCGGGTCCCCGCTACAATAGCAGCAACACTCAGGCATGTTTACATAAGCGGGAACCCAGTGTGCCTGCAGCTTTCTCTATCTCGGTTTTATTCTCGGAAAAATAAATCATTTCTGATCAATGACTTACTAACCACATGCAACCTGGGTTTTATGCTTCTAACTGAAACATGGCTTGAAGAAAGCTGCAGCGGAACAGTCCTCAATGAAACAGCCCCTCCTAACTTTACTTTCACGAGTGTCTGCAGAGCTGTTAGGAGAGGTGGAGGCGTAGCTGCTCTCTATTTAAAGATGTCTATCAATGTAACCAAGTGTCATTTGGTCAGTACGTGTCTTTTGAATAGTTTAGGATTGTGCTGAAAGGTGTTCCACGAATTCTATTTATCATTATGTACAGGCCTCCAAAATACTCGCCAGACTTCATTGAAAAGTTCACACAACTGTTATCAATGATCTCCTCTGAGTTTGACTGTCTTGGTATTGTGAGTATAGGAGAGCATAAGTCCAAGTGGACATCCATGACATGCGGAGTCCCTCAAGGCTCAATTCTTGCACCGCTCTTGTTTAGCCTGTATATGCTCCCACTAAGTCAAATAATGAGAAAGAACCAAATTGCATATCATAGCTATGCTGATGATCCCCAGATTTACCTAGCCCTATCGCCTAATGACTACAGCCCCATTGATTCCCACTGCCAATGCATTGATGAAATTAACAGTTGGATGTGCCAGAACTTCCTTCAGTTAAACAAGGAGAAAACTGAAGTCATTGCATTCGGAAGCAAAGAGGAAGTTCTTAAGGTGAATCCATACCTTGACTCTAGGGGTCAAACCCTAAAAACCAAGTCAGGAATCTTGGTGTGATTCTGGAGTCAGATCTTAGTTTCAGTAGTCGTGTCAAAGCAGAAACTAAATCAGCACACCATCATCTCAAAAATATTGCAAGAATTAGATGTTTTGTTTCCAGTCAAGACTTGGAGAAACTTGTTTATGGCTTTATCGGCAGCAGGGTGGATAAGGGTGGATAAAAAGTCAATCAATCAATCAATTGTAATGGTCTCCTCACTGGCCTTCCCAAAAAGACCATTAGACAGCTGCAGCTTGTCCAGAACGCTGCTGCCAGGATTCTGACTAGAACCAGAAAATCTGAGCACATCACAATGGTCCTCAGGTCCCTACACTGGCTTCCAGTTACATGTAGAATTTATTTTAAAGTACTTTTACTCGTTTATAAATCACTCAATGGCCTAAGACCAAAATATTTTTTTTTATTTTCTTTCTGTACAAAAAGTATTCTCATTGCTTCATAAAGTTCATATTGAACCACTGATGGCAGATGGACTATTCTGACGATGTCTTTAATACTTTTCTTAACAGTGTTCATAAAATGGCAGTGAATGGGACAGTAAAAAGCCTCCCGGTTTTCATCTAAAATATCTTAAATTGGGTTCTGAAGAAGAAAAAATTTAAGTAAAAACACTGCCAGCCCTAATCTTTATACAATAAGTTTTTGTTGCGAACTGTTTGCATGCAAAGAATGAATGGCCTTAAATACTACAGCTAAATTACTTTAAGATGCTAATGCAAAAACATATACAATTGTACATTAAAGGCATAAAGGCTGAGATGTCATTTGCATACTTGTATAACACTAAAAGCATGCACTTAAAATTGCATCTTAATTTTAATGAGCCTCTTTGTTGCAAACTGTTTGGACACACAAAATAAATAACTTTAAATTACTAGCCAAATTACATTACTGTACTAATGGATGCTAAATGAATTACCTTAAATTTCAATACTAATTGAAAGTGCCATGGCAACTGAAAAAGTTGCATATGACCTGTTCAACTGTAATATTCACTGCATGCATGCATGCAAAAAAAAAATTAAAAAAATCAAGCATATGGGCAAACAGTATTATATATTTAACTTATTATGATTTTGCATGATGTAGCTTTATATACTATATAAGTAGTATGCATTATAAGTGCCTCTTGCACATGAATTCTCCTCATGCATGCTTCTTATGACAGATTTATGAAGCCACACATTCCTCCAGGCCATGTGAAACCTGTTAATGTTTAATATTCCTTTCCCAAACATCTTAATCTGTGTTTCTGCGTGAACCCAAAAGACAAAAAGGTTATAAACCAAAACGCGATTTGCTGACGGAGATCATGTTAACCCAGAGAAAAAGTGATGAATGGGACTATTACTGAGCGCTAAACAGAACATTAGAGGCGTTTTCACATGAATCTATTCTCTTGTGAATGAATTCACTTTGCTGGAACGTTCATCTATTGTCATAACACAAATAAGCCAGGCTGTGATTAATCAATTATATGATTATGCTGAATTAGCTCATGAATCCATGTCAGCTGTTACACAGTGTTATGACAGTGAAACATAGTGTTATTTCCACAGTATCAGCTGAAAGTCATGCATATTGGAGCTGAGAGATACATAATAGTGTTACAGCAATGAGGAAGCTTGGCCTGTGAGGATGATTCTCAGACAATGGTCTGTCCCTCTCTTAGACACGGCGGCGTCTGCTTAATAATGAAAGTGTAATTCACAGCATTGATCACAGAGCAGGAGAGTTAGAGAAAACCCAAACGGAGCATCCGCCGGGATGAGATTGGAATAATGGGGAATATTCATGAATATTTACAGCTGAAATAAGAAAGAAAACAATGAAAGAGAAGGGAGAGAGAAGCAAATAGATAGATAGAGAGACAGACAAACAGATAGATACAGACAGAGTGTTTTGTCACTGCCACGATCAGGTAGAAAACGCAAGCTATCACCTGCTGCTGAGAGAAAATTGGTCAGGAGGGTGAAGAGTCAACCGAGGACCACCAAAAAGCATATCTGCCAAGAATTAGAAGCTGCTGGAACACAGGTGTCATTGCAAGAAGGAAGCCCTTGCTCCAAAAGCGGCACCTCAAGTTAGGGGTGGGCGATATGGAAAAAAAAAATTATATCACGATTTTTTCTAGGGAAATCACGTTTCACGATTTTTATCCCAATTCTTTTTCAAGTTGGTTTTTTAGGACTATTTTGCAAATTACAGAGGTAATTACTGTACAAACTAATTTGCCTTTTTTATAAAAACAAAGCCTTTCAAGGAAAAGTATAAAATAAAGAAGGGCAGATATTTAGGCCAAAATGAGCGAAGATAAAAATCGTTGTCATTTTCTCTTTGTTATTCGAACAGATACACATTACAAATAAACATTATATGAATAAAAAAAACAGTGCTTTTATTTTTCAGGAAGAGTCGGTGTATTGAGCAGTATTGAAGGGTGAATCTCTATATACTTCTACACTACATCCATCATTTACTCTCTCTCAGCTCGTTTTTATCCGAATGAGGTTCTTTTTTCTGTTGAACGTTGTATTAAATTCAATGAGGACCAGCTACTGTTTGGTGACTCAAAACATCTTATTTTGTGTTTAAAACAGGTTTGGGACAACGTGTAAGACAAAAATTATAATTGTGTAAGACACAATTACCACAATCACATGTGATACATATCTGAGTTCAGTTATTAGGCGTTATTTGACAGACTTGTAGTGCGCGCGCTTCAGGTGTACGCGCTGGAAAAGCGCATCCGGACGGCACACATATGAAATGTTTAATCAGCAAGACTTTAAAGCGAATAATGTACTTTTGTGATTGTGAATAAGTGCAGTGTCCGGTGAGTAACTCTACCACTGAGTTAACACTGATGTGTGTCTCGTTGTACAGCATACTGAGACGGAGATGATCAAATAGCACGATACTACGATATTCCTTAAAAAAACAGATTGTGGAGAAACTTTTATCGTCCATGATTAAAAATTGTCATATCGCCCACCCCTACCTTAACACTTGACTGAAGTTTGCTGCTGATAACATAGACAAAGAAAAGTTCTGTGGTCAGACGAAACAAAAATCGAGCCTTTTGGCCACAATGCCCATTAATATGTTTGGAGGAGAAAAGGATAGGCCTTTAACCCCAAGAACACCATGCCTACCATCAAGCATGGTGGTGTGCTGTGGGGCTGTTTTGCTGCCAATGGAACTGGTGCTTTACAGAGAGTAAATGGGATAATGAAGGAGGAGGATTACCTTTAAATTCTTCAACATAACCTAAAATCATCAGCCCGAAGGTTGGGTCTTTGGCCAGTTGGGTGTTCCAACAGGACAATGACCCCAAACACGCATCAAAAGTGGTAAAGGAATGGCTAAATCAGGCTAGAATAAGGGTTTTAGAATGGCCTTGCCAAAGTCCTGACTTAAACCCACTGAAAACATGTGGACAATGCTGTAGAAACAAGTCCATGTCAGCCACCAAATTTAACTGAACTGCACCAATTCTGTCAAGAGAAGTGGTCAAAGATTCAACCAGAAGCTTGTGGATGGCTACCGAAAGCACCTAATTAAAGTGAAACTGGCTAAGGGACATGTAACCAAATATTAGCACTGATGTATGTATATTTTTGACCCAGCAGATGTGATCACTTTTTTCTGTTAACTCATAATAAAGACATAAAAGTTTTGTCAAAAAGTCAAAAAATGATTTTTCACGAAGTATCTGCTCTGCCATGATATTATGTTCTTTACGAGTGTATGATAGATAGATATAGAGTTCATTCTAATGTTACAACTCTACTTCTCACACACAAACACTTAAGCCTCACAGTTTTGTGAGTGTATGAGGAACAGATCGGACTTGTGCTGACACACAGCAGACGGGAGATCAGTAGAGCTCTTCAAACAAACCGCAGCACACAGCAGGACCCGTGTGTGTGTGTGTGTGTGTGTGTGTGTGTGTGAATAGCGGACAGTGTCTCTGCATCTGGCCAGTGCACGATTCTGGATGATCCTGTCATGATGACGGATGTCTCCTCGCACATCAGCCTCTCTTATATCTTCTTCAGGACACCTTTCAATAAAGCTTTGAACTAATCTGAAACTGGAATTATCACTCATTTGTGTTGACGATGGTCTGTGAAGATGCTCTCTGGTTTAAGTGGATCTGGGCTTTTATTTGCTGAGCTATATTAATAAAGACCTGTGTGTGTGTGTGTGTATGTGTGTGAGAGAGAGAGAGAGCATGCTCAGGCTATGCTTAATATTGCAGTTCATGAAGCATTCTGGATGAAATTGCTGAAAAAGGCACAAAAGGAGACACCTCTGGGTGTTTTGGAATGGCACACTATCATACTATCAGTATTTTTACAGTATGCACTGTAGTATAGTGTGCATGATGAATGAAATACCCAGACGACACCCTTCATTTGTCAAATGTGCAGCACAGTTATTCATAAAGTAGTTGCACATAGTAATAAAAAAATAAAACGGTACGCACTATACAGTATTTACTATAGACTGCAGTATGCTAGCATGGAGATTTTTGAGCACTGCCATAGCTTCATAAACACACAGTGAAAAGCAGGTCAAGATCTCTAATGTGACTCAGGTTTCTGCTGCATGCTGCATTTTAATGGTGCTCCTTCATGAGCTTCAGCTCTCAGCGTGTTACCGTGGGAAAAGTGTTATCAGGAGAAAACCTCAGACGTCTCGCTTTCAGGTCAATGTGCTTAGAAAAACTCTGATGAATGATTCTCCCCTTAATCACAATAATTCATCTGCAATTTAATTAAGTGCTTCATTAGGCTGCAAAGCATGATGGAGAAGTTTCTACAGCCTAAAGAGAGCAAGACAGACACGGGTGAAGTGAGGTAATATCTGCCTGTACGTCACACAGAGACTGAAGAGCTGACCTCTAACAATCTCATATTTTTGAATTTCCTTCGAAAAATGGAAGGACAAAAGTGGGCTGCGGCGGTATGTCGTCCTCATCAATCAGATCTCAACCTCCACACGCCTTTTGAACCTTCACTTGAGCGCAGGTGAAAGAGGGGAAATTCAATGTCTAATGCATATTGTACACACACCAAAAAATGTCAAGAGTTGGCTGAAATTGTAAGCTTTGATCTGATTGGTCGGCTTTAAGCAATTTCCAGGAGCTTAAGTGCAGCTTTACATCTGATCATAAGTATACTCTAGACGAACAATAACTATGGGTTTACTATTATCGTCAAATCGATTAAATCTATTAAAATTAAGAAATGTAAATAAAACTTTAATTTTGTTGGACCATTTGTTTTTGACTTAACAGACCTTTGACTTAAGTAAAACTAACAGGTAAATACACATTTTAATAGAAACATGTCTGTTACCCAAATCTAGTTTTAGTAAATAATAAATAAATCGTATTTATATTATATCTGTGTATATATAAAGGTCCTTTTCAAAAAATTAACATATTGTGATAAAGTTCATTATTTTCTGTAATGTACTGATAAACATTAGACTTTC
>JAUMHQ010000071.1:5660628-5671900 GCA_032361165.1 Enteromius paludinosus
TACGTGTGTTTTAATATAAACATAATAAACAAACACAGCATAAACGCATATATATTGTAAAGAAAAACTTTTATTTTTGATGCGATTAATCGTGATTAATCATTTGACATGAGTTGTTAAAATATTATTTAATTATATTCAATTAATATTTTTCATTTAATTATTTTGCAACATTATATTTTCTAAAAAGAAATCGGTTTATTACATTATAATACTATTAATGATAATAATAAATATTTTATACAATTAATTTGAACAAATATAGCATGCAATACTTTTTTTCTGACAAACTGTTGAATATACATTTAATTATTTTGTAACATAAAACTGAAAACGATAATATTATTATTACATTATAATAATAATAATAATAAATATTTCATACAATTAATCTAAACAAATTTTGCATGTGACAAAAATAAAATAAATTAAATTAAATAAATATAAAATTAAATATTAGATAATATTAGAATATTATTAATTTGAACAACTGTTTTATGCAAAACCCATGCTCCATTTTTGGCAAATTGTTGAACATACATTCCATTAATCTGAAGCAACTACTGTATCAATTTATTTATCAAATATTAATTAAATTAAACATTATAGTATAGTGTAATAAGTATGTAGGATTACTATTCTACATTTTTATATTTATAAATTACAATTAAATTATATTCAATATTTAAATTAATTACAATTAGTAATATATTAGCATATACTGACAATAAAATAGACAAAAAATCCCTTGGCTTCATACTAGAGGAGGAACCACCGGCAAAAACAAAGTAGGTTAAGAAAGGATTTGATTTGTGCGTATTCACCTTAATTCTGGGCATGGTGACGGTGGGCGGTCTGGCTTTGGCGATGAAGCTGTGAGAAGAGCCTCTCTCCACCACATGTCTGGTGTAGGGCATGAACCTCTGGCCATCAGAGCCAAACACAAAGTCCTCTCTGAGAGCGTCGATCAGGACGATTACCACCCGCTTGAACAGTGGCGAGGGAGCCTTACTGGAGTTAGGACCACCTCCTGCAGAACACATAACAACCCATGAAACTCCTGCTGCATGCGTGATCACGATGCATGTTATGAACTCTGATTTCAGAATTAGAATCAGAAATGTTGAAATAAAGGGAATTCAGTTGAGAGGCTGATATTAAAACACCCTAAACATTAGAAATTAAATCCTAAATCTTAAACCCCAGTGACAACTCATTCGGATTTGGACAAAGAGAATAAAACAGACCGAGGCATACGCTATATTCAGATATTTTGCATAAAATTGGGGATAAATAAAAATGAAAGTGAAAAAAGTATGCAATGAAATATAGCCTACATTTTTATACAGTTCAGGTGAAAAGTGGTTGACTAACACAAAAAAAAAAAAAAAAGTTTGATGCATTATTACTTTTTTTCTTTAAATTAAAATGTGTGCCGTTTAATTTTAATATATATGTAATACTATAAATAAAAAATAACACACATAAAGTTTGATAATGATTCACAGAAGACACACATAACAGTAAATATACAACAACAACAAATTTTAAAAAATAAATAAATAAATAAAAAAGTAATAATAATGTTGTTAGGCAGGAACAAGAATCATTAGACATTAAGGGGCAGTTTCCTGAACAGGGTTTAAGACTAGTCCAAGATTAAATTAAACTACATTAACTGTAATTACTTTTTATTGTATATATTTTAATATTTCAAGCACAGATCAGAATTAAGAATGTGGTTTTAACATAAAATGCTGAATGACAACAGAACATTATTTCATGCATATTTTTAATCAAATTTAATTTAACTGCAAAATGGGCAAAGCATACTGGCAGTTAAATAATTTTACATATCAATTAAATAAATTATAGACAAATACTAAAAAAGAAAAATAATATCAGTAAAAAAATATTCTTTAGATAACGTACCCTTAATAACTCACTATAAAATCATCCTCCTCAACACAATGGCTAATAACTCAAAAAGAGTGTGTGTTTACCTGTCTGTGGCTCTGCAGGAAAATCAGTCACTTCGCTCTTGTCTGAAAAGGATGATTTGACAGGAACAGGGAAGAATCCTCTCAGGAAAAGAGCGATTGACACAATCTCACATATGAGACACAATAATGCAAACACTGATGAGCTCAGCTTCATGATGAAGATCAATAACACTCATCCCACTCATAAGACAACACAAACACTAACAACTGTCCAGCCTGCCGTCTGATTTCTCATTGAGCGTGACCAACCGTCATTTTCAACAGAAACGACACTAAAGCCACACGATTAATGAAGGTTCTGCAGGATTAGTGTTTTGAAATTCTCATTTCCGTGTTGTGCCATGAGGGTCACTACGGCAACTCAGAGGGGTTGTTTCTCAAAACGTTTATCGACACTTTCTCGGACTCTTATTTTGTAACAACAGCAAAAATCTATGAAAAATATTTATATTTATTTTTAAACGCACTGTGTACAGTTATAAAAGTGTACTATAACGTATACAATAGATAACTATAGAAAATAAAATGTCTTTTATAAAAATGAAAATAAGAATATATATATATATATATATATATATATATATTATATATAGACGGTTATTTAAATCTTTTTTTTCATAAATTAGGCAACATGGAAAAAAATTGGATTTTTATTCTTTAAACTTGTTTTATTTTATGTGTATATAATTTATTGTTATTATTACATAATTTAAATAACGGTGTAATTAAAAGTTAAAGCGTGGTTACATCAGTGGTTGTCATAGTAACATTTGTTGTAATGGCGCTTTATTTATTTTTCGACATTAAAAACGCGTTTTATTTGTAAGGGAGCTTATAGACATAGAAAACCACAATCCCGCGTAATAAGCAACGCAGTGTGTTATGAAAGTGCTGCTGACTGTAAAAGTGAAGTGTGTTCGTAAGCAGTGATTTAGTGATTGTGTCTATCGAGGGAATGGACTGCAGTGAACTGACCTCCAAGGAGAAAACCAGAACCGCAAAGCTTCTCGATGAAATAAAGAAGATTTATCAAGATATCAGAGAAGAGTCAATGCAATCAGGTGATCAGAGATTTACATTGCACAACAGCAGAAACTTTTCATAGCATTTATTTTTAATATTCAGTATTATTTTCAAAAGATCATGTTTTTTTTTTCATTGTGCTTTCCAATGAATCTCAAACTGCAGTGGAGCTATTTTTATTAAGTAAAAACAAACAAACATGATATTTAAAATGTATTATTATTTTAAGAGACTACTGGTGGGTCAGTGGAGAAGACAGTGATTCTGCTTAAAGAGAAAGCTGAAAGAGGAGATTCACAAGCCGCCTTTCTTCTGGGACAGTTACACTACGAGCAGGTGACTGATGGCTTAGTTTGTCTCTCTTATGCTGTTTTAATATGCAAAGACAGAATCCCGTAAGAATCCGCTTTCTACGTTACTGACAAACAGTTTATTGGTTATGCATAATAGTTCCACATCTGAGGAATAATCTGGTGTTCTGCAGGGCAGTTACACAGAAGCAGAGGTCATCTTTAATGGCATTAAACATGAAGATCCTCGAGCTCTGTATCAACTGGCTGTCATGTGTTATGATGGCCTTGGAACCAAAGAAGACCTTGTGAGACCTTGTGCTATTGTTTTGATATCTCAAACATATATAGTTAAAGATCTTTATACTGTCAATAACATATATGTAATGCAAAAATTAAAAAAATAAGCTTTTCGGATGTTATACATTTTTAATATGTCCAAAAAGCAGATCAGATTTCGTATTCTTCTTACGCTATTAATATCACATTGATACTTTACAATAGGATCTCATTTGTTAACATTAATGCATTACCTAGCAAGAATTTATTTTGGCTGGATTAAACTGTGTTAAAGCTAATCTGTGTAAAAAAAAAGAAAAGAAAAGTGCATTTATTAATGTTAACAAATACAATGATCTTGCATTATAAAAAGCAGTACTGAATTTATTGTTGTGAAAAAATGAACAGGGCAAGGCAATTGAGTACATGAGAATGGTTGCATTCCGGGATTCCTCTGAGGGCTGTATCAGATACGCAGCGCTGTATAACCTGGGCCAGGCGTATCTGGAGGGTTTTGGTGTCGAGGCGTCCAGCGCTGAAGCAGAGCGGTGAGAAATAAGCACAGCAAATTATAACATCAAAATATCTGTGCATTAAAATGTGAAGCACATCTGATGAGCGTTTCGGTGGCAGGCTTTGGCTCCTGGCAGCTGATGATGGAAACCCGAACGCTAGTGTGAAAGCGCAGTCGTCCTTGGGCATGTTTTACTGCAGACCGGATACTCTGGACCTCAGAAAGGTCTTTATATCACTCACAGCCATCATACATCATCATCATTACCTGTAGAGCTGCTGGAATGTAGAAGAGGATTAGCATTGGGTCCCTTTGGGAAATTCTAATGGGTTTTCAGAATAAGGTCTGTGGTTGCAGTATTACTGGAAGAGAGTTCTAACAGTTGCTAGATAAACTGGAAACACACAAGGATACGGGATCTGAACCACAATAGTCCTCATGTAATAATTGTAAAACATTTTAAAAGTGTTCATATCTGACGTATGATCAATTATGTTAAAGTTATAATGCTAACCACAGACTTTTGTCTACTCATAAATCAAATTAAAAACCCAAAGCAAATTCCTGAGGGAACCTCATATTTTATATAAACAAATGGTTTATAATAAATTCAACTATATAATTATAATAATACGATGAGTTTATGATACATATTAATTATAATAAATAACATTTTTAGAATCAAATTAAAATGAGTTTTAAAATTTTAAAATTAAACTTTTTTTTTTAAAGTTTAAAATTAAACTTTTTCTTGCTATGTTGACTTAACAAAAGCATCATATTGTTTGGACAAATCCATAACACAGACCAATATATCTCATGCTAACTAGAGCATTTTTTATTCTTAATTTATGATATAACTAATAAATAAATTAGATGGATGGATGGACAGACAGACAGATACATACATACATAGACAGATAGATATGATGTTCAACAATACAAATACATTCATAGAGGTTTGGAACAACTTAAGGGTAAATAAATGATGACAGAATGTCCTTTTTGGGTAAATCATCATCATCTAATGCAGTGGTGTTTAATGTCTCTGTCTTCAGTGAGTGTGATGTTGTGTTGATGTACCGCAGGCGTTCTCGTGGCACTCCGAGGCATGTGGAAACGGCAGTCTGGAGTCTCAGGGTGCTCTGGGCGTCATGTATCTGTACGGTCACGGTGTGCAGAAGGACCCCGATGCTGCCCTGTTCTGCCTGAAGGAGGCGGCAGAGAGAGGAAACGTCTACGCTCAAGGTTACCTGACGGCCTGCTACTACCACAGGAAGCTCTACTCCAGAGCGGCCGCCCTGGGAGAGAGGTACAGCGCATCCTGCAGAAGCCGCTAAGAACACCGTTCTGTTTTCTGTGGTAAAAACAGGTTTGTTTTGACTCTCAGAGTGTGCGGGTACGAGGACATCAGTGCCATAGGGCGACACACGGACTGTCTGGAGGAGTACATCAGGAAGGGCATCGCTATAGCCATGTTTTACTACGCACGCTGTCTTCAGCTGGGTCGAGGAGTCCTGAAGAACAGAGACAGAGCCAAGAGCTACTTCACACAGGTGCTGTTGACCACCACACCAATATAATGCCAATTCTGACTTGTTTTAAGCGGTGACTGAGAAGCAATGTGAAAAAAGTTTGGAGCTTGTGTAAGATGTGGGTGACTTTCGGAGGTGTACCGAAGTTTGATTTCTCGTTTTTCCTCCATCAGGCTGCCAGGATCGATGTAGAGATCTGTAAGGAGCTGCAAATGGACGTGGTGCATGGCAGGATATAAATCACACAGCAACCATTTAATCTCATCCCTGAAATTGATGGATATACAGTTGAGCTCATAAGTGCAAAATATGGGAAATGTAATTTTTAGTATAAACATGCATTTTATTTTTTGTATGTTTATACTGTCCTGAATAAGCCATTTCATATAACAGTTGTTCATATATTCTGAACTGAATTTATAAAAATATGTTGGTCCTGATATATAACTTTATTATAGGTGGAAACATTTACTGATACTCAAGATGGCAAAAAAAATGCATTAAGACTTTTCAGCATGATGATGATGTGCAATTCTTATTTTGTTCAAAGATCATATTTTTTTTTCAGTTTGGTACTGCTCTTAAGAAATAGGTTGATCAGGGTAAATTGTACTTGTTTCGTCTTCTGGGAAATATTTATGTAGCGTCGTAGGTGCAGTACCAAATAAAAAAATATGAGCTTTGAACAAAATAAGAGGAGCATAAGTGAATGTTTCCACCTTCTGTAATAGTTATGTATAAGTCCCTTTGTTGTGAAAAGATGCATCTCAAAATCATACAGTGACTTTAAGAAAGGGTTCAGATATGCAGAAGATGCTGAAAAAAACGGAGCTAGAGGACTTTCTGAAGAACATCCGCCAGTTGAACTGCTCAGGACCAACAAGGGACTCATGCACAACTATTAAAAGCAGAAAGACTGTCATAGGTCATCCAGGAAACAACATACAGTATTAATAGTATCATTTTTATGAATTCAGTAATTATTTTGTCTTGTGGAGTATATGTAAACATCTGTTATGTGAATAGCTTATTCTGAACCGTATTAAATACAAAAATGAAAAGTAGCTTTGATCCCTCTTATTTTGTACAATTTTGTGCATTCTGCAAAACTGTAGATCTGACTCAGGGTTTTTTTGTTTGTTTTGATTTTCTTTGGCATGCTGATTTATTACAATGTTAAGTATCACTTTAGTGCCATACAAGATTAATGCAAAGGAAAATATTTCAAAAATCCAGTAAAAAATGCACGTGCCAACTTCTAAGAAATGCAATCTTTAAATTTAAGAGATTTCTTTATGATCTTTTTACATACATCTTAAATAAATACAAGAGTATACAATAAAAACATTATTTTCAAAAACCTTTTCAAACATTTTTTAACAATACATATTCGATTAAAAAATATTTTTGTCTACTACTGTATATGGCTACTTTATATTAACAGGTGTAATTACACATATTAATGTTTTATACATTTTTCTTTTAAATAAAGTTTCAAGATATGAAATACTTAATATTTTTTCTTTGAAATATTTACAGAATAATTACACAAACTAGATAATTTATAAGAACACATCAATACATATTAAATGAATGTGTTTTTTTCTTGCTAAAAACTATAAAGAGGTGAAATACTTTTGGTGAATAAAGAAAGAAGAGCTTTGTGTTTTATTTGAAATATCTACAGGCATAACTTTACACCATCCAGATATAAGCAAACTGAATAAGTAAAATAAATAAATATTGAAACTAAGAAACTGTATTAATGTTTAAGCTGTGAAATTAAATCACCTGAAACTGTAAGAAATTGTGTCAGTTTGAAATATAATTTGCATTATCACATTTTATTAAAGACACAACACATGGCAAATCTTCTTTTGCAATTTATTGCTTATAAATGCTCTAGACTATTTTGGTAAAAATAAAATTCTATAATAATAACAATAATAATAATAATAATAATATCACAAACAGAACCTTCACAATAACTGTACATGACATATTGCACGATTAAAAGCCTTCATAATGGTCACAATAATATGTAGGGAGTTTACAGAGGTCTGGGTTCTTCTTTTTACAGATGTGTAACACTCATTCCACTGTTATTCACATTAAACAGCAAAACCCCCGAGAAGAAAACAAAAGAGAAAGAAAAGCAGAGGATGGTGACAGCTGGCAGTGGATGTGGTCTGTTCCTTCAACACACCAACGGATTAAAACACAAACATACTCATGACACTTCCTAGATCCAGCACTACAGAGTCAAGTGTTTCAGAAATAAAACAACAAAAATACCACCAAAAACAGCCATCCAGCACTTCCTGAGCCTCTGATGTTCAGGCTTGTACGGCCTCCACGCTCAGCTCAGGATAGAGTTCTTTAAGCAGCATCTCCAACAAGATCTAAAGACAAACGGAGAAGGCTTCAGGCACACTCAGTGTATAATCAATACAGTAATCATCATTCCACCATTAGATGGAGCTACAGTATTAGCACTCAAAAGCCTGGAAAACTGGATCATAGCAATATTAGGCCTGTGTTAAAGCTCCATATTTTAAAACAAATTAGAGCCAATGTAAATGTAATTTAGTTTAAAGTATAGCATATTCATAGTCAGTTAGAATAAAACAGCTGATAAAAACTAAATAATGAGAAAAATAAATATCTAAGTGCTGTCAAACATTCACGATCCAAAATCTAATTGTTTACCTGACATATGTATGTGTACTTGGTATATTTGGTATATGTATATATACACATACACAAATATACAGTATATATTTTGAAAACTTTTTTTTAAATGTATATACATTTATATGCTTTTATTTTATATCATACATATATATATATTTTCATTTATAAACAACATATTTTTTAAACGTATGCATTTGTTTGTATTTATATATACATAATAAATATACCGATTGCACACATTTTATAAACAAAAACTTATTTTGGATGCAATTTATTGTTTGATAGCACTTATAGACTGCTACTGTATAAACAGTATATATATATATATATATAAATATAAGAAAATACACATAAAAAATATATAGCAATATAATAATGAACAAAAATGAAAAAATATACATATACAGTGTATTAAGTATTAATATAATATTATATGTTTAAATATATTTTATGCATAATACATTTTAATGCCACATGAGATCAAATTGAGGTACACTAAAGTAATTGAGGTCTTCTATTAAATGAACAGTGAAAACAGCTCCATTCAGGTTAATTCCTAGCACTTTTTCTCTGTGAAAGATGTAAAACTGTCGAGTCATGAGAGTATTTCAGCAGAAAGCAGAAACGCAGTCTGCTGACTGAAAGTGAACGTTTGAGATATAAATAAACAGGGTTAACGGTCAGTCACAGAGCACTGGGTGACTTACGTAGAGAAGATGTCTGTTGGCACTGGTCTCCTGAAGTGCATTAAAGATCCTGATGATCCCGTATCTCGCGTTCTGCTGCCCCACGAGATTCTGAAGAGCATCTAAACAACACAAACCAGCATTTTTGATCTTATTACACTGTCTCTACTGTCCAACTTTCCAACGGAAGATTGAATTCCTGATTAAAAAGCAGTTTTGATTGTGGCGAGTCTCTGTAGCGTGGGCCTGTGAGAGCTGGAGAGTGAAGCCGTATTAGCCCAGGCAGGTGTAATTGCTCTCGCTGGAGTGTGTTTCAAGTGTCCCGCTCTAATTAAAAAGCACCATGCAGGCAGAAACAGCAACGAAGCCTTTTACATTAACAGAAGCGCACTTTAGCACAAAACAAAACCTTTTTTTCCAGGGTGACTGAATTAAGCACAGGATTAGTTTTTGTATTCATGTGGATTTAAAAAAAAAAAAAGGTTTCAACAATTTTAAAATTTACAATGAATGTTATTTAAAATTAACATTTAATATTACAATATTTATCCAATGCAAATCACAATAGCTGTAATAAATAAATAAATAAATAATAAAAAAGCTAAATTTTCCTACTTTGTAAAAACTTCTGTTACTAGAAACAAACAACTGAAATGATAGAGGCCTGTTTAGATGTCATACGTGATTACATTTTTTTTTTTATTCAGTGTCAAAGTTCATATACCTTTTTCGTAAAATTTAATACAGCTGAATCTAAATCAATCAAACATTTATTTATTTATTTATGATTTAATGCCATGTCAGCAACAGTGGCTATATTCATAGCCAGATGAAACATTTGAATTTCACAATTCATTTCTAAATATTATATTATAAAGACATTTTTAAAGTGGTCCCATTATTTTTAATAAATGCCCATTAATATATTTTCTGAATAAAAAAGCTGCCTAGTATTACTTAAAATATTTGTACATTATTTTAAATATGTTTTCTACTTTTAGATTATTACACCTTTCCCAGAGCGGTTTCTCTTCCACTTTCAACTGATAAGAATGAGCAAGTCCTATATGACCAGTTTGACACCTTGTACACACAACCTGATCATATCAATGTTAAAAATTATAAGAGTTAATGCCATGATTCAATAGTGGGTTTACCCTATCCAGTTTGTTATGTATACATTCATTCCACTTCATTTGCTATTTATTACTAATGTACTGAGTTAATAAAGGTTTCATGTCAGTTGCTGGTATTTTGCATTCTGTCACATTAAACTTCAGGGAAATCAATCAAATAAAACCTAAAAAAAAAAACTGAAAAGTGCCTTGGCAACTAATTGAAATACAGTAAGCTTAAGTAGTAAAAAAACTAAAACTTAGGGCTGGACGATATGGCAAAAATTTATATCACGATATATTTCTTCATTTTGGTCGATACGATATAATTCCGATATCCATATAGACTATATTAAAAAGCCTCAGGATGAACTGTAGAGGACACACACAATGGATGTCTGCAAACTAAATGAGCAAAGTCTATAATACCTCCAGGCCCCACCTATTCAAATGATATAATTCTACATATTTTAATAAAAACAGTACAAAAAAATAAGGTTCACTTTTCATTTGTATTTAGCCTTTAGAAACAAGAAATGTGAAATAAACGATCAAATAAAGTCTTTCGAGTTTTTTTGGCTTATGGGGCTATCACATGATGAACGAGCCACTCAAACCGAAGACTCGATAGATGACCTAATCAATTCTCTTTCCGGCTCTGACAGCATTTGATAGAGTTATGGGTCTGTGACTTTTGAAAGAACAACTCGAAACAGGTGAACTAATTCCAGTAAGAACTTTACGCAATGCGCATGCACAAATTGAATGAATCAATCCCTGAGCTGACTCATTCTTCCCGAGTCACATTAAAGATTTGTTTAGAATGAACGAATCGTTCAAGAACGACTCGTCACTATTCCACACAACTGAATTAGTCTTTCCTGTCTTACCAACTATTTTGTTTGCCTTCTTACTTATGGAATCTAGTTCATCACCATCTGTATTGCGGTCAGGGGTACTCGTTTTGTTGCTAAAACTTTCAGCGACCGAGCTTAACCAAACCAAGTACTGCTGAGGAGCGTGTACTGAAAGAGCTCTGGCAGCGTGTCTGCAGTGTACGTCATCACGCAAATCTGTTCCGCTCTTTCTGACGGCTGAGCACTGAACGTCATTCAGGGACAAATGCTAATGTA